>JAOANR010000008.1:52298668-52634779 GCA_030278955.1 Hygrophila difformis
ATCAAATCCGGGGTGTTACAGACCAATAGACATATGACATTATCAATATTTATATGTTACAATTTAGTACCTTAAAAATATTATACAACAAACAGTAGTTGAAAGGACAAAAAAAATATGAAAAAGCAAAGATAAAAAAAAAAACTTTTTACACACGACGCTAATGTCATACATTGACAGAGAAAGTATGTGAAATCACATTGCACTCAGTAATTGATTATTGATATTGATTCACCCTAAAGCGTTGATAAAATAGAAATTTTACAAAGATGTGGATATTTCCAAATTAAATTAGAAAAAAAAAATTAAGAAATATTCTTGTGAATGAATCCAACTTATTGTCGTATTGCAATTTATCTAATTTAGTTAATTTATAATAATACAAATATTTTTATTCATCGATGAATATAATATCAATACATAAAGCACTTATTAATAATTTACAATATTTTCTTAAACTATAATTTCAATTCATAGAGTATTGGTTAAGAATAATAATAAATATTGAATTGAGAAATGGAGCTGAAGCGGAATCGATGTAGGAAGACATTCACAGGTCTGAAGATGCTATTAATATACTTCTGATGCGGTTAACTTTGCTGGTCTGTTTTGATTTTGTTGTATTCCATATGTGCAAAGTGCTACTTGATCTGCTGTTGGTTGAGTGATTTTTCGATCTGCTACTGCTGTCCCTATGGAGCGTCCATGGCAAACGAGTGAAGAATTGGGGACGAATTCGTCGGGTATTGGGAGACGATAGAAAGGACGTCTGAAATTGAAGTATCATAAAATTACATTTTTGTTGTTTTTCTCACTTGATTCAAATAGATATTTGTTTAAATCTACTTTTGTTGTTGTTGGATTGGCTGTAGTTCTTATTCAGCTAATTTTGGTTCCCAGTCCTTGGAACTAGCTGAATGTACTTTGCTTGGTTTTGGCAATAAAATTCATTCCTCAAAAAAAGAAAAACAAATATTGAAATTATATTTAACAATAAATATAATATCAACCAATAAAGTTTTTGTTACATAATGTACTTTATCTGGTAGTATTCTTTATCCATAATAATTAATGAAATTAAATTATATAATGTGAATTTCGCTCAAATTTGACTCTTGAAAGTGCATTATTCTTTTATATAATTCCGTCATTTTTTATAGTGAAAATAGATTGACTTTTGTTAATGTTTATTATCCAAACTTTAACTAATGTTTATACAACTTCTATATAAGAAAAAACATACCAAACGCAGTTGGCCTGAGTGGTATGAGACTCTGGCAGCTTAAGCAAAGGTATCAGTTCGAGTCTTTGTGTATGCAGAATTCTGCTTTGGGAGAGACTACCCTTCAATGCCCACCAGATTCTCGAGGGATTAGTCTTAGGTCTAATGTGTCCTAGTGATACCCTGGCATTCACCTAAAAAACATAGTTAAGTGGGATCTCGTTAGATTCGTCTCATCATGTAGTTTTAAAATATCAAATGTTTAGAATTTTTACTTGTACACATTTTGTGTTATTGATTATTAAAAATGTGTATTGGATTGCGTACGGAAAGTGAATGTTGAGTGAATAGGTAGGTTACTCTTCATAAGGGGTTTTTTGTATGAGAGAATTGGTAAGGTACTGTTAATGAGGATAGGTTACTGTTTATAAGGGATATTATTTTTATATATTACTAGTATAACCCGCCTCAAATGGGCGGGGAAATCGGGATTAGAGTAGGAATGGCAAAAAAAACACAAATGAAAGAATTGTTTGAGCTATAAATAGCTTAAAAGGAACAAAAGGCACGTAATTTGTCTTGTACTACCTCCGTTCTCAAATAAATGATACATTTGTATAGTAGTAACTATTCATTGAGTAACTTTGATTAATTTTTTTAATATAGTTATATAAGAAAAAATATAGTCAAGTGACATCGTGTTATATTCGTCTAATCACGTAGTTTTATAATATCAAATTTTTATATTTTTTATTTATGTACAACTTGAGTTATTAACCTTTAAAAATGTGTCTTGGACGACGTGAAACGCAGAAATGGTGCATTTAAAAGAGAACAGAGGAAGTATTAAATATAAATATCTTCAAGATCGCGTAATCCGTAATTTTGAAAAAACAGATAATGGTCTCTGTTGACCTGTCAGAAATTCCAAAAAACTTTAATACCCGCCGCCTTACGCAAGTTAGTTTTTTACCCGAAAAGACTGAAAACCCTTTGGCCCGGACACTTGGCCTGGACCGGGCCAAAGGTAATGTCCTGGCCAAAGCTTTAATTAATAAAACGTAATTAGTATGCCCTTGGCCCGGTCATATCCACTTGGCCCGGAGCATAAACATGCCCGGGCCAAGCTAGGTTTTAGGGTTTTCCGGGCCAAGTTAGGGTTATTCAATACACAGGAATATATTAATTGTTTCTGTTATTATTATTATTATTATTATTATTATTATTATTATTATTATTATTATTATTATTATTATTATTACTACTACAATTAGTATAATTTTAATTTTTTATTCTTTAAAATTATTATTTTGTATAAAGATTTTATAAATAAAATAATTTTTATTATAAATAGTAGTAATTTTATAAAATTATTTCTCTTTTTTTTTTACCCACAATTTTTTCAATTTTTTTCTTATTTTCTTGCTCTATTTTTTTCCCTCTTTTTTTTCTTGTTTTTCTTTTATTTTTTCTCATTTTTTTCCTTTCCCTTTTTTCTTATTTTTTCCTTTTCTCTCTTTTCTCTTATTTTTTCCCTTTCTTTCTCTCTTTTTTCATATTTTTTCCTTTTCTTTCTCTCTTTTTTCTTACTTTTTTCTTCTTCTTTCTCATTTTTGGTTATTTTCTATTTTTTTCCCTCTTTTTTTCTTGTTTTTCTTTTATTTTTTCTCATTTTTCTTTTCTTTCTCTTTTTTTCTTATTTTTTCCTTTTCTTTCTCTTTTCTCTTATTTTTTCTCTTTCTTTCTCTCTTTTTTCTTATTTTTTCCTTTTCTTTCTCTCTTTTTTCTTATTTTTTCTTCTTCTTTCTCATTTTTGGTCATTTTCTATTTTTCTCGCTTTTTTCTCAATTTGTCTTATTTTTTTGCTTTGTTTCATTTTTTCTTCTCTCTTTTTGATTTTTTCTCTTTTTTCCCTTATTTTTTTCTCATATTTATTTTTGGTAAATTTCTTATTGTTCTCATTTTGTTTGTTTCATTTTTCTAATTTTATATTTTATTTTATTTCTTAAATTTTTATGTTCTTTTTTTTGTCTTTTCTCAATCTTATTTTTTTATATTCAATATTTAATAATAATAATAATAACAATAATAATAATAAAAAAAATTATAATAATAATAACAATAATAATAATATAAAGACAATACGTAATTGAACTAGGCTCTCTTATGATTCATCATCAGATGAACTATCACCATCCCCTGTCACTACAACCTCGTCTTTGTTTATCATTCCTTTTCCAGATGATTTGCCCCCAGATGCAGGTGGATCTTTATGAAGGTAACTACGACACTGAGTTGATATTGCGATCAATCTGCTGCTATCCTTTTCCTCTGGCATCTCGCATTGTCTATTGAAAGACGTCATGTAACGGAACCATTCTGCAGGCTGACGATCGGATCAGTCTTCTACAGTAAATCAGAAATGCAGGAGAGATTGGTTGAATACTTGATGGATGTGAAGGCTAGGTTCAAAACATACAAGTCAGATCCACGAAGGTATTGGGTGCTATCCACTACAGTAACTTCCTGCCGTCGATGTTGCTGCTCAATTTCATCCACTTTCTTCATTTGCCATCATTGCACCAACTCACGATCTGGTTTATGTAGGGGATTCCCCTTTTCAGTGAAGTCCTATCCACATATGTATCTATATATTGATCTGTTTTTCCACCGAGCCACTTCTCCATTTCAGCATAGGCTTCACAGCCCTGAAAGCCTTCATGCATGCCGAACGTTCTACGGTCCTGGTGCACCCGCTTCCATTTTGACCCTTATGATAGGGGAGGTGGTTCGAACTGTCATTCCGACGAATGCCGCCAAGGCCAATGTTGTCATTACCAATTGGCCGATGCCAAATGCCGCTGAGATTGAAAACTTGGCCATCTGTGTGGTGGAACATATATATGATAATTGCCGAGTCCTCTCATTCCTCACCAGTATAATTACTGTTGTAACCCTATACTGCACAAATAATATTAGTAATTGCAGTTTTATTAAGTATATATTAAAAGGATAAGTGTGCATAATAATAATAATAATAATAATAATAATAATAATAATAATCATAATAATAATCATAATAATAATAATAACAAAAAATTAATAATAATAATAATAATAATAATAATAATAATAATAATAATAATAATAATAATAATAATAATAATAATAATAATAATAATAATAACCCGCAGTTAAGAAACTACCTGCCGCCTGCAATCTTTCCTCCAAGTCTTGTGCAGGAGAGATTGGTCGAATACAGTAGGAAAATTGCCTGACAGTGAGTATTAGCTTCCGTTACCGCACTAGCTGTACGCGGTGATATTTGCCGAATTCGAGCTGAGTGATTCCTTTTTTGGGGGTAATATTTCTTAATATCCCCCCTTTCAATCTTCGCAAGGGCCGACCGATGCCAAAATGCTCCCGACGTCGTGCAACTTGCTGGGATTGGTGGTGGAGCAGAGATATGATAATTGTCGATTCCTTTCATTCCTCGCCAGTATAATTACTTTCGTAACCCTGTAGGGGGGAACATTAATTATACAAGTAATATTAGTAATTGTAGTTTCATTACAGTTACATTTATAATAATACAAATATTATTAATATTAATAGTAAGTGTGATACTTATAATAATTTATATAGTAGTAAGTGTAATACTTATAATAATTTATATAATATTATTAGTAAAAAGATAAGTGCGCATAATAATAATATAACAATAATTATAATTATTAATTATTATAGTAAAAATTATTAATAATAATAAAAATTATTAAAAATATTTATAATAAAAATTATTAATTATAATTATTAATAAGAAAAATTATTAATTATAATTATTAACTCCAAAATTAATAATAAAAATTATTTATTATTAATTATTTATTGATAATTATAGTTATTATATATTAGTTAAAATATATTATAATTATTAATTATAATTATTAATCTATTATTAATTATTAATAATTAAATATAATTAATAATTATTAACAATTAATTATAATTATTATTAATTAATAATGATTTATTAATAATAATGGGAGTAAATAATAATTATTAATTATAATTATTAATTATTATAGTAAAAATTATTAATAATAATAAAAATTATTAAAAATATTTATAATAAAAATAATTAATTATAATTATAATTATTAATAAGAAAAATTATTAATTATAATTATTAACTCCAAAATTAATAATAAAAATTATTAATTATTAATTATTTATTTATAATTATAGTTATTATATATTAATTAAAATATATTATAATTATTAATCTATTATTAATTATTAATAATTAAATATAATTAATAATTATTAACAATTAATTATAATTATTATTAAATTAATAATGATTTATTAATAATAATGGGAGTATTAATTATGTTCGGGAACGCCAAGCGTTGCGTCCTACCCGGAATAAACCCTGGCCAAGGGGTTTAAGCCCTGGCCAAGCGTTGCGTCCTATCAGGAAGCGCGGGAAAAGCTTGGCCCGGACACAAATATACCCTGGCCAAGGGGTTTAAGCCCGGGCCAAGCGAAGCGTCATATGCCAAAGCGCGGGAAACGCTTGGCCCGGACACTAATATACACTGGCCAAGGGGTTTAAGCCCGGGCCAAGCGAAGATATTCCGGGCCAAGCGGGCAGATAAGGGCTGTACGGATCCCCCCCTTCTCCACTTTCCCTTTCCCTGTTCCCGTTTCTTCTTCTCCGTCGATTGCAGCGTCGTTCCGGGCCAAGGGCTAAATACCCGGGCCAAGTATTTCATTTTCCGGCGCCGACGTCCCTTTCCTCTTCCCACCATTTCGCCGGCATCTTCTTGTCTCCCTTGTTCGGCAAAATTTGAATTTTGGAGTTTTGGAAATGGATGATGCGAATGTGGAATCCGGAATCGCGGGAATGGAGATGGTGACTTATGATTCGTTGTTCGAAGGGTTGCCGGAGATGATCATTCCGCCAGCGTCGTCGCCTCCGCCGCCGGAAGTTCCGCCCCCGTCCGGCCATGACCCAGTCCGGGTAATTCTTCCATTTTTCTAATTTTACGGTTATTCAAACTATGAATTTTGTTAGAATTATTTCAGTTTATGGAAATTACGTATTGGTTGATTACTCGCATGAATTTTTAAATGTCTGTGAAGTTTGTGTTGTTGAAGTTTTTGTTGAATTTTCGAGTTTACGTTGTTGAATTATTTCCGGTTTGTGGAATTTATGCATTGAATAATTGGTTTGCATGATTTATATAGTGGTGCTTGTTGGATTCTTTATGCGAGATTGTTGAATTTTGAAATTATGTTGATGTCTGACTTAGGTCGCTCATTTGATTGAATTTTCCGATTTTTTAATTGCAAGCTGTTGAATTTGTAGTAGTGTTCATGTTAAATCATATATGGTACATTGTTGAAGTTCTAGGATTGTAATTGTAGAATTGGTTGCTGGACGAGTTATTTTTCCAGTTGTCGTTGAATTATACTTTATTATATGAATTCTGAAAAATACATGATGGACATTAAGATATTATGGCACTTAAAAAAATATATTACAAATTTGATTTTATTAAAAATATTATTTTCATAATAATAATATAATAATAATAATATAATAAAACGATAATAATAATAATATAATAATAATAACGAAGAAAAAATAATAACTGGAACAGAAATTATAATAATTTAATTATAATGGGAATATAATAGTATACTGGGAGGGAAATAATTATAATAAAACTATTTATTATTAATTAATTATTAATTATCCAAGATAATTATATATTAACTATTAATTATAATTATAATATATTTATAAAAATATTATTTTCATATTATTTTAATGAGGGATTGTGTGTATAACTTAATACATGGTGGAGAGTTGGGTTTATTTTAATAAGGGGTTTGTTTTGTTGTTTATAATTTTATTTAATATTTATTTTGTCATGAATATTATAATAGATAAAATAATTTATTATAAATATTATAACATTATAATAATAAATATTATAATATTAAAATATACTTATTTTATTAGTTTTTTATATATTTATTATTATTATATTAAAATATTTAGTATATTTAAAATAATAAATCACACAATACTACATCGACATATATTATTTATATATTTATTATATTTAAAATATTAAATTTAAGAAATTATTTTTAATAGAAATTAATTTAATAGAAATGTAATAAATTAAAATCCATACAATATCAATACAAAAATATTGTATAATTATAATACAGTACACTACCAAACACTGTATAACATTAATTTAATACAGTAGTAATATAAAACAACATAATACTGAACACCTGCATTTAAATAATACAATACAGTGTTTGGTAGTGTACTAGTAGGGATAATAATCATAGTTTAATTTTTCTATTCATATTTTATTTGCATATAAAATTGAATTATACTTTGGTATATATATTATGAAAACAATAATTTATGAATTATGTCACTTAAAAAAAGATAATACCCGTGCGCGGAGCGCATGTGAAAAATCTACTTAATTATTAATTATCCAAGTGAATTATATATTAACTATTAATTATAATTATAATATATATTTATATATTTATAAAAATATTAATTTCATAAATCTACTAAAATAATAGCATTTATCATTTCAAATAAATTAATTGAGCGAGAGTTTATTAATTTTAGAATTTAATAAAAATATTATCTTCATAAATATACTAAAATATTGTTATTTATTATTTCACCGTATATAATCCAATAGTATGACTAGAACACATTTGTGTGTGAATCGCAGGGGGACTTCTACTATAGAAGACCATCAACCCAGGGCAAGAGCCCGAAGCTGAACTTTTACCTACGATACAATAAAACTATCGGATACATTTTGGCGCGGTTAGAGCAGGATGCACCCGGTATGATTGCAGAGCTGAGGGATTCATGCCTCGGTTATATATTCAGAGGCGCTGAGGGCGACAGGCGGCCCAGATGGTCGGAGAGTACCTTATCTGCACAGGCCATGGCGGCATTGTTGTCCTACGAGGTGGCATTCCGCCACTACGGGACGGACGAGCCGTGGGGCGAGGACGATGCCGTATGGTTTCACGTGTGCGGCCATTTTATTCGGTTTGGACGGGAGGAGCACGCGCTCGTGACGGGGCTCCGTTATGGACCTTCTGACTTCCAGCTGTATGCTGATGAGGAGCCCCCAGCTGGAGGCGTTTATGCTAGAAACGTTGGGATCCTTGGGAGCGGATCTATGGACAAGATCCGAGATGCTTATATGAATGGGGCTTTCCGGCAATCACCCGAGGACACACTGAAGGTCGCTATGGTGATGACAGCCTTTTACCTGGTACTAGGGCACGACGGCCACAGTCGGACTTCTGAGACATGGATGTGGCGCTTGGTCGAGGATAGAGCTGCATGGAATGCATTTCCTTGGGGCTTGATGAGCTGGCAAGTTTTGAGACAGTACATCAGGGACTTCCCGGTAGACGGCAAGAATGACCGGAAAGGGGTCCACCTATACGGCCACTCCCTCTCATTGCAGGTACTTTGCATAACATCTATCATTTCATAAACGCATTCTCTGTTGTACTATAAATTGCTGCACTACATAACCATCTCTCTATGCTCGTACTCATACAGGTGTGGATGTGCGAGGCCATTCCGGAGGTCGGCGCGTTCTATACCCAGTCCACTTCTGAGCATCCCGATTTCCAGCGCCCGAGGATGTTGCGGTATTCTTATAGAAAGCGGACGTCTGGTCTGGGATGGACGACATTCTATACCATCGAGATTAGTTCGGTAATACCTTTTAATTTGAATGCACACGTTCTTATCGGATAGTACCCTATACGTTTGTCTTCTGTATTGCAGCGCCAGTGTCATGACAGACTAACCCCCACGGACGATGAACTGCTGGAGCCATACATGATGGGGGTAGATGTGACGACGCCGCCTGGGCTGCGATGGGTGCGGGCCCCTGTTGACCATTGGGCTAAAAGACGGAAGCGTAAATCCACGGAGCAGCCGGAGGACGGGGTGGGCGATGCTCCAGGCACCGAGCCACAGTCAGATAGGCCGGGGAGAGATAGTGATGCTCCGCCGAGCCGATGCATGCGGACTTCTGGGCAGCCGGCGGCCCCGATACATGGAGACGGAGATGAGCAGGTGCCTCTCCCTGGCACACCGCCGCCACCAGCCCCGCCAGCCAGCGAGTCCCAGCCTACTGCGGATACTATGCCGCCCCAGCAGACGCAGCATCCGATGCCGGACATGGAGGAGCTGGTGCAAAGGGTCGCAGCCGCCGTCGAGCAGCGCGTGGTGATTGCATTCGCGGAAATTTTGGCGCAGACACAGCTTCAGTTGCGGAGAGACATTGAGCGCCAGACTGGTTTGGTGCGCGACGTGCTGGCGTCCGAGATTAGGGCCATTCTGCGCTACGTGGCGCACCCACCTGCCGGTGCGAGCCCGGTCGTACAGCCTGCTCCGGCGACGGGCTGCTCTGCAGAGGAGGTGGAGCGGAGGGCGTCCATGGCACGGTTTGCCACCACCCACGCCCACGTAGCGCAGACGGATTCGGAGTCGCAGGACATACACAGCGAGGGGCCAGTGACACATGTTCGGGAGCCGTCTGCACCATTGGACAGTCATGGATCGCAGCTTCCGCAGACCATGGGAGGTATTGTTAGCTTTTACTTAGAGTTGTGTATGGTAAATTGGATGATTCGGTTGTTTTCTTAAATTCTCCCCGAATATTCCAGAGCCACAGGCACATAGTTCGCGCACCGTGTCGCACCCACCTGCCGGTGCGATCCCGGTCGTACAGCTTGCTCCGGCGATGGGCTGCTCTGCAGAGCGGGACGAGCGGATGGCGTCCATGGCACGGTATGCCACCACCCACGCCCACGTAGCGCATACGGATTCGGACTCGCGGGACATACACAGCGAGGGGCCATCGGGCAGTCATGGATCGCAGCTTCCGCAGACCATGGGAGGTATTGTTAGCTTTTACTTAGAGTTGTGTATTGTAAATTGGATGATTCAGTTGTTTTCTTAAATTCTCCCCGAATATTCCAGAGCCACACGCACATAGTTCGCGCGCGGACAGCATGTCCCCATACTCTACCGCAGTGCCTCCCGATGGTACGTTCGCAGACACAGGTAAGAATTTTATAAACCAGCATTTTATTTCGTACATTATTATATTGTTAGTAACACCTGTACTTGGATTGTTGTCGTGTTAGGCACGGAGATGGTCCGCGCGGACACCGCACACGGCGTAGCGTATGCAGTCGATTCAGAGGCTACACGTGTTGAGACGGGTAAGGCAAATAATGCTCTTTTGTTGGTGTGAGCCGTACCATTTCTTGTATTAGACGTTTTCTTGTATTGGCAGTAATTTCTAATAATTCACGTTATTTTCTAGTGACCTCGACGGATGCGGTGGGCCAGCCATGTGACCCGGTTCCTGGGACGGCACAAGCGGACGACGGAGTCACCCGAGCAGAGGACACAGTGGATTCAGATGATGCACGCACACCAGTCCAGTGTATGTTGAAATTTATGTACTTAACCTGCATGTGTTGTTATTAAGTCATGATCGATTGTAAATATGTTCCATTTAATTCCCTGCTTGGTCGTAGCTCGGGAAGCCGGGAACGAAGGCAGCGATTCCGACAACGATGATCCTGTGCAGTTTGTTAAGAGCGCCCAGGATCCAGCACCGGTTCCCTATCGGACAAAGCGGAATGGAGTGCTCGCCCATCGCCTTCGCAGCCCATTCATGCGTCTCACCAGGCCACGGCGTAATAGGCGAACCGACGAATTCAAGTTATATTGCTTGAATGGCAAGTATAGGTATGCTTACGCAATTTTCCATTCATAAAGGTAGTGATTCCATATGACTCACCATTAACGCTTCGTCGTATGATTTATGCAAGCTGCGACGTCGGTACTTCCGAGGCCGTAGACCACCGGTGGTTTCAGAATTGGTGCATCGATACATATTTTCTGGATGACACCGTGAGTTCCCCTTTAATATAATATAATAAATTATCAAGTACTACGTAGGAAATTATCTTAATATATCCGGACTAATATTAATTGTGCATTTAAAATAAATTAATGATCCCTATAATTTGCAGCACATGGACGCGTACCTAGGTATTATGCAGTACAAGCCACGCTTCATCAACTGCATGCCGCGACGGACGGGGTCTAAGTATGTCTTGATGGATTGCGCATTCCTGGTAAGTGTGTTTTGTTCAAATTTGATCTCAACATGTTGAATTTACTCAAATGTTGGAAAAAATAGTAAGCCCTTTCCGATCTATTATTATATTTTATTTTTGCTTTTACGCAGTCGGGGCTGTTGCGTGATTGCTGGGACAAGACCACCAAGAAGCCCCATTTTAATAAGTTAAAATTGAAGGAGTTGTCGCAGTATATAGTTGGGGGAAGACCACAGTGGGATTCGACTGCACACTGGGCGGAGTTGGACGAGGTTAGTTAATTCACTATTTGTTCATTGCGAAACAGAATGTTCCCGTGCAATACTTTACCGTACAGTGGGTTCGTAAAAGGTCATATGCCCATGGTGCATCAGGCAGCACTGGGCCATAGTCCGGATCCGATTGGACAGCCGGACGATATTCTTCCATGACAGCATATGCACGCCCAGCGATGCTAGGAGACCCGAGAAGTCGGAGTTGTTGATAGCCCGGTTCGAAGACCTCGGGCCATTGTGCACCATCATTCCATCGCTGCTCCAGCATACCGGCTACTACCAGCTTCGGCCCGATCTTCCATACCGCGCGACCTGGGACATCTCCCTTCCGGAAGAAGGTACTGTCATGCTGCAGAGCGACGGCTCCTCGTGTGGACCGCTTGCACTGTTGAACGCCAAGTGGGTTGTGGAGGACAAATTCCCCGATATTCAAAGATTCCGCTTTAACGCAAGATGGGTGCGAGAATTGCAAGCATATCAGGTATGGTGTTTCAGCGCGGACGTACGTGAGCCCGGCTTGTTCCGATTGCCGGATCCGCCCCCACCTATAGTGTTCGAAGTAGTCAAGTTCCCCGAGTTGGGCTCGCCATGATTGTACATATCCACATTATGTAATTGCTGAGTAAACAATTTATTTTTTTTTTCGCTCAATTCTTTGTTTACGTTTAGTATTTTAATTTATGCTAATATATTTATAATTATAATAAACATTAATATTATTTTATAATTTTATAAACAAATTAATAAACACTATTGATTAGTAAATATAAAATTATTAAATTTATTAAAAATTATCTCGGCTGTACCCTAGGCCCATTAAACCCCTTGGTACTGCATGCCCCAAACCTTTATTTTGAACCCTCATGCCTAAATCCTTTGAACCGTAAATGCTCAAACTCTGTGTTCCATGAGTATAACTCCACAATTTGAATCGTGTCCTTGTCTGCCCCCAGTTAGAAGTTGGAAACCTGGGCGGAGACCTCTTTGATTGACAGTTCCATACTAATGAGGTTATGGAATTAGAAATTATATTTCGATTTATCTTAACTCAACGAACACCAAGTGAGAGGCGTGCTGTCTAGCGCTGTAATTGCAGGCCGACAGTTTGATAATACCTTTTTAGTAGGGTTCATGCTGATGCAATGGTTAAACGGGTTTACCCCGCGCCGGGGGTATGGGTAATAATGCAGAGGCCGGCCCAAAGGATTTAGGAACGAACACGGTGGACATTTCTACCACTACAGGGCAGGGCACGGGTGGGTGGATATGTTTTGTATAGTGCAGCGGCGGAGCCTTACACGGTAGTGCATGAGTGGAATACATGATGGGCAGTGCGAACTATGCCAATCAGCATGTATCATCTAAAAGTTCTGCAAGAAAAGATCTCTTAAATGAAATGATTGCTTTTCCAAAAGCGACACTGTGCCAAACCAGATGTAGGTGGATCTTTATGAAGGTAACTACGGCGCTGAGTTGATATTGCGATCAATCCGCTGCAATTCTTTTCTCTGCCACATCCCATTGTCCACTGAAAGGCGTCACGTACCAGCACCACTTTGCAGGTAATTTACTGATGTCGATGCTGCTGCTAAATTGCATCCACTCTCTTCATTTGCCATCATTGCACCCACTCACGATCGAATAGAAGACTTCAGTTTACCATAAGTCAAACCTTGAAGGTGGACTTGGTTCATAACCGAATCATCCCTATCTTCCATGCTTCAGTCCAATAATGCTGGCTTAAATTCGTGGCCATCTTCCATGGGACGAATTTATGCCATCATTACTGGACTGAAGCATGGAAGATAGGGATGATTCGGTTATGAACCAAGTCCACCTTCAAGGTTTGACTTATGGTAAACTGAAGTCTTCTATTCGATCGTGAGTGGGTGCAATGATGGCAAATGAAGAGAGCGGATGCAATTGAGCAGCAGCATCGACATCAGTAAATTACCCGCAGAGTGGTTCTGTTACGTGACGCGTTTCAGTGGACAATGGGAGGTGGCAGAGGAAAAGAATTGCAGCGGATTGATCGCAATATCAACTTAGCGTCGTAGTTACCTTCATAAAGATCCACCTGCATCTGGTTTGGCACATTGTCGATTTGGAAAAGCCATCCTTTCGTTTAAGAGATCTTTTCTTGCAGAACTTCTAGATGATTCATGATGATTGGGATAGTTTGCACTGCCCCATCATGTATTCGACTCATGCACAACCGTGTAAGGATCCGTCGCAGCACTGTACAAAATATATCCACCCACTCGTGCCCCGCCCTGTAGTGGTAGAAATGTCCACCATGTTCGTTCCTAAATCCTTTGGTCCGCCCTCTGCATTATTACCATACCCCAGGCGCGATGTAAACCCGTTTAACCATTGCATCAGCATGAACCCTACTTAAAAGGTATTATCAAACTGTCGGCCTGCAATTATAGCGGCAGCCAGCACGCCTCTCAATTGGGAAGAAGAGTTAAGATAAATCGAAATATAATTTGTAATTCCATCAATCTCTGCGAGCAAGTGTTACCAATTGGTCTCGCGCCGCAAATGACGGATGGGTTATTTCCGTACAGTTGGTCTCGTGCTCGCGGCAAGTGTTACCTTCTCGAACATGCCTGAGTATGATGATGCACTATTCGATCTGTGCCAAACCAAGAAAACTGCATGAAATGATGCTGCATCTACTAAATGCAGGAAGATTGTGTTGTAAGCACACAACGTTCGCACAGCTCTAAGTATGGCACAACACATACAGGGGCCGATATAGGTATGTTGGATCATGCAGCAGTGCATGCCGTTACTGACACATACAACCCGAAAAACAATCAATCATTTTTAGCCAGATTAACTTGTACACATTTCTCATGCTTTGATCATCTCCGTAACTGAGCATACTTGCGTAAAGCATCACTAACCGCGCTGCCGGGAACTCTCCGTAATGTGTACAAACGAACACTAATATTTTGTTGGAATGGGATTTGTAGAGACGAGCAACACGTTCTTACAGAACTCGAGCCCGAAGAACGTGTTGCTCCTCTCTAAAAATCCCATCCCAACAAAAAATTAGTGTTCGTTTGTACACATTACGGAGAGTTCCCGGCAGCGCGGTTAGTGATGCTTTACGCAAGTATGATCAGTTACGGAGATGATCATAGTACGATAAATGTGCACAAAGTAATCTGGATAAAACACTAACTATTGTTTTCAGGTATGTATTTGTTAGAAACGTCATCTACTATGCATGCTTCCACATGCCGATGCTGCCCGACTATGTGTTGTGCCTCAGCACAGGCATGTGCCGACGTTTCCTGCTTCGAACATAGCCTCCAGCATCTAGAGATGCCGCAACATCACAAACAGCAATCCCGACTTTCCGTCCTCGAAGGATGCCTTCAGGCAATCCGCTAACAATCGGACACCGAGGAAGATGAGGATGCGGTGTGGGACGAAGTCCTTCGGCGTTCCGACTAAGGGGCATGGAGAATCGGGACGTCCACTGATGTACAATTACTCCTCGACGATCCAAACAACCTTCAGCATTTGTTATGTCGAAAATGCTCAAACTCTGCCAACTGCAGGTATGCATGCGACCATGCTGTTCGGCGAGGTTTTGGGTAATTGCTGCGCCCGCACGCTACTTGGCATGTTTTCTCACGTCGAGATCCATATGGAGGAATATTTCAACCGCTCGTCCTTAGCCCACTTTTCCATTAATCTGCATGGCCCGGAAGTTCTAGATTGCCCCATATGTTTTGATGAAATCTAGACAAACCAGCAACATAGATAGCACCATTAAGTTCGGTTGCATATGGTGCAGTCGGCTGAGAGAGGTTGAACATAGGGAGAAAAAAATACCAAGAGGTAGACAAGGGATGACTGCTACAAGCTCGATTATGTCGACCCCTTGTATTTTTTCTCCCTATGTTCAACCTCTCTCAGCCGACAGCACCATATGCAACCGAACTTAATGGTGCTATCTATGTTGCTGGATTGTCTAGATTTCATCAGAACATATGGGGCAATCTAGAACTTCCGGGCCATGCAGATTAATGGAAAAGTGGGCTAAGGACGAACGGCTGCAATATTCCTCCATACGGACGTCGACGCGAGAAAACATGCCAAGTAGCGTGCGGGCGCAGCAGTTACCCAAAACCTCGCCGAAGATCATTGTCGCCTGCATACCTGAAGTTGGGAAAGAGTTTGAGCATTCGCGTCATAAGAATGCTGAAGATGTTTCGAATAGCCCAGGACTAATTGTCCATCAGTGGAGTACATCCTTATTCTTGTCCCCTCGTCCGAACGCCAAAGCATTTCACCCCGCACCGCAACCTCATCTGACTCGCCGGCCGATCGTTGCAACGCGCCAATCCGGTATGCCTAAAATGACTGAAGATATTTCCGTACAGTTGGTCTCGTGCTCGCGGCAAGTGTTACCAATTGATCTCGCGCCGCAAATGACGGATGGGTTATTTCCGTACAGTTGGTCTCGTGCTCGCGGCAATTGTTACCTTCTCGAACATGCCTGAGTATGATGATGCACTATTCGATCTGTGTCAAACCAAGAAAACTGCATGAAATGATGCTGCATCTACTAAATGCAGGAAGATTGTGTTGTAAGCACACAACGTTCGCACAGCTCTGAGTATGGCACAACACATACAAGGGCCGATATAGGTATGCTGGATCATGCAGCAGTGCATGCCGTTACTGACACATACAACCCGAAAAACAATCAATCATTTTTAGCCAGATTAACTTGTACACATTTCTCATGCTTTGATCATCTCCGTAACTGATCATACTTGCATTGAGCATCAGCAACCGCGCTGCCCTGAACTCTCCGTAATGTGTGCAAACGAACACTAATATTTTGTTGGAATGGGATTTTTAGAGATGATCAACACGTTCTTACTGAACTCGAGCCCGAAGAACGTGTCGCTCCTCTCTAAAAATCCCATCCCAACAAAAAATTAGTGTCCGTTTGCACACATTACGGAGAGTTCAGGGCAGCGCGGTTGGTGATGCTCTACGCAAATAAAACCATTCATAGAGATGATCATAGTACGACAAATGTGCACAAGGTAATCTGGATAAAACACTAACTATTGTTGTCAGGTATGTATTTGTTAGAAACGTCATCTACTATGCATGCTTCCACATGCAAATGCTGCCCGACTATGTGTTGTGCCTCAGCACAGGCATGTGCCGACGTTGCCTGCTTCGAACATAGCCTCCTGCATCTAGAGATGCCGCAACATCACAAACAGCAATCCCGGCTTTCCATCATCCCTATGTAACTCGTCGTGAGAGCTGGCTGGCGGGCTGCTACGGCATATTCTTGGCACGCATAATGATCAATGCTCCTGGCCCGCGGCAAGATACTGTGCCCGTGTGCATTTTAGTTTCTACCTAGTGGGAATGATTTGATCCGACATTTATTGTCAGAAGGAATTAAGAAGTGCATGGTCGGAGATTGTTGAGAATATTCACCCCGGCTTCTGCCGTGGCATGTGTGCCCACAATGCCTTTCGCACGAACATGGTGGAAATTCTCCCACTGCATGGCAAGAAGGGCATGGGTTCATATTTTTTTATCTAATACAGCGATCGAGCCTTACATGGTAGTGGAGAAAGGCATCCAGAATGACGATCTCGCAACACCTCGAATGACCCTAATGTGCGCAAAGGTGTGTATCCTCCCATTCGTTGACCAATGGGCATTAAAACAAGCTTTGTAGGAATTTTAGAAGCAGATTATTAGAAGCACGACTACAATAAACCAAGACGGGTGCCATGCTTCCGATAATCTGCTTCTAAAACGCCTACAAAGATTGTGTTAATGCCCAGTGGTCATCAACTGGCAGGAGACCCATCTTTACGCATCCTTAGAGTAATTAGAGATCCAGCGAGCTGGTCATTCTGGATGCCTTTCTCCACTACCATGTAAGGCTCCATCGCTGTGTTAGATAAAGAATATGAACTCATGCCCTACTTGCCAAGCAGTGGTAGAAATGTCCACCATGTCGTGCGTCAGGCATTGGGGGCACACATACCGCGGCAGAAACCGGGTTGAACATTCTCGACAATCTCCGACCATGCACTTCATAATTCCTTCAGGCAAAGCATGCCGGATCTTCCCATTCCCACCAAGTAAAATAAAACGCCCACAGTCACAGTATACTGTCGCGGCATAAGAGTCTGATCATTATGTGAGTCTAGAAAATGTCGAAGCTGCACGCCAGTCGCGTAAAAAGGGCGTGCCGAGTCACGCTTGCCACTCCAGCGTTTCTTACGGCATGCATATAACCTCTATATTCTCATTGATGGATTCAGCTCCTTGACTACTTCTCAAACAAGCTGTAGATGATTACAAAACTGCTACGCTCTGTGTTCCATGAGTATATTTCACCATTCGAATCGTGCCCTTATTCCCTTGTCCGCCCCCAGTTATAAGTTAGTGATCCAGGCTGTTCTCCTTGACTGACAGTTCCAAACTTTTTAGGTTATGGAAACAGAATTTAACTTTCCATCTTCTGAACTCTTCTTCCCAAGTGAGAGGCATGTTGGCCGGGGCTATAGTTGCAGGCCGACAGTTTGGAAACTTTTTTCAGTAGGTTTCAATGAATACAATGCTTAAACGAGTTTCAATTACTGTTGGAAATACTCCAGTGACGGGGGAAACCCGTTTGACCATTGTATTCATTGAAACCTACTTAAAAAAGTTTCCAAACTGTCGGCCTGCAATTATAGCCCCGGCCAACATGCTTCTCACTTGGGAAGAAGAGTTCAGAAGATGGAAAGTTAACTTCTCTTTCCATAACCTCAAAAGTATGGAACTGTCAGTCAAGGAGAACAGCCTGGATCACTAACTTATAACTGGGGGCAGACAAGGGAACAAGGGCACGATTCGAATGGTGAAATTATACTCATGGAATACAGAGAGTAACAGTTTCGAAATCAGCTACAGTTTGTTTTAGAGGTAGACAGGAGCAAAATCCATGAATCAGAATATAGAAGAGAAGGATGACAATCCACTTCCGATTAGTATTTTTCATGAACTCCGATTACACTTAAAATCGTAAATTCGTGCCCCACCAACTTTCATACAGCCGAATAAATGCATAACGTACGCTACCACTACCATACGTTACTCAGTTGGGCCACGTCTCCCACACGTGTGGTACGGGCCGGTTCAAATCAGGGACTGTACGAGGCATGTTCGCCGGGCACCCTTGTGCCGTGTGACCGTCTCGCCCGCACGATAAACATTTTCTCGGACCACGTGCCCGCCTTCCTGACGTCTCGGGAACATCGTGGACCGGCGCGTTGCAGTTCTTCCGGTTGTGTCCGGTTTGTCCGCACCTGCGACATCTTTGGGGCCGCCCTGCACGAGATGCTCGTTCGACTGCCGATTGAAGCCTGGTCATTCTAGGTCTTCCAGCTTGACGGGGGCATTCAGGGGTCTCGCATGAGGCGTCCGCAATTTCAGCCGGTATCATCCAATCATTCGGGTGTGCCATTGGATACACCGGCCCGCTCCATGCATCAACCAAACCAGACCGCCAATAGCACGCTCCAACATAGTGACTTATTTCGTGCCTCAGAACCCTGCACATATTAAATAATTTACGAGTGCTCTGTCAGGGAACTAAAGGGGCACGTTACTGATATAATTAAACAGTTTTATCATATACGTACTGTATCACGGGGATGGCGTGGGTGCACGGGATCAAGTCATTCTGGAATCGCTGGCAAGTACACTTTCGCTCATCCGTCAGGCTCACTGTGTACGACTTACTGTTGTGTCTCACTTGGTACACATTCTCAGCCTGCGTTCGTTCTATCTTCATCTTCTGACCCAACGCTTTACGATCAAAAACCTCTCGTACTGCCCAATCAGTTAAACGTTCTGTGCTAGCAGATGCAGCTTGATGCCTTTTTCGGAACCAATCACCGATTGTCGCACGAAGCACCTCCAGCATGGAGCACACGGGTAACCTGCGTGCCCACAACAAGACATGGTTCATGCTTTCGACGATGTTCGTCGTCATCATGTCGTACCGACGCACAGGACAGTGGACTCGAGAAAACCGTTCGGGCCCTATTTCCTCCACCAAATGCTTGTACGCATTCGGATACACGTCCCTGAGGGTAGCCATATGCCGCTCATAGACGGACCTCTTGTACGCGTATGCCGCTCCCATGAATGCGTCCACGGCTCCCTTTCCCCCGTACTTGGCCAGATTCTTGCCCAAGTGCACGCAACACAAAACATGTGGAAAAGAGGGGAGTGCTTGTTCAACTGCAGCTCTTATTGCGGGAGAACCGTCCGAGATTATCAACACCTTATTGTGTGGAAGCAACGCACCCCTCATTTGCATCAGAAACCATCTCCACGCCCGTGTCGACTCCTTCGGTCCAACACCGAAACACAACGGGAATATCTGATTATTCCCATCCTTTGTCACCGCCGCGAAAAGTATCCCCTTGTACTTACCCTTGAGGTGCGTGCCGTCAATGACAATGAAGGGCCGCATCTCTTTCCACCCAGAGATAGAGGCACTTAGCGCGAAGAAACAATACAAGAATTTGTTGTCAGAATCGACTACATACTCGGTCACGGACCCAGGATTTTGCTGCCGCAGCATATATAGGTATGACGGAATCATCTTGAACGAGACGTTCTGCCCGCCGAATATATGTGAAATGGCATGGTTCCGAATCTTCCTCGCCATTTCCACGGAGATTCTAACGCCGTCCCTCAGCAACCGGTCCTGCAGCGCTTCGGGGCCCAACGTTTCCGCCCCAACCGCAACCTCATTGGCATAATATGCCCTCAAATGCCTCGACGGAAGTCTCGTATCAGGAATGTTGTCCGGGTCCATCACGCAACTGTGAGGTATCAATCTATAGACAGTCCATATCGATGCGGTGCCTCGGGCACGCATCCGGAATTCGCATTCCGCGACGGAATATCGTACCCAGTACCGCTTCTTGTCAGACTTGCACGTCACATACCCGCACCTCTCTCCAACCAAGTACTCCACTAGTTTCTCCTGCAACCGCCTCTTCGTCGCGAAAACGGATCCGGGCGCCAGTTCTCTATCCACTGTTTCGTCCACGTACGGGTCCACGAACTCCTCAGGCAGGCCAAAGTCCGGGCGGGGCAAATTCCAATTCCCCTGGCTCATCTCAGGTACAGTGAACCCTACTGGCGGCACCCCAATATCCGGATCGTCGCCGGGCTCTAACCCCTCGATAGAACCTCCGCTTCGTACAATTCTCCAAAAGACCTTGAAAGAAGAGAGAATGAGTCGATGCCCCACCAACTCTTCGTAGTCTACGTCCGCGTCTGACTCCCCCCATTCATCCTGCCATTCTTCTTCCTCACTCTCATCACTCGGGTCCTCCTCCGCATTGTTATCCTGCCCGCCCACCTCCCCTTCCTCGAACGCAATGATTGCATTGGGCTCGCGATCTTGCTCCAGCTCCTGCTCCGGCACCCCGTCCGGCAATCCCGGATACTGTCCGGGAGTGCTTCTTCCGTAGTAATTCTGATGTTCTGGTGCATAGCCACTGCTAGTAGCATCTGCATTCGAGGACAAAAATGGATTGTGCGACGATGGGAAACCGAATATGCGTTCCGTCCAATTCCCTGCCCGAACACCACCATCCGGATACGGGGCTGCGCTAGTATAATTTGCTGGTTCATGCATTCCTTTTTCGGGGAACACAACCATACATTAGATATGATCTCTAATAAGCACCTATCTCTTGATCATTTCTTTCTCTACACATAGCCAGATTTCATGATAAAATTTTGTGGTGGTATGGCATTGTGGGCATATATGTTTTTTGCAAGTATAAACTATTTTTTCTAGTTGGATAACTATAATCTTTGTCTGAGCAATTTTTAAATAAGATAAAATTAAGAAAAATAAAATAGGCATACAAATACAAACGAAAATGTATAAATTTAAATAAAATAATTAATATAATTAATTAGAAATAATGAAGTAAAAATTGTCACATAAAATAAAATAATAAAGTAAATATGATATAAAATAATTTTTAAAGTAAAAGAAAATAAAATAAATAGAACTTGATTTATCATTCAATTTTATGTTATTTTATTTCATTTAATTGTTTAATTTAACTTTACTAGTTAATTATACTTTTATTCTATTCAAGTTAAATAGAAAAATTTAATTAATAAAATACCTTATTTTTAAATTGTATAAAATTTAATTATATAATTATAATTATAGTACACACGGATCTATGAAAATACAATTTTCAATTTACAATCTTGATCTTTTTTTTAAAAAACTTTGTTAAAACTATTTCTTTTCATTTATAATTGCAAAATAATTATAATTAAGATGAATAATAATACAAAAATAGACTAATTATTATTTTAATTAATAATATTTTTTTAATTATTTTTATATTTGCATTATTTTAATTATTACAATAATAATATTTTTTATTATTTTTATATTTGCATTATTTTTATATTTTTTTATTTTTATATTTGCTTTATTTTAATTATTAAAATAATAATATACTTTTCATTATTTTTTTAGTATTTTTATATTTGCATTATTTTAATTAATAATTTTTTTATTATTTTCATATTTGTATTATTTTATTTATAATTTAATTATTAAATTCATAATACAATTTCTTCAACTATTCTGCTCTAAGAAAAATGTAATAAAATAATAATACTACATAAAAATAATGTAAATGTAAACACAATTTTCTTGTAATCTCATTTTTTCCTACAGTCTTATATTCTATTTTTCAGATAAAGTCCAACATTTCACCGCTTAATCTTATCTCTATAATATAAATAACGATGTAAAATCCTTATTATAATGATTTATATATTACTTTAATTTTTAAATATTTCCACAAAATTCTTTGTATTTTATACTTATATAATAATAATAATAATAATTTGTAATAATAATAATAATAATAATAATAATAATAATAATAATAATAATACAAGTAATGAAGCCTTATTAAATCTCTTACACATAGTCAACAACACCATAAGATTGGATAGCCAAACTCCACACAAATTAACAAATTAACCATGTGCATAACAACTTAAAGAATTACGTCTAACATATCTAACTAACATGCATCCAAGGATTGAAATTTCACTTAATTGAAAACATTATGCAGCTAAAAAAAATATTTTGAATATATATTTGTAGGTATATACAGCATGTATAAATACTTACGATTATCATTGTGCTCAATGTCATTTCCGGTGTGCACGTCCCCTCCAAACAGCCCTCCCGAACCAAACAGCCAAGAGGACATTACTTTCGCGCAATAGTGCAACTGCACCAAACACAGTTCAAAAAAAAATTAAACATTTCACCCAAAGCAACAAAATTTAAAAAAAAAAAAAAATTCAGCTTAGCCAGGGAACTTGGCCCGGCCATGATGGGAATCCGGGCCAAGCACCAGTCTGCAGAACCAAACACTGGTTGCTCGACAGTGCTTGGTCCACTCAATTTGCATGAATCCAGAGCAACAACTTACAACCCTGAACCCTGAGCCCTACAGCACACTTCCCGCTTGGCCCGGCTTCTTGGCCCGGCCAAGGTGGGAGTCCGGGCCAAGCACCAGGATGCAGAACCAAACACTGGTTGCTCGACAGTGCTTGGCCCACGGGCGTTGCATGAACAAAATCGCAGACCCTGAGCCCTACAGCACTCTTCCCGCTTGGCCCGGCTTCTTGGCCCGGCCAAGGTGGGAGTCCGGGCCAAGCACCAGGATGCAGAACCAAACACTGGTTGCTCGACAGTGCTTGGCCCACGGGCGTTGCATGAACAAAATCGCATAAAACACTTACATTTCTCGATATTATAGCATAAAACCCTCGAGTTAATTATTGTTTTAGTAGTTTAGACAGAAATTCATGACTTCACACGAAAAATCTTTTAGGTTATCTCTTTGATGGACACGGAAAATGAAACATATTCATTTAAACAATTAATCAAAAAAAAAAAAAAACTTACAATAGATATTTAGTCGTTCGGATCTTCGCCCAAAATCAAACTTACGCAAGCCCTACACGTCGGATCTGAAATAATAACAAGAGATTAATCAATTGGAAGCAAATGTGCGACAAAAAATTTATAATGCAACCAAAATAATACGAACGAGAAAATTTTTTCAACGAAACCGAACAATACCGGAGGAGCATTCACGTCGGACGGCGAAAATGGTGGCAGTGCGAATGGTAGTATATCACCGTCGGGGTATCTCCTTGGTGGCAGTGTTTTGAAACTATCTAGATCTGTCCAAAAAATTTGAACGAAAATGGTGGAGAGGAAGTTGAACAATGAATGTGCGTGGTGGGGGAGGTTATGGAGAAGAATATATTCCATGCACTCACAGGACGGGAATAAATGCTGCACGTAATGACAATTGACTAGCTTTCGGCCTTCCCGAGGCTTGGCCCGGATAGATTTAGGCGCGGGCCAAGAGACAAGGCCACCGGCCAAGCAAACAGGCACTGGCCAAGCTCTTGGCCCGGATACATTATGCCACGGGCCAAGCAAAACGCCACTGGCCAAGCAAATAGGCACTGGCCAAGGTCTTGGCCCGGATACTAAACATCTTGGCCCGACAGGCCAACCTTAATCGTTCCGGGTCAAGCACCTCTAATCAAGAACAATTTTGGATAAGCCTGGATTACTCTTGGCCCGGTTCTATCTGCTTGGCCCGAGCCGGGCCAAGCATCCGGGCCAAAGGGTTTTCAGTCTTTTCGGGTAAAAAACTAAGGGCCGTAAAGCGGCGGGCAGAAAAGTTACTGCCAAGGTCTGACAGGCCACAGTCATCTTTCACCCTTGAAAAAATCACTTAATCAATATACATCTGTAACAAACGAAATTAGTTAAATAACATAAATAGGGACACTTTTCGACTAAAGTCTTCCTAGGCCATGGCCACCTTCGTGTAGGAAAGGATAAAACAATACACCCACTTATTATTAGCAATTAAGGGAAACAATCATCATGCAATCGAGGTATATTAACAATGCTACTAATTTACTAATTGCTACACCTCTGTTATCAATTATGCCACAATCAGTTGCACTATAATATGAACAGAACTCTCAGATTCGATATATGAACAAACAATATCAAGTACTATACTCCACCTCACCCCACAAAAAGATACTCCGGGTGGATACTTAATAAACTCATGAAGAAATGAAATATACTCAATCAATTAAACTCTTAAAAAGATACCTATTTATACCTATCCGCACGTCAATGGAAGCAAGATCACCGGGTGGATAATAGGGCTTGCCACGACTCGTTATGTGCGAAATTTAGCCCTTTTGCCAATGGCAATAGCTTTTTTTATATTACTTCTCTTAATGAGACAATTGTTTGATGTCCTGGCAATTGATTTCTTCCATCGGCTTTCTGACCATCTTGTTGGCACCATTATTTCCCACTGTCCTTCCTGATCTCATCAAATTGACTTTAATTTATTCACATCTGATTGCTTCGTTGTCTTAAAGAAGAAATCTTCAGCTCCTTGCTCCAAACAGCTGTTGATCCTTGAGGAACATCTTCGGACGACATTATTACTAATTAAGGATGAAAACGGTACGAATACAGTCGGATAGTGTCGGATACGGATATTATCCATATTTTTTTTTGTCAAATTCGGTATTGAATACGGATGGGCCAGATACGAATACGGTTTCGGATATTTCGGATTAGGATACGGTACGGATACAGACGGATATATGCCGGATACAGATTCAATCGGATACAGATTATCGGATAATTTTTTATAATTTTTTTGAAAATTTGATATTCTTTTATAATTATTAATAATTTTTAATTATTAAATAATAATAATATATTAATATATTCGGATATCCATATTTAAAATCCAGATAATATCCTATCAATTTTCGGATACGGCCGGATATTCTCGGACACAGTTAAATATTTTCGGATACGAATACGAATGCGGATATTAAAATACGGATTCGGATTCGGATACGAATATTGAAATATCCGTCTGGATAGTCAAAAACGGATTCGGATTCGAATTTAATCGGATATGACGTCGGATCGGTCAGATATTTGGCTTTGGTTAGGGTACAGAGACCTATGTCTCTTGATGTACCGTGGCACATCCAAGTCATTGATGAAATATTAAAATCAATGACTAAGATTAATACAAATGGTACTATTGTAATTTCAATAAGATTCAAATGATCTCTATTCACTTTTCTCAATTCTAATGCTCGTACATCTCTCTCCCTCATAATCTTACTTTTTCTTTTCGGAATTTCTAAAATTTGATAGGTTATTTAGATTGTTTGTATCGAGTACGTAGATTTTCATATAAAGAATGTCAAAGCCCGAGTTCGTTTGAGAAAATTAGAGTTATTTGAAGTTCACTGCAATATTCAGAAACGTAGCATTCACATTTCAGCGACAGTGGCTTTGCAATTCAGCGACAGGAGCTTTACAATTCAGCAACACAGAGTATGCATTTCAGCGACATAACTATACAACATAGTTTTTGTAACAAACTTCAAATGGCTATAACTTTTTCAAATGAACTTGGATTTGGACGTTCTTTATATGAAAATCTATCTACTCAACGCAAGGAATTTAAATATCCTATCAGATTTTATAAAGCCTAAACAGATAAATATCATATTTTCAAAATAACCTGAATAAGATACCCTTTCATTTGAAAATCTGGTATTTATCTATTTATAATTTCAAAAATTTAATGGAAAGTTAGATTCCTTGCATCGAGTAGGTAGATTTTTATATAAAGAATGTCAAAATCCGAGTTCGTTTCAAAAAGTTAGAGCCATTTGAAGTTTATTACGATTTTCAGAAACACGACCTTCACATTTCAGCGACGGTGGCTATGTAATTCAGCGACGGAGGCTTTATAATTCAGCGATGGAGGCTTTACAATTTAGCGACGTAGCTTATGCATTTCAGCGACGTAGCCTATATAACAAAGTTTATGCGACAAACTTCAGATGACTCTAACTTTCTCAAATGACCTCAGATTTGGACGCTCTTTATATGAAAATCTATCTACTCAATGCAATGAATTTAAATATCCTATCAGATTTTAGAAAGTCTAAACATGTAAATATCATATTTTCAAAATAATGAACATAAGATATCTTTTCTTTTGAAAATTTGGTATTTATCTATTTGGAATTTCCAAAATTTGATGGGAAATTTAAATTCCTTGCATCGAGGAAGTAGATTTTCATATAAAGAACGTCAAAATCCGAGCTCGTTTGAGAAAGTTAGAGCCATTTGAAGTTCAATATAATTTTCAGAAACACAGTCTTTACATTTCAGCGACGGTGGCTATGTAATTCATCGATGTAGCCTTTACAATTCAGCGACGGAGATTTTACAATTCAGCGACATAGCATATGCATTTCAGCGACGTAGTATATACAACAAAATTTATATAACAAACTTCAAATGGCTCTAACTTTCTCAAATGAGCTCGGATTTGGACGTTCTTTATATGAAAATCTATCTACTCGATGCAAGGAATCTAAATATCATATCATATTTTAGAAATTCAAAATAGACAAATAGAAAATATGAGTAATGAAAAACTGACGAGTGAAAGAGATAAATAAAGATAATTTTTCTATTATTATGCCATGAATTGTGTCAAAAGAGAGCTAACTTATGTAAATTTTTTATATGATCTTTATTTAAGGATAGAAATCACTAAATTGATTTTGTGAATGATTTTATTACTAAAGATATGATTATTTTTGTTTGACAACTCTACCCTTTTTATTTTATAGCCATCGGATATTTTTGTATGGTTGAGATGATTTGTCTTGATGTACTACCATTCACATTGGTAGTACCATAACCATTCCCCAGATATTTACCGTACCACTTTCACCCCTAATTATTACAATTGAGATGTCCTTTTGATTCTTGCAATCAAATTTAATTTATTCCTTTCAGACTAATTCCTCAAGTGCAACAAAGTAACATAATATATTATGTTATTTAAATCATGTAATTAGAACCAAAAAAGAATACTTACATAAATAAAAACTTGTTGCTAGAAAAAATCCAAGTTGATTACCAACACAAAGAAAGCTCCACAATATACCATCACAATCTTTTCTGCTGTTAATTATACGAATGAGCTATATTCAAAAATCTAAATGGAAAATGGAAAGCATCCAGATAGAGGATATATCCATACATGATCTATAAAAACATATACAGTCATGATCAAATATCTTTTGTTTTAACTAAGACTCTAGTAGCTTATTAAATCAGATAGATAATTAGAAAGAATTTGCCCCAATGATTCAAAGAGTTTTGAGGTGACAAAGTACATTCAGGTCAATGGTTATGCCAAAAGAAACGGATAAAGCAAGTACGAAACTCCAAAAACCATTGAAAATATTGTCTTCAGGATAGGATAGGCATGAGTATCATATTAAATTCTACCATAGTTTAAAGCAACTGCAAACTTACCTCCACTGTTCTTTTGTTGAATTTCACAACATCGTCGTTCCCATATGCAATAATCAAAATGGGAAAAACTATCATACACTTATAATTTCTCAATATCCTCCTCGTTCAAAAGGAGCTCAACAAATCCAAACAAAGAAACAAAAGTTTCAATACCTTAATGTATCGACAATTGCTGCTGATACAGATAATAGGTTGCTGCAAGATAAAATAATTGATAAAGAATATAAAAAGATAAAACCTTTTTAGTCTCAACGTGAGAATATTGTAGCAAACTCAAGACATTAATCAATGTATCTATTTTAGACATTTAAACTATAAATCATGGATTACAATTAAAACGTGTTTTACCCTGAATATAGAGTCCAAAAAAATTCAATAATTCAAAATTCTTTTTATGAATATCATGGCTATAAAAATTTGAAAACGATTTGTAAATTTTGCACATAAAAATGAAACATCCTATATTTGTCATACCACCAAGCAAATATAAAGACCGATTGTCAACCATGATTCCAAATTTTACATAGCTGAAGGCCGCAAACAATTCCACGTTTTTAATAACTTCAATAAGGCACAAATATGTTTCTAATATACCCCTAATTTTACTTGTTATAAAAGTTTCCAAAACAAACTTTTCTTCTTCTGAACCCTATTTCCAATCAAGCAAATGACGAACAGTACAATTTAATCAAATATATTTAGAAATGAAATAAGTAAAAAGTTCAACAGATAGCACACACCATTGAATTGAAGAAACAAATTTTTTTTTAACACATACCTGTCCAAGGAGAACTTGCCTGACACAGTCTATGTACTCCTCGACTAACCATATCAGATCATATACCCATTCTTAAATTTCATGGACTTGGCATGCTGAGCGTAAGGTTTCCACTGAAAAGTTATTGTAAATGCATTTTGTTAGCAAAATGGTAAAGATGTTGGCTGAATGACTATTTTATTAATTAAAATGGTGAAGATAACATTGAGAAAACACTATTTCAGTTAGCAAACTTGAATGAGAAGAGATATTACTTAAAAAATGTGGAATGACCATGTCATGTCCTCTTTGCCAACATATATAAGGATCAATATCATTTTAAACCAAACTAACCTGCTCATATTTTCATCAAACCAATAAGTACTATTCAATCGTGTTCAATGGAATATACCAAGCAATGCAATATCAGACATTTTATCAAACACTTGGTGTGCAAAATTGATTGATGTATTTTGCTTAAGAATTGATTTCTAATTTAAATCTAGTGCAAAATCCAGTAAATTCCATCATAAAAGTAAAAGGAATGGAAATCTAATCCAAAATCCCCAATAAGTTTTCCAAAATCATTCAATCCATTGCTGTCTGATATACTGGAATTGAAAGAAAAGAAATATACCTCCAAGAGAAGTCTGATGGATCTCTAATAAAAATAAAAAATAATGGAAACTGGCAACAAAAAAATTATGTCATTCTAATAAATTTCCTCAGTTCCGATAGGGTTATAACCAACTTCCAAAGGCGGGTATGAGAAGTTATAGCTCCAACTAGTATTACCCGCCCGCGCGATGCGCGGGAAGAAAAATTTCTAAAATATCAAAAAATTTTATTTAGAGATTCAACAAAAGAATAAATTGTACTCACGATTGAATGAAAGAAAATGTATAAGGTAAAATAGTTGATGATCGAAGCAATGAATAAAGATGACAACAATTTTAAAAAAAAAAAACAGAGAAAAAAAAACATTCTAATAACGTCCTACATTCCTTTCCCATAGCATTTTTAAAAGTAATGAGTTGCTTGACAATTTCATGTCACTAACCACATGAATAAAATTGCCCTTATCATTTCATTCTCTATTAGTGTACAATATTAAAATATTTATGATTTTTTCTATCTAATAAAGTAACACACATTTTTTAACATTTAAAACCGCATATTTAGATTAGTTTATTTAAAAAAATACATATTCTAATATTTAGTTTTCATTTTTTTATTTAATATTTAGTTTCCAAAATGCGGATATATTTTATATGGAAAGATTTACTTACCAAGATAAATAAAATGATTCTAAAATACGGATATACTTATATGAAGAGATTTAGTTGCCAATATAAATAAAAGGATTTTAAAATATGAATATATTTAAATAACTTGATCTAGGCTTCGTTTGGTAAATAAATAGAGTTTAGAGTTTAGAGTTTGGTTTCAGAGATTAGAGTTTAGATTCAGAGGTTAGAGTTCTCAAAACCATGATTTGCGGAGAAAATCAGCGATTCCAAATTTTATATTTTCGGGAAAACAAACAGATATTAATCTCGTAGAGTTGGGAATGGACTTTTAGCGTTTGGACCGCTTGTTCCAAATGAGACCCTAATGTTAAATCATCACAGTATATCTATAACTAAAATGAATCACAATAACTTGATTCTAAAACGATATGTTAAACGATTCTATTTAAAAACTTAGTATCTATATTAAATCATCACAATATTTTATCCAAAGTTAATATTATAATAAACTTATTGTTATAATTAGCCAATTGCTATAATAAATTTTTTTTTTAGAATTGAAAGATAATATTTTAATTCAAAGCAATGATTCAATATTGTCATATTTAACTTGTAAGGACCAATAAATGTTATAATTAAACTTAATGTTAGTAAAAAAATCAATTAAAATTAATGACATAATAAACTCATGGTTGAAATCATTTCATTATTTATTTATATTAAACATTTTCCTTTTTGTGAAATTGAGAATACCATCTCATAAATCTAACTTTGAAGGGATTAATTGAGAATAGAATTAATTTAACTTTTTGGGATTATTGACTAAAAATTAGGCTAGTGGTTTTAGGCGGAAAACTTTTGCATCTAATTTTAGGTTAATACATGGATTTAAGTGTAAATTGAATATTATTTATATACATAAATAAATTCATAATATAGATTCATTATTCACCACAAATAAATAAAATATCGTATTTGTAAAACTTATAGTAATAGTTGAAGGGGTAAATTACATTAATTATCCTTTATTTATGGGGTAATTTATTTATTTCAATTGATCATCTCATCTTTTACGATTATTATTTGCTCTTTCGATAATCATTTCATTGTCTATAGTCAACATTTCATTTTTGTTTATCCAATGGAAATCAATTTAATCAATGTAATCGATGGAAATCAACTACCACATCATCTTTGCTTTATTTATGTTGTAATACTTAGTTTCCATTTTTTTTTATTTAATACCGTGTTTCCTAAATATGGATAAATTTATAAGGAAAGATTTAGTTGCCAATATAAATAAAAATTATTTGATACACCAAAACCCCCTCTCTCTCTCTCTTACATAAATATTTTATTACCATCATGATTTCTCCATCATGATTTTATTACCATATAATTAATAATACATGTTTTATTTTTTTGGGTTAAATTATATTTAATCCGTGCTATATCTTTTGCATATTAACTTTTTCATCATCATTTTCTATTATTAATAAATCCCAAAAATTGTGCACTTAAATTGAGCAGCCGAGATCTCTTTCCAAATTATTCAAGGTGGCCAATATTGTAATAAATTATTTGATATATACATAATAAAATAAATATGTGATGATTAACATAAATGTCAACAATATCTTCATAAAATATATCGGATTCAATAATTTATTATCTATAACCTCTTTTAATTTGATATTAATAACACCTAAATGGTAACAAATTTTCAATAAAGTTTATAATTAGTTATCTAATATTATAAGATTTACCAAACGATACATAGTAAATATACAGAATTAAAGTAAATTACCATTTTTTACATGATTTTTAACTATCCAATTAGTAATAATGTTTTTCAAATTACACCCTTTAATTGTGTGACCATTTCATTCTCTATTAGCGTACAGGATTTAAATATTCTTGATTTTTTAATCTAATAAAGTAACACATATTTTTTAAAATTTAAAACCGCTTATTTATAATGGTTTATTTAAAAAAATACATATTCTAATATTTAATTTTAATTTTTATTTAATTAATATTTAGTTTCCAAAATATGGATATATTTAGTTACCAATATAAATAAATGATTCTAAAATATGCATATACTTATATGAAAAGATTTAGTTGCCAGTATGATTAAAATGATTCTAAATTAAGAATATATTTAAATAACTATCTAATGTTAAATCATCACAATATATCTATAACTAAAATGAATCACAGTAAATTGATTCTAAAATCATATGTTCAATTATTTGAGTATAGAATTAATTTTACTTTTTGGGATTATTGACTAAAAATTAGCTAGTGGTTTTAGGCTAGAAACTTTTGCATATAATTTTAGGTTAATAAATGGATTTAAGTGTAAATTGAATATTATTTATATAGATAAATAAATTACTAATGTATAAAATATCGTATTTGTAAAAATTATAGTAATAGTTGAAGGGCTAAATTACATTAATTATTCTTTATTTAGGTAAATTTATTTAAGTCCATTGATCATCTCATCTTTTACGATTATTCTTTGCTCTTTCCATAATCATTTCATTGTCTACAGTCAACATTTCATTTTTGTTTGTTCAATGGAAATCAATTTAATCAATGTAATCAATGTAATCAATATAATCAATGGAAATCAATTACCCCTTAATCTTTGCTTTATTTATGGGGTAATACTTAGTTTCCATTTTTTTATTTGATATTGTATTTTCAAAATACGGATAAATTTATAAGGAAAGATTTAGTTGCAATATAATTAACAATAATTTTATAGACAAATTATATTCAATATCTTAAATATTTTATTTCCCTCCATCATCCCCATTATAAAAATTTTGCATCTGTTTTTCACATCACCGTAAATATCATTTGCACAAATAAAATAATTAATAATATTACATACATATTTTATTACCATCATGTAGCTGAATATTTGCTTAGTTGCCAATATAAACAAATGACATTATATAGTATATAATGAGGAAGTGTCAATGTAAATCAATTACCCCATCATCTTTGCTTTATTTATGGGGTAATATGTAGTTTCCATTTTTTTATTTTATATTGTGTTTTGAAATACGTATAAATTCATAAGGAAAGATTTAGTTGCCAATATAAATAAAAATCATTTGATAGACAAATTATATTCAATAGCCGAAAAATTTTATTTCCCTCCATCATCCCCATTGTAAAAATTCTGCATCAGATATTTATTATCTATAACCTCTTTTAATTTGATATTAATAACACCTAAATGGTAACAAATTTTCAATAAAGTTTATAATTAGTTATCTAATATTATAAGATCTATCAATTAAAGTAAACTATCATTTTTAACTATCAAATTAGTAATAATGATTTCCAAATTACACCCTTTAATTATGGGATCATTTCATTCTCTATTAGTGTACATGATTTAAATATTTATGATTTTTGGATCTAATAAAGTAACATACTCCCTCCGTTCTTTTTTAACTTTACCCTTTGCATAGTATATACTATTCATTAAGTAGCTTTGATTCAACGTTTTAGCACAGTTATATAAGATAAAATATAATCAAGTGAGATGTTGTTGGATTCGTCTAATCGCCCAGTTTTATAAAAGCAAATTTTTATAATTTTTACTTGTATATAATTTGAGATATTAATGATTGAAAATGTGTGTAACAACCGGCAATTTTTAGAATAAGAAATTCTAATTTTAACAACACTTAAAATTTTCAATAGTTAACCATCTAATAACTTTAACCCTTGCTTAGAGGCTAAAGGAGGAGTGATCAATTAATTATAATGGATTACCTCTAATCAATTAAATCTTTGGGATTTAAAATTATGGGAATTTCACCCTTAAGACAAGTACTTGTCCATTTAAATTGTGGGAGATCATGGACCGATTGATTCTTAGCCTAGCTAGCAGTTGTCCGAGATTGTGAATCGGGATTTGTTGGACTATTTAGTTAATGATGCCGATTAATAAATAAATTGCACCCTATAGATTAAATTATGAATTATTGAACATAAACCATTAAATACTTCATTAGGTCAATAAGTAAAATTATTAAGTCCATAAGTCCATTGGGTTAACATTTTAACTTGGGCCATTTAATTAGAGCTTTATTAGGTCCAAATAACAAAGATATAGTCCAACCATGATGGCCCAATGCAAGCCCAACTAGCTAGAGCCCAACACATGAAAACCCTAACCCTAACCCTAACCCTAGCCGCCGCCCTCCCGGCGCCGCCACCGCCGGCGGCGGTCCGCCGTCATCCCCTCCGGCAACCTCCGTTGCCACCAAATTTTGGCCCACAACCCCATTTTTTTTCTCAAATCCGGCCACACCACCCTCCGGCCGCCGCTTGCACCCCCAAACTGCCGCACCACCACCGCCACTTCCTCCATTTCCGCGGCCAAAATCCGGCCACCACAGGACAGCCGCCCCCTCCGCCACTTCCTCCATTTCCGCGGCCATAGCCACCCCCTCACCACCTTCATCTTGCCACCACCTCGCCACTCCCTCTTCCCCCTCACCGCCGCACCACCACCACCCCCATTCTCAAACCTCAAATCACAACTACATCCACCCTCTCCAAGAGAGCACAGATTCGAAACAAAAAAAAAAAAAAGAGAAGAAGAAGAATAGAAAGATAGAGATCCGAGAAAGGAAGAGAGGGAGGAGCCGCCGCTTCCCCTTACGTCGCCGGAGCCGCCATGGAGAGGAAGAAGACAGAGACCTGACCGAGGGCCGAGAAGGGGAGAAGGAGGAGGGAACCGCCGCCTTGTCGCCAGCCGCGGTCGCCGCTCGCCGCTCGCCGCTCCGCCGTTGCACCACCGCCGGAGTGCCCCAAGAACAAGACAATTTAGCATAACTGTGGGGAGACACTAAAGTGGTGTGTGCAGGAGTGAGTACAAAGTATAGGGGAGAGAGATAATGAGATAGCAAAAATGGGAGGATGGGAGGACGAAAGGGGAGGGAGTACACTAATTAATGGTATGCAGTGCTACAAATGGGGTAATGGGCAGGTACTGACAATAACAGGTGGGACAGCTGTTTGTTTTTTTTTTGCCCACCAGTGTCTATTTAAATCCACCCCTCCCTTCCATAGCCGCCCATCAGCTCCAATTATCCACCTTTTCCGTTTCTTTTAGTGCTGTGCTAGTTGTTTTTAGTGTCTGTTAAGGAATTTCTTGGGCTGTTGGGGTTTTGGTGGAGCAAGCTTCAATCTAGTGTTTAAGAGGTGAAGTATCCTCTATTTAGTTAGTTTTAGTTATTTTAATAGTAATAGTAGTATTAATCAAAATAACATTTCAGGCGGTTCAAGTTATTGCAAGGGTTTTCTGTTCGTAGGCCTGCGTAACTGTGTTGTGATTTCCTAACCTGCATACGGTAGCTGTAAGTAGATTTTTACTCCTTGGGGTTAGCCCAAATTTATTTTAGCTAAAGCATAATTTTTACCGCTTTATTATTTTAAATTTTATGCTTATAGCTCCCTACTGTTCTTTTTGGAATATTGGTGTGCTCCTTTACTGTGCTTTACATTAACTGCAAATATCCACAAAATCCTACGGATTTTGAGCGCTCATTGTTACGGGGGCTGGGTCTGGGTATGGGCCGGCTGCCCAACTCCTACGTTGTTGTGCACTTAATCGCCACACGGGGACTCTTGGGGCTATCCAGGCGGTTCCATATCTGATTCCAGTGGTGGGTTTTCGAGGAAATTTCATACCTCCCCCACACCCTTGCGTGAATGTGAGATTTGGGCCCCGTTGGGGAACCTGCACATCACAGTGGCTGGGATTCTACATCTCGGTAACGCATATTGCTGTATTAACTACTCCCGGGTTTAGATTAATATTGTCTATATGTATAAATTACTCTCGTTTAGCATGCCATTTTTCCATAACTGCTTTTTAAATCACTTCCTGCAACCCAACCTCCTCCGGGAGTAAGGGTCTACTTACTCAGCGATTGTTTTCGCTGACTCTACACTTTTGTTATCCCTTTTCAGGTTTTGACATCTGTGAGGACCAATAGTCTTCATCCATCATCTGGGCACGGTTCGGGCATTCTAAAAATTATTTCTGGATTTTAAGTATGTGCAACTTTTAAGTCTCCTAGACGGAGTAACTTGGCATGTGTTTTGATTTAACTCGAGGACGTGTATTTGGGTGTCTACCCACTTTTGAAACTCTTACGCCTCCCTACTTCATCGACTTTGAATGCTAATTTTTAAGAATGCCTGTATTTGAAACTTTTGTGCGGAACACTTAGCACCTGAATTAAACTCTGATTTTTCTGCAAATGACTATTTATGTTAGCCTTAGCGTATTTCGGGATGTCCCGGGATACGTGGCGGTAGCACTCGTCCATTTATCCCATATTTTGCTTCCGTTGTTATTAAGGAAAAATGGGGGTGTTACAGTTTGGTATCAGAGAGGTTTTGCTCTATGAGTTGTGTGCATTTAAAGTTGTCTCTAATTCTTTGCACAATAAATTATTTTTAACAAGGCATTCTATCCTTCTTGTACACTTTAATATAGCGTATCTTGTCGATCATATTTTTAAAACGAATATTTTTAAAACATCCATGCCAAGTATTAACATTCTATTTTGGGGACGGGGACACACACACGAACGCATGTAGGCACGAGCAGAACTCTTTCTAGCATATATGTAACTATATATATATACGTATGTTTCTGACCCAATTTTCCCCAGATGTCGAACCCAGCAATCACAGCGATCTCCGACTCGATATCTCGTCTGACTGAGCGAGTAGTGAAGTTAAGGAACGAGGTCGAGATGCACGAGGAAGACATATCCGATCTGACTGAGAAGATAGCGAGTGCAGAGGCAAGAAAGGAGTCCGAGCAGAACATGCGATATCAGGCGATGTCTAAGGGCCTGGAAGACGAGGAGCAGAAAGATGTCACCAGTGCAGAGCAGCAGCAGCGGCTCCACTCACTCGAGGCAGAAGAAATCACCATGATGGATGACCTCCGTTTCTTCCACACAAACTGGGGGCCGAGGAAGAAGGCGAGGGCGGACACCACGACTGTGGTGGACAAGCAGGTGGTTTGGGAGGCAACCCCCGCCTCTACTAGTACCGCCAGAGCCGCCCAGCCCATCCCAGTGTCGGATGAGTCCGACCCTGAGGAGGACGAGGAGGATGAGGATGAGGATGCCGAGTGAGGACTCAGGCGTGCAGCAGCTGATCATCTGTTACCTGCTTTCCCTTAGTATCTACCTCGCGTGACTAGATGCCTACTAGGATTATTATGTATCGGTATTGACTGTTATTTTCCATTTGCATTGGTAAGATCTCGGGGACGTTTACCCCACTGATAGATCTACCAAGCGGTATCACTGTAAAGGATTGGCTTCGCCGTTCCTTATTCTCGGTTATATATTAGAATTAAGAATTATGTTATCACACTTTGCCTTAGTACCACTTAGGGGCTTGACATAGGAGATGCCTTAGATCTATAGGGCTATGGGCTACGCTTGAGAATAGTAATAATAATAACCAGATGAATAATGACTAATGTTAAAAGACACAATCTTAAGACTGGACTATTTCTTTTCAGATGCCTCCACGGGGACGCCCAAGGAAGTACCCTGCAAACCCACCTGTTGCACCTAACCCTATGGAAGGTGGGCAAAACCCTATGGAAAATAGGCGGAACCCAGTGGAGGACAGGCAGGAGCCTATGGAACGGCGACAAGACCGACTGGAACAAATGATGCTGACAATTGGTGCCGCGGTGGAACGGCAACTCGCCAGGGACGAAGAGCAAGGAGGGCAGCCCACAGACTACATTGAAGCGGTACACAAATACCAACCTCCCAGGTATGCCGGACATGAGGACCCGGCTAAATTGGAAGGGTGGATCGAGACACTCGATAAGTTGCTAGAAGCTGTCCAATGTCCGGACGAAAGGAAGGCGGAAGTGGCTACATTTTTTCTGGGAGGGAAGGCAAATACCTGGTGGAGAAGCCAGGAGAATCGGGATGTCAGCTGGACAGAATTTCAGGAGGCACTGCGCGCTAGGTTCTACTCCACTAGCGTGAAAAATGCTAAATACGAAGAATTCGTCACTCTGAAGCAGGGGAGCCGTTCTGTCCATGAATACTTCGAGAAATTCAATGAGCTTCTCCGTTTTGCCCCGGGACTGGTGAATACTGATCACGCCCAGGCCCAGAAGTTTGAGCTCGGTCTGAACCAAGGAATTCGAGAGGGGTTAGGAGGCAAGCAGTTCTTCAACCTCCAAAAGCTATACGACAGAGCAATGACAGTGGGACGGGTCCGGCTATCCAAGCGTAGAGAGGAATATGTCGGACAGTCCTCTACAACCCAGAAGAAGGGGCGCTTCGAGAAGAAACAGGATAAGGGGAGACCTGGCCAACGACAGAACTACAATGGCCCCAACCAGAGGAATGATGATCGACTCCCTGTACCCACACCCTGCAACAAATGTAGCAAACGACACTGGATGCAAGTCTGCCCGCGTAATGGGGACTGTTTCAGGTGCGGTCTGACCGGCCATATGGTTTACAACTGTGGCATCCGTTTGGATGTAAATAGGCTGCGAGCTGACCTCAAAAGGGACCCTCGTTACCAGACCGAGGCGTGTTTGAAGGGGAAGCCGAGAAATCCGCAGCCAGACCAGGACCGCAATCAGAGGAACCCTCCTCCAGCTGCTCGAAACAATCAGGGGCGACTGAATGTGGTGAACCGAGCCTGACCTGCAAGACAATGATGATGTCATAGCTGGTACGTTTACAGTTAAAGATTCTCCCACGTACGTTTTGTTTGATTCTGGAGCATCATACTCCTTTATAGCGAATAAGGAAAGCGGAACAACTAGGATTTAGAGCCCCTAGCGCAGTGAACTTAGGCGTTTCGTTACCTAATGGGACAGTCGTAAACTGCTCTCAGAGATACACGAATGTTCCAATACTTATCTACGGGGTTGAGTTTGTGGCGAACTTGATTAAGTTCGACTTGCAAGACTTTGATATTATTTTGGGAATGGACTGGTTGGTTCGGCATAAGGCCACCATTGACTGCGCCCAACAGAAGGTGACCTTGTATGGCCCGAATAAGAAAAGACTGTCTATTTATGCGGAACCACCAAAACCTAGAATTAAGATTGTCACGGCTATGAAGATGACAGAGTTGGAAAACAAAGGATATCCAATCTATCTCTGCCATGTAGAAGACAAGGAATCAGAGGGATTTGACCTCGAACAGATCCCAGTCGTACGTGAATATCCGGATGTATTTCCAGACGAGATTCCAGGGATGCTACCACACCGAGGGGTAGAATTTACAATTGATTTGGCGCCAGGAACCCAACCTGTGTCCAAAGCCCCGTACCGGATGGCGCCTGCAGAGAGCAAGGAACTGAAGGAACAACTGGAAGAATTACTTGATAAGGGTTACATCAGGCCAAGCACGTCACCGTGGGGAGCCCCGGTGCTGTTCGTCCGCAAGAAGGACGGTAGTATGCGACTGTGTATAGACTACCGCGGATTGAACCAGGTAACCATTAAGAACAAATATCCTCTCCCGAGGATCGACGATCTGTTCGATCAACTAAAAGGAGCAAGGACGTTCTCGAAGATCGATCTGAGGTCAGGATACCATCAGCTGAGAGTAGCAGAAGAAGACATTCCAAAGACGGCTTTCCGAACCAGATACGGACATTACGAATTCACGGTAATGTCTTTCGGATTAACCAATGCCCCAGCAGTATTCATGAGCTTGATGAACGATGTTTTCCGCGAACTACTAGACACTTGCGTGGTGGTGTTCATCGACGACATTCTGATCTACTCCAAAGGGAAGTGCGAACACGAAGAACACTTACGTAAGGTTTTGACAATATTGAGGGACCACCAATTGTATGCAAAACTGTCAAAGTGCGAGTTCTGGTTAAGCAAAGTGTCCTTCCTTGGACACAATATTTCAGCAGAAGGAATTTCGGTAGATCCGGCCAAGGTATCAGCAGTGGCCGAATGGCCTATTCCGACCTCGCAAACGGAGATTAGAAGCTTCCTCGGTTTAGCAGGATACTACAGGCGTTTTGTGAAGGACTTCTCCAAGATTGCCAGACCGTTGACGCAGAACTTGAAGAAGGGGAGCAAGGTGATATGGACACCAGAATGCAATGTCGCGTTCGAGACATTGAAGAAAAGGTTGACTACGACTCCTGTCCTAACACTTCCTACAGACACGGATGATTTTGAGGTGTATAGCGACGCATCTAAGAACGGACTCGGGTGTGTCCTGATGCAGCTCGGGAAGGTAATAGCTTATGCGTCCCGACAGCTGAGACCTCATGAGGAGAATTACCCCACACACGACCTGGAATTAGCAGCTGTCGTGTTTGCACTGAAAATATGGAGGCATTACTTGTATGGGCGGAGATGCAAGGTTTATACCGACCACAAGAGTCTAAAGTATATTTTTACTCAGAAAGAGTTGAATATGCGACAAAGAAGGTGGTTGGAATTGATTAAAGATTATGATCTGGACATTGCCTACCACGAGGGTAAGGCAAATGTCGTAGCCGATGCACTTAGCCGAAAATCTACACACATGGCAAGTATGAAGGTCCTACCCCCAGAGTTGTATCGAGAAATAGCTGAATTTGGAATCGAGTTAGTATATGAGGGCACACCGGCAAGACTGTCTAGCACAGTCGCAATTCGGCCAGATTTCTTCGAGGAGATTCGGGCAAGTCAACCAGGAGATATTAAATTGGAAAGGATAAAGGCCAAGATTGAACAAGGGAAGGCAACTGACTTCCAGGTTGAGGCGGATGGATGTATTAAGTTTCGAGGACGTTGGTGCATACCACAGGCATGTGCCGAACTAAAGAGGAAGATTTTGGAGGAAGGACACGAGACACCATACTCTGTTCACCCTGGAGGGGACAAGTTGTACAAAGATCTGAGGGAACATTTTTGGTGGCCTCGAATGAAGAAGGAAGTGGCAGACTTTGTTGAGAAATGCCCTATCTGTCAAAAGGTTAAGGCGGAAAGGAAGAAACCCATCGGGTTGGTGAAACCTCTAGAGATTCCAACATGGAAGTGGGACAGTATTTCGATGGACTTCGTCTCAGGACTGCCTAGGACACCATCGGGATACGATAAAATATGGGTTATTGTCGACAGGTTAACCAAGGCTGCTATCTTCATACCTATGCGAGAGAAGTGGAGCATGGAACAGTTAGCAAAAGCTTACGTGGAGAACGTGGTAAGAAGACACGGAGTCCCGCAGGACATCGTGTCGGACCGTGATGGGCGATTCACTTCGAATTTTTGGACGAAGCTTCAAGAGGCACTTGGCACCAAGCTTAATTTAAGCACGGCCTTTCACCCGGCTACCGACGGCCAGACCGAAAGGACCATCCAAACTTTAGAGGACATGTTGAGATCGTGCGTCCTGGAGTTCGGAGGTAGCTGGGAAAAGCATCTGGCGTTAATTGAGTTTTCATACAATAATAGCTATCATGCTAGTATTGGTATGGCGCCATTTGAGGCGACGTACGGGAGAAAGTGTCGTAGCCCACTATGTTGGTTCGAGAAGAATGAGCCAATCCAAGTTGGACCCCCGATGATCGAAGAGTCAAGAAAGATAATCGAAAAGGTTCAACAACGGATCAAAGCGGCACAAGATAGACAGAAGACGTATGCCGACAAGCATCGGAGGATTGGAGAGTACAAGATTGGAGATAAGATTCTTCTTAAAGTATCTCCAATGAAGGGCGTAATGAGATTTGGCAAGCGCGGTAAATTGAGTCCGAGATATATAGGACCGTTTGAGATCACCGGAAGGATCGGACCATTGGCCTATAGGTTGGCGTTACCAGAAGCCTTGTCTTGGGTACATAATGTGTTTCACGTATCTCAACTTAAGGAATATCATCATGACCCAAGAAGGGAAGTGATACCCGAGATAATCGAGTTGAATGAGGACCTGACTTACGAAGAAAGGCCCGTAAAGATCTTGGATTCAATGGAGCGGACCACTAGGCGGAAATCGATTCGAATGGTGAAGGTGCAATGGTCGAGGCATGACGAGAGGGATGCCACGTGGGAAGTCGAAGCGGACATAAGGGACAAGTACCCGGAGCTGTTTGATGAAGCTGGAGACGAGGAGTAACTCGGAGCATTATGTAATTGAGGTATGTCATCTTATTGCGCCATTTTTATTAGATCGAGTTTTTCCTAACCGTATCATGTGGCTTCGGGGGCGAAGCCTTATTTTAAGGAGGGTAGACTGTAACAACCGGCAATTTTTAGAATAAGAAATTCTAATTTTAACAACACTTAAAATTTTCAATAGTTAACCATCTAATAACTTTAACCCTTGCTTAGAGGCTAAAGGAGGAGTGATCAATTAATTATAATGGATTACCTCTAATCAATTAAATCTTTGGGATTTAAAATTATGGGAATTTCACCCTTAAGACAAGTACTTGTCCATTTAAATTGTGGGAGATCATGGACCGATTGATTCTTAGCCTAGCTAGCAGTTGTCCGAGATTGTGAATCGGGATTTGTTGGACTATTTAGTTAATGATGCCGATTAATAAATAAATTGCACCCTATAGATTAAATTATGAATTATTGAACATAAACCATTAAATACTTCATTAGGTCAATAAGTAAAATTATTAAGTCCATAAGTCCATTGGGTTAACATTTTAACTTGGGCCATTTAATTAGAGCTTTATTAGGTCCAAATAACAAAGATATAGTCCAACCATGATGGCCCAATGCAAGCCCAACTAGCTAGAGCCCAACACATGAAAACCCTAACCCTAACCCTAACCCTAGCCGCCGCCCTCCCGGCGCCGCCACCGCCGGCGGCGGTCCGCCGGCATCCCCTCCGGCAACCTCCGTTGCCACCAAATTTTGGCCCACAACCCCATTTCTTTTCTCAAATCCGGCCACACCACCCTCCGGCCGCCGCTTGCACCCCCAAACTGCCGCACCACCACCGCCACTTCCTCCATTTCCGCGGCCAAAATCCGGCCACCACAGGACAGCCGCCCCCTCCGCCACTTCCTCCATTTCCGCGGCCATAGCCACCCCCTCACCACCTTCATCTTGCCACCACCTCGCCACTCCCTCTTCCCCCTCACCGCCGCACCACCACCACCCCCATTCTCAAACCTCAAATCACAACTACATCCACCCTCTCCAAGAGAGCACAGATTCGAAACAAAAAAAAAAAAAAGAGAAGAAGAAGAATAGAAAGATAGAGATCCGAGAAAGGAAGAGAGGGAGGAGCCGCCGCTTCCCCTTACGTCGCCGGAGCCGCCATGGAGAGGAAGAAGACAGAGACCTGACCGAGGGCCGAGAAGGGGAGAAGGAGGAGGGAACCGCCGCCTTGTCGCCAGCCGCGCCGCTCGCCGCTCGCCGCTCCGCCGTTGCACCACTGCCGGAGTGCCCCAAGAACAAGACAATTTAGCATAACTGTGGGGAGACACTAAATTGGTGTGTGCAGGAGTGAGTACAAAGTATAGGGGAGAGAGATAATGAGATAGCAAAAATGGGAGGATGGGAGGACGAAAGGGGAGGGAGTACACTAATTAATGGTATGCAGTGCTACAAATGGGGTAATGGGCAGGTACTGAAAATAACAGGTGGGACAGCTGTTTGTTTTTTTTTGCCCACCAGTGTCTATTTAAATCCACCCCTCCCTTCCATAGTCGCCCATCAGCTCCAATTATCCACCTTTTCCGTTTCTTTTAGTGCTGTGCTAGTTGTTTTTAGTATCTGTTAAGGAATTTCTTGGGCTGTTGGGGTTTTGGTGGAGCAAGCTTCAATCTAGTGTTTAAGAGGTGAAGTATCCTCTATTTAGTTAGTTTTAGTTATTTTAATAGTAATAGTAGTATTAATCAAAATAACATTTCAGGCGGTTCAAGTTATTGCAAGGGTTTTCTGTTCGTAGGCCTGCGTAACTGTGTTGTGATTTCCTAACCTGCATACGGTAGCTGTAAGTAGATTTTTACTCCTTGGGGTTAGCCCAAATTTATTTTAGCTAAAGCATAATTTTTACCGCTTTATTATTTTAAATTTTATGCTTATAGCTCCCTACTGTTCTTTTTGGAATATTGGTGTGCTCCTTTACTGTGCTTTACATTAACTGCAAATATCCACAAAATCCTACGGATTTTGAGCGCTCATTGTTACGGGGGCTGGGTCTGGGTATGGGCCGGCTGCCCAACTCCCACGTTGTTGTGCACTTAATCGCCACACGGGGACTCTTGGGGCTATCCAGGCGGTTCCATATCTGATTCCAGTGGTGGGTTTTCGAGGAAATTTCATACCTCCCCCACACCCTTGCGTGAATGTGAGATTTGGGCCCCGTTGGGGAACCTGCACATCACAGTGGCTGGGATTCTACATCTCGGTAACGCATATTGCTGTATTAACTACTCCCGGGTTTAGATTAATATTGTCTATATGTATAAATTACTCTCGTTTAGCATGCCATTTTTCCATAACTGCTTTTTAAATCACTTCCTGCAACCCAACCTCCTCCGGGAGTAAGGGTCTACTTACTCAGCGATTGTTTTCGCTGACTCTACACTTTTGTTATCCCTTTTCAGGTTTTGACATCTGTGAGGACCAATAGTCTTCATCCATCATCTGGGCACGGTTCGGGCATTCTAAAAATTATTTCTGGATTTTAAGTATGTGCAACTTTTAAGTCTCCTAGACGGAGTAACTTGGCATGTGTTTTGAATTAACTCGAGGACGTGTATTTGGGTGTCTACCCACTTTTGAAACTCTTACGCCTCCCTACTTCATCGACTTTGAATGCTATTTTTAAGAATGCCTGTATTTGAAACTTTTGTGCGGAACACTTAGCACCTGAATTAAACTCTGATTTTTCTGCAAATGATTATTTATGTTAGCCTTAGCGTATTTCGGGATGTCCCGGGATACGTGGCGGTAGCACTCGTCCATTTATCCCATATTTTGCTTCCGTTGTTATTAAGGAAAAATGGGGGTGTTACAATGTGCATTGGATTGCGTGCTGTGTAGAAATGGAGAAGTTATAAAAAAACGGAGGGAGTACATTTTTAAAATTAAAAAACACATATTTAGAATGGCTTATTTTAAAAAATACATATTCTAATATTTAGTTTTCATTTTTTATTTAATATTTAGTTTCCAATATATGGATATATTTAAATGAAAAGATTTAGTTGCCAATATAGACAAAATCCATTTAAAAACGTAGTATCTACATTAAATCATCACAATATTTTTGCCAAAGTTTATAATTAATAAACTTATTGCTATAATTATCCAATTGATATAATAAAAAAATTGTTAGAATTTAAATATAATAATTTAATTTAAAGCAATGATAATTCAACATTGTCATATTTAACTTGAGAATGGAATTAGTTTGATATTAATCAATCATTGAATGAAGTAATTGAGAATAGAACATGGATAAAATGATATGGACAAATTCCAAACTCTTTTATTTAATAAAATACAAAAGATTCTGAAAAATAATGCTATAACAAATAAACTCATTCAATTATTTACACTCGGTGGAATAAATCTTCCACAAAAAGAACAACCAAACAATTGATTTATTCTTTTATGATTATGAATATTCCTTGGCTCTTTGAAAATGCTCTTCGTCATTTGGGTTTGTACTATCGTTGTTCCAATAACTGTCACCAAAACAACAACCAAAGAAAATAAAAATATTAGAAAAAAAAGGGGAGAAAGAGGCATGGAATTGAATCATAAAAGCTATAAAATGGTGGGGAGATGTATTTGTCATAGAAGAAGATGTCACAACAATTGATTTAATCTTTTATGATTATGAATATTTCTTAGCTCTTCATCCATTCAAAATGTTCTTCGTCACTTGAGTTTGTACTCTCGTTGTTCCAATAACTGTCACCAAAACAACAACAAAAGAAAACAAAGATATTAGCAAAAGAGGGAGAAAGAGACATGAAATTGAATAACAAAAGCTATAAAATGGTGGGAGATGTATTTGTTAAATGGAACAAAAACTATAATATTGAGAGAAATGTTAGATGAAGATGTAAGGATATGATTTTGAGGTGAGTTATAATACACATATTTATAGGAGGAAGAGAATAAATGAGATGCATGTTTAGTATAGAAAGATTATTGGAGCACGGTCCATGACAAATTTGTAATTATCATCGATGTGGAGCACAGCCCAGTGACAGAACCGTAAATAAGTTAGTGTGTGAGAGAGGGTGTAAAAAAATGAATTTTGTGAGGGGAAAAGGTTTGGGCGGGAAAGTGTGTGTGTGTTAGACTATTTTGTTTTATATTATTATATAGATACTACAAATACAACAACATTGGTAGAATAAAAGAAATGGACCTCTGAACAGTTAAGAAAAAATTTATCCCAGTACTCTTGGTATCTCCTTGATCCTTTGGCATGGATGTCATTTCCCACCTTACAGTAAACATGGATCTGAGAATTGTGGACGGCGGGATTGCCTGAGCAGCAGAGGTGGGGAGAGAAAGCCGTGCCCAGCGGCACTGGATTCTTCGATTTCTCACAAGCAGCAACTGATTCCCAGAATTGGAGAGAGATGGCGCTACTGCGCTAGGGTTCTCAATGGACGGCAGTGCTATGGTGTTCTTTTATTTCTCACGAGCTCGGAGGATTACAGGGAGAGTGGGGGCTACGGTTCTCACTCTGCGTGTGAAACTGATTTGGTGTGCCATTCTAATTTTGAAAATGAGGGAGGTAGGTGCGGTGCGGAGGTCTATCAGGCAAATAGGTGAAAGTAGAATGGCTTGTGGCTGGTAGCGAGTTTTCAACAAAGGAAAAAAATTGGAATCTCAGAGAGAGGGGGGGAATCAAGGTTATCAAAATCTAGATCTTATGTAGGATCGTTTTTCCATTTGCAAGATCGGGATCGTAGGATCTATTCAGATCCTAAGATCCTATGAAATTAGGACAAAAAAAATATATTTATATTGCATATTAGCAAATCCTAATAACCAATATCAATAGACATTAATTTGTTTAGCAAAAAAAAAGATAATAATTGAGCATTTAAGACGTGATGCTTGAGCTGGGTGGATTTGTCATTAGAATTTTCTCCATTTTCGTCAGTCTCAACCACTGTTTCATTAGATTCATCATCATCCATCTGGGAGTGGGGTTTAGGACTAAGATCTCCATCAACAGGGGTGCTGGAAGGGGATGCTACGACAAGGGCGGCGGTAGAAAAAGAAAGGGGATGCTACGGCAAGGGCGGCGTTAGAAAGAGGAAGGGGATGCGAGGGCGACGATAGGAAGAGAATGTGGATACGATGGCGACGTCAACAACAGGAAGATGAAGGGGATGCGAGGAAGATGGAGATGCAAATAAAAATCCACAGAACTGGATTTTGGAAAAGAATGGAGGACAGAAAAATGAAAAAATGAGATAAAAAAATAAGAGGAAGTAGGATCGGATCGTTCAAAGATTTTAAGATCTTGTATAGATCCTATAGATCTTATCCAGATCTCACCCTAATTTAGATCCCATACAGATCTTGATCGTTTTGGCTTTGTGGGATTGTAGGATCGTAAGATCCTAAGATCTAGATCTAGATTTTAATAACCTTGGAGGGAATTGATGAGAGCAGAACTGCAGAAGTAGATTTGAAAGAGAAAATATGGAATTCAAATTTTAAATTTTGAATGTTCAATACTTAATGTTAACTTTTTCTTTTTTCACACTGCCAACACGTCTTTATGAAATTATTGTTCATAAGCACTGTAAATAAGGATTTTGTGAGAGGGGTTCGGAGCCGCAGTACCCGGTCAAGGTCTGCCAATGCACTTTTTTGACCGCCGATAAAAGGCCTTAACTTTTATGCCCGAAAAGGTCGAATGCACCCCAGGTTGTGATACGGATCGTACACGATCCGGATAAAAACCACGACCCAGGATATTAATTAGTAAGGGTGATTAAGAAACCCCAGTTCGTGAGTTAGGGTGGAGCGGGGTCGGTCCGGACTGTTATAAGCACGAACCGGTAGGACACGTGACTAAGGGACACGTGCATGAAGCACGAGTTCGTATCATTGTCGAACCTGGCACGTGTATCATTTGCGAACCCGGTACCCCCCACCATCTACGAACCCCAAGGGTCGTAGACGAACCCGAAGGGTCGTAGTCGATCCCAATAGATTCTCTGCCAATCGTGGGGACCGCTGATCAGTGTAGTGGTGCGTACGACCCTATCGGTTCGTTGACGAACCCACTTACGACCCAGGAATAATTGCTGACCACCCACCATTATTTTGAATTCAATAAATTTCGGATCTAAGTTTCATATCTTCATATATGCACTGTCATTATTCAATACTACTTGAGAGAATAAATTTTAAGTTGAAGGGAGAATTGTTGCTGCATTTTGGGAAAAGCCTCGCAGTTAGCCAAGAGATTGAAGATTGTTATTGCTGTTTACAGCCTCATTGTGAGCTTTAATTTTTAGTATGCATTGTCAAGTAATTTCGATGATTGAGTTATTAATGCATGTTGTTACTTATGTTATGCCTAAATTTTAGATATAAGTTTATATTAATATGAAATATAGACGTGTAATTGTTAGTTTGGGTTTATTAGAAATATGACTCACATTAATTTAGTTAAATACGGTATATTAGTATTATAAATGCATACATAAACTAAAATAAGAGTGTGAGGCTTAATTTTTATGATTTTTCTCTTAAACTTTATGTTTTCCATTGTTAAATATCATTACAGTAGTACTAATGTTTTTTCTTTTTTTTTTTCTTTTTTTATACTGTGTTCGTTGTTGTTTATTATTATTATTATTATTATTATTATTATTATTATTATTATATTATTATTATTATTATTATTATTATTATTATTATTATTATTATTACTGTTTTTGTATTATAATAACAATTATTATTATTATTATTATTATTATCATTATTATTATTTTATCATTATTATTAATATTATTATCATTATTATTTTTATTATTTTTACTACTATTATTATTTTTACTATCATTACTATTATTATTATTATTATTATTATCATTATTATTTTTATTATTTTTACTACTAATATTATTTTTACTATAATTACTATAATTACTATTATTATTATTATTATTATTTTTATTATTTTTATTATTTTTATTATTTTTACTACTATTATTATTTTATTATCATTACTATAATTTTTACTACTATTATTATTATTAATTTTTACTGTTTTATTATAATAATCACAAATATTATTATTATTATTATTATTATTATTATTATTAGCATTGTTATTACCATTACTATTATTTTTATTATTATCATTATTATTTTTTTATTATTATCATTATTTTTATTATTATCATTATTTTATCATCATTATTATTATTATTTGTATTATTATCATTAACAGTAATATTTCAATAATATAATAATTATAATAATATTATTATTATTTTTATTATTATTTTTATTCTATTATTTTTAATATCAGTAGTATTATTATTAGCACCAGGATTAGATTTATTATTATTTGTAATAATGTTATTAATTATTAACTATAACATTTTAATAACTATAATAATATTGCAATTATTATTATTATTACTAATAATATTACTATTATTATTATTACTAATATTACTATTATTAATATGATCAGTAATATTATTAATTATTATTATTTGTATTATTATTATTTATTATTATTTACTATGCAAGTTATTAATATTATTATTACTATTTTTAACAAGTATAATAATTATTAACATTTTTATACAGATTATTGTGAGGTTCATTTATGTGTATTATAATAACGTGTGAAATTGTTTCATGTAAATACTTAGGGGTGGGTGATTGACTAAACGGAGCAACATCTTTTTGGAATCATTGACCGGTAGCACATGGTACCAGGGCGAGTAGCATTCATACAACAAGGAAGAGCAAGGCCTGAACCGTAAGTTTTAATTTGCAATGTAACGCCCCAAAAATTTTAAACCAATTTTTGCTGACGTCACTGCCGTGTTACCTCACTTAAACTGTTGGCCAATCAATTTAAGTTCAATAACACGAATCCTGGTAATCAGAAATCCAGCAGAGAATAACAATAGAGTAACAGAGTAAGCAACAGAAACATGTCTATCACATAATCATCAAGTCTCGGCTACAAGCCACGTAAAGTACCTCACATTGGAACTCACATTAACCTGTCCAAATACCAAGTATACAGGGAAATAACAAAACAACGGTTCTCAAACCAATCCCAACCGTCAGCCAATACTCAGAAATAACAAGCTAGTCACAACTAGACAACATAGAATCTAATACAGCAACTCAGTCAAGGCATATCAATGCAATTCTATAAGATCACTCAGCCCCAAACCCATCTCCATGATCATGCTATGCGTTCTCCTCGGGAGTATCTATAAGAAAGACAAAATGCAAGGTGTCAGTACATAAAGTACTGAGCAAGAGTAGGAAAAGCTGGGAAACAGGGAACCAGATTTTAGTAGATTAATTAACAATTATAATAGCATAATTAAAGAATTAATTAAACATCACACCGTCCCATACCGGTGCTTCAACCACGTCATACACTGTCAAAACAGATGTAAGATGCATGATGGATGATGAGATGAAATGTTATGACCTAAAGTGTCTATCTACCCTAAATGCAGCACAGAAGTATGCCTAGCGCGCAACCTAAGTACCATGGTCGGTATTCCTCTCCAGATAGGGTCCACTCCCCTAATGGTCAGAAGAGATACCCACAGTGCCCCCGCCGCGGACACTAACAGCTGAAATAAGTGGCTTACGGTCATGGCGGGTACTAGCCCAGTGCATCTCGCTCTCGAAAGCCAACATGCCATGATAAGATACTAACTATGCCCAGTCGGATACCGACTCGTAAACATAGTTAGGATATCTAATATCCTCGAAAGCATAAATCAATACAGATCACAATCACTAGCCCAGAGCATCTCGCTCTCAAAAGCCAACATGCCAGGATAAGATACTAACTATGCCTAGTCGGATACCGACTCATAAACATAGTTAGGATATCTAATATCCTCGAAATCATAAACATTACAGATCACAATCACCTTACACAATGTCCAGTCGGATCCCGACTCGTAAACATTAAGTGTAAGTTACCAGTTCAATACTAAATCCAGTATTCGGGTTTTCAACCCCATATATCGGCTTACAACAGTACCACATGAGTTAGACATGTTCCAGGGTGTGCCACGTCCCACATATCGGCACTTGACTCACAAACATAGTGATAGAAGCAACGCAAGATTCGATCCTAAACTAAGGCTCGGTGAATCTTCTAAGTTCAATCAATACTCATGATAGGCACTAACACAACCTAGATCATTTTTACACATTTTCCGAGACCTAGAAACGAGTAAGAGTTGATAAAATACGAAAGGGAACGAAAAATGGAAGAAAACAGCGAATCGGCACGCAGGGGACACCCTGGGGTTGAAAATTCCTATTTTAAATTTTTGAAGGAGTCATTATCTCTGAATTCCGATTGCATATTTGAAATCCTTGTTCCGAGTAGGGTCAGATTCATATATGGTTTGCAAAAATCGGATTAGAAACGAATAAGTTAGAGCCGATTCAAGTTTGTGAGTTTTTGGGTGCACAGGAGGCGCCAATGGTGGCTCTCCAAGCCCCTTTTGGGCGCCGCAAAGGCATTGTGGCGCCTAAACTGAAGACTTCAAGGGCTGGGGCGCCTCAGCGGCGCTCCGGACCACTTTTAGGTGCCGCATAAGCCATGTGGCGCCTCTGAAGCTTCAGCAGAGGTAGCATATCGCGAAATTCACCATTTTCTTCCAATCTTCCCCCACAATAAGCTAAATCCTACTCTTGCCTTGTGTTTATGGAGTCCAAACACTTCAATTCCAGCTCCCAAGCTTCTCCAACTCCCAATGCAAGCTTCCAAACCACTCAAGAACACTACAAGGCAAGATTGAGCTCCCAAAATCAACAAGAATTCAAACAAAGTGCTCCACCCCAACATGCACAAGGGGTAGGCTGAAATCCCCCAAAATAATCAACGAAGATGAGTCTCAAAAACTGACCTCAAGCTCCTCAACACTAATCCGAACTCCAATCGAAGATTCAACACCAAATTCCAAGCCAATCTACAAAAGTTCATCCCAAAGGCCCAAATCCCGTCACTACTTTACACCACTCCAAAAACCCACTGAAACAACCTCAAAATCAAGTGCAAAGGCTAGGAAAACACTTACCAAAGATGTAGATACCAATCCCTCACATGATTTGAGTTAGAAAACACAAAAATCTCTTCACAAGACCACTTTTCTCCACCTTGGGCATCAAAAACGGGAATAAGCCCTAAATTTTAAGCGTTGAGCTCTAAATGAAGTCATGGGGGCTGATTTAGGTGTTTTAATGGGTCTTGGGTCAGCCCGGGTCGGTTTGGTGCAAACGGGTCGGGTCCGAAAATGGGTTAGTCCACTTGTCTTGAGTCATCTACACCATAATGCACTCACTTGAGCACTTGACTCTTATTCTCTTATGGGTTTGAACCCACTTATTCTTCCACTTCATTAAAATCATACCTACAAAATATCCATATAATAAATCTTTTGTTAATTAACCATAATTAATTAAATTAATCATGTGTTAATTAAATCGGGGTGTTACAATCCCTCCCCCTTAGGATCATTCGTCCTCGAATGCAAGAATATGGATTAAGTAGGTTACCTCACTGATTTGGAGTCAAACCCAATTCAGGATATCGCTCCAACATACTGTCCTAGGTCTCCCAAGTGGCATCTTCAACTCCATGTCTAGACTAGAGTACTTTCACCATCTTAATGACCTTGTTGCGAAGTACTTTCTCTTTTGTATCTAGAATCGCCACGGGATATTCTTCATATTCCTAACTCTAATCCAACTCCACCTCATCCGGTTGGATGATCTTGTCGGGCTCGGAGACGCATTTCCTCAATTGTGACACATGAAAGACGTTATGCATGTTCCCCACCTCAGTTGGCAAGTCCAAACGATAAGCCACCTTCCCAATCTTCTTGATGATTTCGTAGGGGCCTATAAACCGGGGACTCAACTTTCCCTTCTTTCTGAATCATCTCACACCTCTCATCGGGGAGATTCTCAGAAGTACCCAATCGCCAATAGCAAACTCAATATCCCTTCTTGATAGGTCTGCATAACTCTTCTGACGATCCTGAGCTTCCTTCATTCTGTCTCTGATCACTCGCACAATTTCAGTACTTTGCTCAATGATCTCAGGACCCATCACCACTCGCTCTGAAGGATCACTCCAACACAGGGGTGTCCTGCACTTCCTCCCGTATAAGGCCTCGAATGGAGCCATACGTATACTCGCGTGATGACTATTGTTGTAGGAGAATTCCACCAAAAGTAGAGGTTTCTCCCAATATCCTTGGAAATCTATCACACGAGCTCTCAACATATCTTTCAAGGTTATGATTGTCCTTTCGGTCTGTCCACCAGTTTGAGGGTGCCACGCCGTACTCATTCAATTCTGAGTGCCAAAATCTGCTTGCAATTCCTTCCAAAATCTAGACAAGAATCTGGAATCCCTGTCTAAGATGATCTCCTTTGGCACCCCAAACCGTCTAACCATATGTTGGATGTAAGCACCCGTCAATTATTGCATACTCCCATAGGTACAATCTCATAGGTACAAATACTGCGCTCTTGGTCAGACGATCTACAATCACTCAAATGGTGTCCAATTTGTTCCTTGTTTTAGGTAGCCCAGTGACGAAATCCATAGCAATGGACTCCCACTTCCAAACCGGAACCTATAAAGGTTGCAATAATCCCGAAGGTCTCATGTGTTCCGCCTTAACTTTCTGACAAGTAGAGCACTTAGACACAAACTCAGCAACCTCCCTCTTCATACCTTTCCACCAATAACCCAGCCTCAAGTCCTCGTACATCTTCACTGATCCCTGATGTACAGAGTAAGGTGTACAGTGTGCTTCCTCCATAACCTTCCTTTTCAGCGCCTGATCCTCAGAAGGCACACACCATCGATCCTCAAGTTTGATCGTACCTCTGCTATCAATAGTGAATCCGTCTGCCTCGCCTTGCCGAATCTTAGCTCTCAAGTGCATCATCTCTTGACTCACAGCTTGGCTCAATCTGAGCTCCTCGAATAGTGAAGGCATCGCTGTCATAGCGTTCAACCTCACCTTCATACCACAAGGTATCGTAACAATGCCTTCCTTATCTAACTATTGTCTCAGTCTTCAAAGAAGATATACAACATGCAATGCATGTGCCTTCCTACTCAATGCATCAGCCACTCGATTGGCTTTCCCTTCAATGTACTGAATGCTAGTGTCATAATCCTGCAAGAACTCCGACCACCTTCACTGCCTCCCACTCATCTTATCTGCAGTGTAGAGACACTTTAGATTCTTGTGATCCGAATAGATTTGACACTCAGCTCTATAAAGATATTGCCTCCAAATCTTCAATGCATGCACGGCCGCTGCCGTGTCCAGGTCGTGAGTTGGGTAATTCACTTCATGAGGCATCAATTGCCTAGATGCATATGCAATCACCCTGCCATTCTGCATAGGTACACATACAAGTCCTCGATGAGAAGCATCGGTGTATACCTCATATTCCCCAGGTTCATCGGGTAACACCAAAATTGGAGCTTCCGTCACCTTTTCCTTTAAAAGATCAAATGTATCCTGGCAATCCTCGCTTCACTGAAAAGGTACCTCTTTCCTCATCAACTGAGTCAGGGTCGAGAAAGGCTTGCGAACCCCTCAATGAACTCCTGTAGTATCCTATTAACCCAAGGAAACTACGTACCTCACTGACATTAGTGGGTGGATTCCACTCCACCACTGCTTCCACCTTAGCTGGATCCACAGAAATTCCTTCTTCAGAAATGATATGTCCAAGAAAAGCCACCTTATCCGGCTAGAATTCACACTTCAAAAGCTTGGCTTACGACACAATTGTTCTGAGATGCTCTTTATGCGTCTGTAAATCGGAAGAGTATACCAAGATATCATCGATGAAAATAACCGCGCACACGTCCCACCATGGTTTGAACACACAGTGCATCAAGTTCATGAAGACCACTTGTGCATTGGTCAATTCGAACAGTATCACCGTAACCTCCAAATAAACATAACGTGTTCGGAAGGATGTTCTCTTGCGGTCTCTTTTCGTTATTCGAATTTGACGATATCCGAATCTTAAATTAGTCTTAGAAACGTAGAAGCGCCCTTCAACTGATCAAACAAGTCGTCGATCCTCAGTAATGGATGCCGGTTCTTGACCTTACCTGATTAAGTCCGCGGTAATCGATGCACATCCACAACTCCCATCCTTCTTCTCACAAAGATTACCGGTGCTCCCCAAGGCAAACCGCTTGGTTGAATGTATCCTTTATCAAGTAACTTCTTGAACTGCTACTTTAACTCCCTCAATTCTGAAGGAGCCACATGGTAAGGAGCCTTGGCAATCGAAGTTGCCCCCGGCACCAAGTCTAAGGCAAAATCTATCTCCCGAGTATCTCATCGGAATTACATCGGAAGATCCTGAGACGATAGGAATTGGTGACACTGTTGATCTTGATGTAAGTGGTGTGATCTCGTGCTCATAGCAGATATGCGCCGGGTACCCCTTTCAGTTTAATACCGCAGAAGACACGGAGGATACAACTCGAACATTAGGGTAATAGATCACTTCCTCACCTTCTTGATTAACGAAAGATATTCTTGGTACTCTGAAATCCAACTTCACCTGGTACTTGGACAGCAATCCATTCCCAGTATGAGATCGGAATCCGCCAAGTCTAGCACCACGAGATCAGTGCTGAACTCCCGAATCCTTTATAGTTATAGGTGCATTGGGTCCTATCCGTTCACTTCGTATTATATCACCAGATGGTAATGACACAGGAAGATGACAAGTCATCAAAGGTCCCATCCGGTGTTCGGATATAATATCCGAGGATATAAGTGAACACGGTGCCCGAGTTTAGCACGTTGTCAACAAGTATAGTACCTACAAATTTAACAATATGTGGCACTATCCTTATAATGACTTGCAATAACACAACATGCTCCACTTAGCGCTGGTAATATTCTGAACTGCAATGTCCCCACTTGCTCCAAAGTGAGGAACTCCCTCCTCTTGACATCCATCATCTGAGGGATTTAGAATAGATCGCAAGGCATAGCAGATCTTCTCTCAAGTGAATCTTGATCTCTTCGTAAACTTGTTCTCACAAGTTCGCCACCAACGTGGCCCTGAACCCACAAGATGCCGATTAGGGTGAACTGGATCGACTCTCTGTTCCTGATTCATGTTGTGCATAACTGAGAACATCTGTGGCATAAGCTGAACGGAATCAAAAGGCATAGGCCTTAGTGGCAGTGGTGGCGAAACTGGTTCGTCCTCATAGCGAAGTCCTCCATCAACTCCCAAAGTTCATCTACATGAAGGCCCTTCTCTTTAGTGAGGTCATTCTTTCACCGGCATTATACTGCCCATCATCACAAATTATTAGTCCCGAATTTCTATGAGGCCTTTCCCGCCTCTCGGTTTCCAACTCTGCGTGACGGTATCCTGTACTCAAACATAACAAACCATTGAGTAACATTCGGTATTGATACCAAATACTAATTAAATAAGTATAGATCTCCCGGGATATCCTTATGGATTGATCGTTGTTTGGCTCACAAACCAAAACTCAATCCCATAAGGTACGCAATTATCCCAAAAATAATGCAAGGCAACAAGAATATAAGCATAATCAGATGCAAATCCTATACTATATGCATTCCCCCACACACCTCACCACTTACTTGTGTCAAATTCTAAGCACATAAGAGCACACATGGCTCTGATACCAACATGTAACGCCCAAAAATTTTAAACCAATTTTCGCTGACGTCACTGTCGTGTTACCTCACTTAAACTGTTGGCCAATCAATTTAAGTTCAATAACACGAATCCTGGTAATCAGAAATCCAGCAGAGAGTAACAATAGAGTAACAGAGTAAGCAACAGAAACATGTCTATCACATAATCATCAAGTCTCGGCTACAAGCCACGTACAGTACCTCACCTTGGAACTCACATTAACCTGTCCAAATACCAAGTATACAGGGAAATAACAAAACAACGTTCTCAAACCAATCCCAACCGTCAGCCAATACTCAGAAATAACAAGCTAGTCACAACTAGACAACATAGAATCTAATACAGCAACTCAGTCAAGGCATATCAATGCAATCCTATAAGATCACTCAACCCCAAACCCATCTCCATGATCATGCTATGCGTCCTCCTTGGGAGTATATATTAGAAAAACAAAATGCAAGGTGTCAGTACATAAAGTACTGAGCAAGAGTAGGAAAAGCTGGGAAACATGGAACCAGATTTTAGTAGATTAATTAACAATTATAATAGCATAATTAAATAATTAATTAAACATCACACCGTCCCATACCGGTGCTTCAACCACATCATACACTGCAAAACAGATGTAAGATGCATGATGAATGATGAGATGAAATGTTATGACCTAAAGTGTCTATCTACCCTAAATGCAGCACAGAAGTATGCCTAGCGCGCAACCTAAGTACCATGGTCGGTATTCCTCTCCAGATAGGATCCACTCCCCTAATGGTCAGAAGAGATACCCACAGTGCCCCCGCCGCGGACACTAACAGCTGAAATAAGTGGCTTACGGTCATGGCGGGTACTAGCCCAGAGCATCTCGCTCTCGAAAGCCAACATGCCGGGATAAGATACTAACTATGCCCAGTCGGATACAGACTCGTAAACATAGTTAGGATATCTAATATCCTCGAAAGCATAAATCAATACAGATCACAATCACTAGCCCAGAGCACCTCGCTCTCGAAAGCCAACATGCCAGGATAAGATACTAACTATGCCCAGTCGGATACCGACTCGTAAACATAGTTAGGATATCTAATATCCTCGAAAGCATAAACATTACAGATCACAATCACCTAACACAATGTCCAGTCGGATCCCGACTCGTAAACATTAAGTGTAAGTTACCAGTTCAATACTAAATCCAGTATTCGGGTTGCGAACCCCATATATCGGCTTACAACAGTACCACATGAGTTAGACATGTTCCAGGGTGTGCCACATCTCACATATCGGCACTCGACTCACAAACATAGTGATAGAAGCAATGCAAGATTCCATCCTAAACTAAGGCTCGGTGAATCTTCTAAGTTCAATCAATACTCATGATAGGCACTAACACAACCTAGATCATTTTTACACATTTTCCGAGACCTAGAAACGAGTAAGAGTTGATAAAATAAGAAAGGGAACGAAAAATGGAAGAAAACAGCGAATCGACACGCAGGGGACACCCTGGGGTTAAAAATTCCTATTTTAAATTTTTGAAGGAATTATCTCTGAATTCTGATTGCATATTTGAAATCCTTGTTCCGAGTAGGGTCAGATTCATATATGGTTTGCGAAAATCGGATTGGAAACGAGTAAGTTAGAGCCGATTCAAGTTTGTGAGTTTTTGGGTGCACAGGAGGCGCCAATGGTGGCGCTCCAAGCCCCTTTTGGGCGCCGCAAAGGCATTGCGGCGCCTAAACCGAAGATTTCAAGGGCTGGGCCACCTCAGCTGTAACACCCCGGTTTTCAAAACTCCAAAAGGTCGGGATGTTACCACCACATTCCTTGTTTAAGCCTGCCGGATGCAACCTTACCCAAGAAATGCTAAGGCTCGAATCGCATCACATACAAAATATCATCATAATACTTAAAATTTGAAAAATTATATCCGAAACATCCAACATAATTAATAATGCGGAAAACTAACGCGAAGGCCTCCAGGCCAAAATAATAATTCGAATAAAATGCATAAGTAAGTTCAATGCAATTTAAATAAATGCGGCTTAAAACTCCCAAATCCCATGAATGCTGGATGCTCACATGTGCTCATCAAACTCTGTAGGAAAAGAAATAAACAACACACGTCAGTATGAAAATACTGAGTAAGCCAACCCATCCCATATTAAGTTAGGGGGTTTTAAAATGGATTGACTTAAAAATTATTTTTAAGAACACTAATTTAAACGTTAAAAACTATTTAAGCAATTCGACTAACATATAAATAAAGTACATTTTCATCATCGTGCATAGAACATGGGGACACCAAAAGAGCTCCAAAAATAGTGGGAATTCATCCCTCAATAATGCCAACGACTTATCTATATCGACACGCTCCCGGGGCCCATAAATAACACTCGCAAGTATTATTTAGGGATATAGACACAATCACAATAATTATCACAAGGAGGGGGGCGGCCACGCATGGCTCATCCCTAGTGCACTCGCCCTCCGGAGCCTAAATGTGGGCATACCTACCCGAAATCTAGTGCACAATGGGTTTCAAATAAATTACACATGTTCAAACTTCATTAAATTTTCTAAGAATAAATTTTGTTCTCCACCAAAAACATCACATCATGCCATCTTCATACAAGATGCATAAGATATTTTCCTTGAATCGTAAAAGATTTCATATCAAGTAAGTTATCACAATCTAGCTTGTAGAAACTTAAAATTTTCAAAACAGTTCGCTGTTACTGACAAGTGTCGGAAATAAATATCCCATTAAATAACTACCAAACCAAAATTTTTGAAAATTTTACAGTAGATTCTACATTCAATATAGAACAACGTTTGTGAAGAATACTAAGTTTAATTCATGCTCGAGATAGGAGAAACGAAGGCTTCAACAGAACAGTAGGGATAAACTCGCGGCTCAGAACACATTTTAAAAGAAAATTTTCTGGTAATTATTTACACGACCAAAAATTCTAAAATTTGGCAGGGGCCTTCCTAACACATATATGAACAAATTTGTAGAAGAACACAAGTCCTAATTCGCGATGGAAGTAACAGAAAAACGAGAATGTTTGTATATACATAAAACTGTCAACTCGAGTATGGAAAACACATTTTAAAGATTTAAAGTCTGGTAATTCATTATTCGTCCAAAAATTCTAAAATTTTACAGAGGTCTTCCTAACATGTAAATAAAAAACTTTGTAGAAGAACAAAAATCTCAATTCATGACGGAACTATATGAAAAACAAAGATCTTTTCGGAATAACAAATCTGCCAGCATTTGTAAAAACCCTAATTCGATTTCTACGGTTCAAGAGGTGAATCAAATTCGACCCAAACTTAGTAAGGGGTGTGTTGGCTTACCTTTCACCAAGTTGGGGTTGGGAAAAACACAAATTTGGTGACTAAATATGAAGGAACAATCGCCGACAGCCCTTACTCCTCCGAAGTGGCTGCGTTCGTTCGAAAAACGTTGAGGATGTTAGGAAAATCTATTCTACATTCGTCCAGCAGTAGGGGAAAAGATTAAGGATGGGTGTTTACCTTCCAGGCTTGAAGTAGAGATGGAATTTAGGTGATTCACCCACGGCCTCTCCAAGAAGAATGCTCGAACTCTCCAAAACTCTCCTATGTGCTAAAAATTATCGAAAGGTTCGGGTATGGCTGTTATCCGCAGATTTTATAGTGTTTGGGGTTAGGGTTTCGACTTGAGGGTTTGTATGGAGGCTGCCGAATCATGTAGGATCATTCTTAGATTTAAGATGGTGCATAAAATCCAATGTTTTCCTATATGATTGCTCAAGAAAATAATATTGCCACTTTTAGTGATCTCTTTACCACCCTTGCACTTATCTTGATCAAATAAAATACCTTCCTACCTTATTTACTACACAAGAGACGTCCACCACCCCTACCATCAAACAAATTAATCCAATTCACTTACCATAGTGTGAAGCATTGACTTATTGACCACATGTCAATAGTTCATAAAAAATAATTAAATTATTTTTGACCACTTGAAATAAATTATAGGGTATTACAGTCTACCCCCCTTAAAAACCGACTTCGTCCTCGAAGTCGCCTATTATCCAAGGGTAGAGCACTCTAAGTTAAGGATCTATGCCACTAAGTGCGCGACAATTAAATTAGACAAGGTTAAAGGTAGAAATGGATGCTAAGAAGTTCATGCTAAAGAGTATAATGTCATTTGGCCATACCTTTGTTGTGGTATCCAGTGGCCATGTCTTCCTCCCCCCTTTGGTTTGCAGTTATGTCCCCATAACTGCTTCTTGATCGCTTAGGAAGAGGTCAGGGTATCGTTGTCTCATGTCGGATTCTAACTCCCATGTTGCTTCTTCGGCTCCGTGGTTAGACCACAAAACCTTCACCATTCTTGTGATCTTGTTTCTTGTGGAGCGTTCCTTGATGTCGAGGATTTGTATAGGCTTCTCCTCATAGGTCAAGTCATCACCTAGTTCAATTACTTCCGATTGAAGTACACGAGAAGGGTCGTGTATATACTTCCGAAGCTGAGAGACGTGAAACATGTTGTGTACTCTTGACAACTGTACCGGTAAAGCTAGTCGATACGCTAGAGTTCCAACTCGATCAAGGATTTCGAAGGGTCCAATATACCGAGGGCTCAATTTTCCTCGCTTTCCGAAGCGCATTACCCCTTTCATTGGTGATACCTTCAACATCACTTTGTCACCAACTTGGAATTCCAATTCCTGCCTCCTCACATCCGCATAACTTTTCTGGCGATCTTGTGCAGCTTTCATCTTTTGTTGTATCAACTTCACTTGCTGGGCCATATCCTCAATTAATTGAGGTCCGACGGTAGCAAGCGTTCCATTCCCCATCCAGCACAATGGACTTCGGCACTTACGCCCATATAATGCCTCAAAAGGGGCCATGCCAATGCTGGCATGATAGCTATTGTTGTATGAGAACTCGATCAACGGCAGATGGTTCTCCCAACACCCTTTGAAATCAAGAACACATGCTCTTAGCATGTCCTCTAATGTTTGAATCGTCCTCTCTGTCTGTCCGTCTGTCATTGGATGGAATGCAGTACTCATATTGATTTGGGTACCTAAGGCTTCTTGCAGCTTCGTCCAGAAGTTAGAGACAAATCTACTATCTCTGTCTGAAATGATGTCTTGTGGTACCCCGTGCCTACGGACCACGTTATCGACATAAGCTCGCGCTAGTTGATCCATGGACCATGTTTCTTTCATCGGGATGAAGATTGCTGTTTTTGTCAATCTATCAACAATCACCCAGATTTTGTTATTTCCTTTAGGCGATCGTGGTAGCCCTGAGACGAAATCCATGGAGATGCTATCCCACTTCCAACTCGGGATCTCCAATGGTTTTACCAATCCTAGGGGCTTCTGACGTACTGCTTTAACTTTCTGGCATGTCAAGCACTTAGCTACAAAATCCGCAATTTCCTTCTTCATCCTCGGCCACCAATACACTCCCTTGAGATCCTTGTACAACTTACCACCTCCTGGATGTATGGAGTATGGCGTGTTGTGGCCTTCTTCCATTAACATTCGCTTCAAGTCCCCACACTTCACTGGTATACACCACCTCCCTTTGAAGCGTATGCTTCCATCCTCATGTATCGCGAATCTTTCGGCTTTCCCCTCAGCCAACGTCTTCTTGATTCTCTCTAGCTTAACATCGCCGGGTTGAGCTTCTCGAATTTCATCAAACACAGTAGTCCCAATAGTTATTGCATTGAGGACGTTAACCACCGTTCCATATTGAACCATCTCTATTTCCAACTTGGATAAATCCATGTACAATTTTGGTGGTACTATAACCGTGTTTAACGTGTGGCGAGTCTTTCGGCTCAGTGCATCCGCTACGACGTTTGCTTTTCCTTCATGGTATGCAATTTCAAGATCATAGTCTTTTATCAACTCCAACCACCTTCTCTGCCTCATATTTAGTTCCTTTTCAGTAAATATGTACTTGAGGCTTTTATGGTCGGTGAATATCCGACATGTTCGTCCGTAGAGGTAATGTCGCCATATCTTTAAGGCGAACACGACCGCTGCCAACTCCAGGTCGTGCGTCGGATAGTTTGCCTCATGAGGTTTAAGTTGTCGCGACGCATATGCAATCACCATTTGTTGTTGCATTAAAACGCATCCTAGCCCTTCCTTCGAAGCATTACTGTAAACCTCAAAGTCTTCATTATCTGTTGGAAGAGCTAACACTGGAGCAGTTGTCAGTCTCTTCTTCAGCTCCTGAAAGGCAATCTCACATTCCTTCGTCCACTCGTATTTCAAGCCTTTCTTCAATAGTTGGGTTAGAGGTCGTGCGACCCTCGAGAAGTCCTTCACAAACCTCCTGTAATAACCCGCTAACCCAAGGAAACTTCTTGCCTCCATCTGATTCGTAGGCGCTGGCCACTCGGTTACAGCGGATATCTTTGCCGGATCAACGGATACTCCATTCCCCGAGACGACGTGTCCTAAGAACGCAACCTCTTTCATCCAGAATTCACACTTGGACAACTTGGCGTATAGTTGATGCTCTCGTAGTGTCCTTAGGACTTGGTGGAGATGCCGCACGTGCTCTTCTTCACCTTTTGAGTAAATCAGTATGTCATCAATGAACACGACAACACACTGATCCAACATCTCTCTAAAGACGTTATTCATGAGATTCATGAACACAGCAGGGGCATTAGTTAGTCCGAAGGACATCACTGTGAATTCATAATGCCCATATCTCGTGCGAAATGCTGTCTTCGGAATATCCTTCTCCGCAATTCGCAATTGATGGTATCCCGATCGCAAGTCGATCTTTGAGAATATTGTGGCTCCTTTAAGTTGATCAAAGAGGTCTTCAATCCTAGGCAGTGGGTACTTGTTTTTGACCGTTACCTGATTTAGACCTCTATAATCAATGCAGAGTCGTAAACCGCCATCCTTCTTCTTGGCGAACAACACAGGGGCACCCCATGGTGATGTGCTAGGTCGTATGTACCCCTTCTCTAGTAACTCCTCGAGTTGTTCCTTAAGTTCCTTCATCTCGAGAGGTGCCATTCGATATGGAGCCTTGGACACGGGTTCTGTTCCCGGAACTATGTCTATGGTGAACTCAATGTCACGGCTTGGTGGCATCCCTGGAATTTCCTCAGGAAACACATCAGGGTACTCCTTGACCACTAGTATGTCATCGATCTTCTTGTCACCTACTTCGAGGTCATGTACGTGGCATGCGTACAATGGATACCCTTTCCTCAAAAAATTGCTGAACTTCAATACATTCACCACTTTAGTCTTCCGCTTCGGGGGCTGAGCGTAGTATACGATCCTCTTACCCCTGCTCTTTGATAGGGTAATCTTCTGCTTCTGGCATTCAATTACCGCTTTATACTGGGTTAACCAGTCCATTCCCAATATGATGTCAAAGTCCTTAAGTTCAAGCTCTACTAGATTCGCGAAGAATTCTAAGTTCTTGATAATTATAGGGATCCCGTTGTACCATCTTGTGCATGGTACAACTTCCCCAGATGGTAGTTGTATTCCTAGCTTGATGAGTTCAGGCTTAGGTAGATCTAAGTTCTCTAAGATCCTTGAGGAAATATGTGAACAGCTAGCTCCAGAATCGAACAATACTTTAACTGGGACACTCAAAGTGGTAAATGTACCTGTGATTACGTCGGCATTCTCTGGAATGTCAGCTTGGTTGATGACATTCAGTCTCCCAACTGCTCCACCTTGATTTCCCTGCTGACCGCGATTCCCCTGATTCCAGTTGCCCTGATTCTGTTGCGGTCTCGGCCCTCGGTTGTTCCCGTTGCGACGCTCTTGATGGTTTTGTTGCTGGTCCGTCACAGGTCGGTTCACCAAGTCCTCCCTCTTCACAATTGTCTCTACTCGCGCCCTACACTCTGCTACTCGGTGGCCTTCCCGACCACATCGGTAACAGTTCCTTGGTCCTGGGCACTCTTTGACTAGATGCGGCCTGTTGCATCGTGGGCAAGGTGGTGGGGCACGATTTCCTTGGTTCCCATTGCCACCATTATTCCTATGGTGCGGCCTATTCCCTCCATTACGCTCGTTTCTTCCTCGGAAGTTATTGTTGTTGCCTTGATTTCCACGATTCCTCTTGTCCTGGCCTTGGGACCCTCTGCTAGGCTCTCCGGAAGCTCTCCTCTTCAACTGTTGAACTCGAGCAATTGCCACTGCCCGATCAAACACTGCCTGTAGCGTCCCACACTGACCACCCACAAGTATTTCTCGAACTGATAGATTAAGGCCCATCTCAAATTTTTGAGCCTTCTCAGCATCAGTAGGGACTAGTCGGGGAGCGAACCGCACGAGTTCTTTAAAACATGCGTAGTACTCCTGCACTGTCATGGTTCCTTGTCTGAGGTTCAAGAATTCTTCATATTTTTCCGCCTTTGTGCTCATTGGGTAGAAGCGCTCTCTCAGGGCCTCTTTGAATTCATTCCAAGTATATGGCTCGTCATCTTCTCCCAACTCTCCTTGAATATTCTGCCACCATTCATCCGCCTCTCCGCCAAGAAAGAAAGTTGCTACATGCACTTGTTGATCTTCAGGACACCTGACGGCATTTAGTAATTTTCCAAATGTACGGATCCACTCCTCCAGTATAGCAGGATCCTCTTGACCTTCATATCGCGGGGGACGATAGGGAGTAACAACAGACAAGTAATTGAGTTGCGCTTGAGGTGGCGGTACAGCCGCAACTGCAGGCGCTTGGGGTTGGCGCATTTGGGCGTTGCCCAGAGTGATAAGCATTTGCTCAATTGTACGCAGGCGATCGTTCGCGTCACCGTAGTTGGGCACATTTGGAGGTACTGGATGTCCCAGGTTTGGAACGTGTTGACCCTGGGGCACTTCAAGGTTAGGAGCATCCTGGTTTTGCGGCACCTCCGCAATGTTTGGAGCGTTCAAGTTTTGCGGGTTAGCCGCAACGTTAACATTGTTCTTCCTAGGCCTTCCACGTGGCGCCATTCTGTTAGTCATGTAAGAGCAAAGTTAAGCACACTATTGTAGGATAAGTTGTTTAGTGCGAGGACAAAATTCGCATCTACAGAAAGTCGATCATCTAAGATAAGTAATTTCGCCACTACTGAAGAGAATCCTTATCAGAATAGAATGTTGGTGCACGCTGCTACAAGTAACTGGAAGGGAATTTCAATCATATCTATGTATAGTCCAGAGCACTACTGTAGATAGCTTCTGTCAAGTTGGAGATTGAAATAATCTAATGATAACTAATGAGATAAATTCATGTTAAGCCTACAAGTGCATCAATAATAATAACGAAGATAAAATTAGACAAAATCTAACATATCAAGTGGGCAGAATTTATCAACCTAATGTAAGGAAATAAGCCACTTAATACACTAACGGACAACATTTTTTTTTTTGTAGGGAAACAGCTCAATATCTTGAAATTGTAGCCAACTTTGCATATGGGATGAGATGTATTCACTATATATTCCCTGGAATGACAAGCAAGCAATTTTTTTTTTTGATTTATTATATTTATATATTTAGTAGAAGAAAACTAAAGCTCAGTTTAGCTCCTTTTAATATTGTTCCAATAATTTAGAGTAAGACAAGTAAGATGCACATTTAGAAACTAGGAATAGGAATAATGCTTTATTAATCACCAACTTATTCTCATGTAGTAATCCTCAGGTTCAACCAAACAACTTCAACTTAGACAAATAAAAAGAGATGCAGACAGAAGTTCAATGTCATGCTTTATTCGCAACTAATAACGTAATTCTATGCTACTCGCGATCCCCATTGTACTCGCCATCCTCTGCAGGATCTTCCTCCTCTCCTTCAACAAGCTCTCTGTCGTGACGACGAGACAGGGCTGGGGGTGCGACGTCAGACTGGTTGGTTAGAGCTGCTAACCCCATCGGAGGGTTCTCGACCAAGGGGTACTCCTACAACCAAAGCTCGAAGCCTACCGATTTTCAACTCAGCCGCTTGGATCCTTCTATTTCCCACTCTATTCTCTAGCCTTATGTTCTGGATGGTCGCGTGGTCGTGCTCCGTATTCCGGCTCAGTTCATCGATCCTGCGACAAGCTGCCTTACTCGCCTCCCTGAGATGGGCGTAGTTTTTCTCTAGCGCTTCTAGGCGTTGAGCAATCTCTTTCACCCTATTATCCCTTTCGAGGACAAGCACGCGGCGACGAAGCTCGTCCACCTGATGCACAAGGTCATCCATCGCACGACGGTAACGTAAATCGTCTCCACGACTAGGTCCACGATGGTATTCACGAGTCTCGGGTCAGACATCTAACGCAATAAAATCATGATCAATATTCTAGTGGCTAACTTAATTTAAGATGCAAATGAATGCTCATGCATCATGACCCTTCCCCAATTTAAAAATAATGCAATGCGTGGCTCAAAAATAAAATTTTTATGCAAGAGATTTTGAATATGTTTAGAGGAAAATAATATTTTTCTCTTTTGGGTTTCAAAAGTGATAATTTTTATAGACTAGAAAATTTAATACATAGCTTTAATAAAAATATTTATATATTCTTAAAATATTAATCCGAAAGAATCGAACCGCTCTGATACCACTCTGTAACACCCCGGTTTTCAAAACTCCAAAAGGCCGGGATGTTACCGCCACATTCCTTGTTTAAGCCTGCCGGCTGCAACCTTACCCAAGGAATGCTAAGGCTCGAATCGCATCACATACAAAATATCATCATAATACTTAAAATTTGAAAAATTATATCCGAAAAATCCAACATAATTAATAATGCGGAAAAGTAACGCGAAGGCCTCCAGGCCAAAATAATAATTCGAATAAAATGCATAAGTAAGTTCAATGCAATTTAAATAAATGCGGCTTAAAACTCCCAAATCCCATGAATGCTGGATGCTCACATGTGCTCGTCAAACTCTGTAGGAAAAGAAATAAACAACACACGTCAGTATGAAAATACTGAGTAAGCCAACCCATCCCATATTAAGTTAGGGGATTTTAAAATGGATTGTCTTAAAAAATATTTTTAAGAACACTAATTTAAACGTTAAAAACTATTTAAGCAATTCGACTAACATATAAATAAAGTACATTTTCACCATCGTGCATAGAACATGGGGACACCAAAAGAGCTTCAAAAATAGTGGGAATTCATCCCTCAATAATGCCAACGGCTTATCTATATCGACACGCTCCCGGGGCCCATAAATAACACTCGCAAGTATTATTTAGGGATATAGACACAATCACAGTAATTATCACAAGGAGGGGGGCGGCCACGCATGGCTCATCCCTAGTGCACTCGCCCTCCGGAGCCTAAATGTGGGCATACCTACCCGAAATCTATCAAACCAAAATAACTACCAAACCAAAATTTTTGAAAATTTTACAGTAGATTCTACATTCAATATAGAACAAATTTTGTGAAGAATACTAAGTTTAATTCATGCTCGAGATAGGAGAAACGAAGGCTTCAACAGAACAGTAGGGATAAACTCGCGACTCAGAACACATTTTAAAAGAAAATTTTCTGGTAATTATTTACACGACCAAAAATTCTAAAATTTGGCAGGGGCCTTCCTAACACATATATAAACAAATTTGTAGAAGAACACAAGTCCTAATTCGCGATGGAAGTACCAGAAAAACAAGAATCTTTGTATATACATAAAACTGTCAACTCGAGTATGGAAAACACATTTTAAAGATTTAAAGTCTGGTAATTCATTATTCGTCCAAAAATTCTAAAATTTTACAGAGGTCTTCCTAACATGTAAATAAACAACTTTGTAGAAGAACAAAAATCTCAATTCATGACGGAACTATATGAAAAACAAAGATCTTTTCGGAATAACAAATCTGCCAGCATTTGTAAAAACCCTAATTCGATTTCTACGGTTCAAGAGGTGAATCAAATTTGACCCAAACTTAGTAAGGGGTGTGTTGGCTTACCTTTCACCAAGTTGGGGTTGAGAAAAACACAAATTTGGTGACTAAATATGAAGGAACAATCGCCGACAGCCCTTACTCCTCCGAAGTGGCTGCGTTCGTGCGAAAAACGTTGAGGATGTTAGGAAAATCTATTCTACATTCGTCCAGCAGTAGGGGAAAAGATTAAGGATGGGTGTTTACCTTCCAGGCTTGAAGTAGAGATGGAATTTAGGTGATTCACCCACGGCCTCTCCAAGAAGAATGCTCGAACTCTCCAAAACTCTCCTATGTGCTAAAAATTATCGAAAGGTTCGGGTATGGCTGTTATCCGCAGATTTTATAGTGTTTGGGGTTAGGGTTTCGACTTGAGGGTTTGTAGGGAGGCTGCCAAATCATCTAGGATCATTCTTAGATTTAAGATGGTGCATAAAATCCAACGTTTTCCTATATGATTGTTCAAGAAAATAATATTGCCACTTTTAGTGATCTCTTTACCACCCTTGCACTTATCTTGATCAAATAAAATATCTTCCTACCTTATTTACTACACAAGAGACGTCCACCACCCCTACCATCAAACAAATTAATCCAATTTCACTTACCATAAATAGTGTGAAGCATTGACTTATTGACCACATGTCAATAGTTCATCAAAAATAATTAAATTATTTTTGACCACTTGAAATAAATTATAGGGTATTACATCAGCGGCACTCCGGACCACTTTTAGGCGCCGCATAGGCTATGTGGCGCCTCTGAAGCTTCAGCAGAGGTAGCATATCGCGAAATTCACCATTTTCTTCCAATCTTCCCCACAATAAGCTAAATTCTACTCTTGCCTTGTGTTTATGGAGTCCAAACACTTCAATTCCAGCTCCCAAGCTTCTCCAATCCCAATGCAAGCTTCCAAACCACTCAAGAACACTACAAGGCAAGATTGAGCTCCCAAAATCAACAAGAATTCAAACAAAGTGCTCAACACCAACATGCACAAGGGGTAGGCTTAAATCCCCCAAAATAATCAACCAAGATGAGTCTCAAAAACTGACCTCAAGCTCCTCAATACTAATCCCAACTCCAATCGAAGATTCAACACCAAATTCCAAGCCAATCTACAAAAGTTCATCCCAAATGCCCAAATCCCGTCACTACTTTACACCACTCCAAAAACACACTGAAACAACCTCAAAATCAAGTGCAAAGGCTAGGAAAACACTTACCAAAGATGTAGATACCAATCCCTCACTTGATTTGAGTTAGAAAACACAAAAATCTCTTCACAAGACCACTTTTCTCCACCTTGGGCATCGAAAACGGGAATAAGCCCTAGATTTTAAGTGTTGAGCTCTAAATGATGTCATGGGGGCTGATTTAGGTGTTTTAATGGGTCTTGGGTCAGCCCGGGTCGGTTTGGTGCAAACGGGTCGGGTCCGAAAATGGGTTAGTCCACTTGTCTTGAGTCATCTACACCATAATGCACTCACTTGAGCACTTGACTCTTATTCTCTTATGGGTTTGAACCCACTTATTCTTCCACTTCATTAAAATCATACCTACAAAATATCCATATAATAAATCTTTTGTTAATTAACCATAATTAATTAAATTAATCATGTGTTAATTAAATCGGGGTGTTACATGCAACGCTGCTTAAATCCATCTTAATACATATAATTTAGAAATGTGGTTGCTGCATTACATGAGTTTACTTGATAACCATAATATTTTTCAGTATTTTGTGTAAGTTTGAAATGTTATTATTGATTGAAAGAAGAGTGTATGGCATTGAAGGGATACAAGAGACACAGAACTCAACAAACTACGACGCGCAACAAAACTTTCCATACGTTCCTTTACAATATGGAAGCGTGATGGAGAGCATATTTGGCACGACACCGACAAAAAATATATACGGGCATGAAAATGTAGCTGGGAGCAGCAACGTGTACGGAGTGGTACGGGGAAATGTTGACGGAAGTAGCGATATGGGTAATTTTGCAGGACGTGGGAGTAGTCTAGCACATGGAGGAGGAAGGCGGTTGCGGATCGAAGAGGTGTCAGAGCCTTTGGAGAATGTATGCGAAGATGCAGTAGAGACCGAGCAGTTGGAGGACGTTGGTGATGCAGCATGTGCTGAACAAAGTAGCTCGGAGTCGGAGAGTGAGGATGAGCTTGCTAGACCCATGAGTTACGGAGATTTTCAGCACTATTACTGTAACACCCCGGTTTTTGGTCACCCAGGTCGGGATGTCACCGCCACACCTCCCTAGTAAGACACGGCTTCTCCGGCTTACTAAAGAGATGCCAGTCTAGGTATTTCAGTAATTAAAAATATTTAAAACATTTGCAAACAGTCCATACAATAGAGTCTCGAAACTAATAATATCATAATGCAACGGAAATAGTATTTAAATACAATATTGCAGCGGAAATGTAAATAAGACCGACATGGTCAAAACACGGGTTAAACAGGCCCGTTTATTCTATCGTCTAATGCAAGAATTTAAATAATAAGTTTCGCAAAATATAAGTCCCCCCATGCATGAACGTGCTCATGTCTGTTCCACATACTCTGTAAGGGAAAAGGAAAAATAAATGGTTTGGTCAGCACAACTTGCTGAGTAAGTTAACACATGCATGATCGTAGGGTTTAAAAAGCCATTACTTTAATAATTACATAAAAGCATGATAATAATCATAAATAATTTAATTTAATAATATAACCACTTCTCATAATTTAAATCATGGCACTAACAAATAGTACACTTAGCATAATTTAAATAAAAGCCATAATTAATTCAAATAAAGTATTTAATAATTTAAAAGGACAATAAGTAAACATTTAACTATCCCCATTACTCCCAAGATTTAGTATTTCAAGTATTTCACGATTGCATCGCGATATCAACAAGTTTAGCCGGAAACCGGCGGCCGCAGCCGTATCTGCCATACCCAGTACCACTCCGGAGCCTCGGGAAACCCATATGGATATTCACGAGAGTGTAGGCCATATATCTCATGCCGTTTTGGCAACATATTTCAAAAATTTCGCGCGGGGTCACCATCGTCCATAAAGGCACGAAGTGAATCGTTAGGATGGCACCCTGCAGGGCACTCACCCCCTAATTTTAAAGATCAAGTTTGTAAAGGGGATTTCCTAAATTTTAGATTTCATGTATTTATTTCAAAGAGTCTTCTACTCGTTTAAACCTTAAAGGCTAGTTCACCGTTTCAACAAGATTTCAAGATTTGACACGGTCAACCACAGTTTACTTCAAAATTCATTAAAAATTGATTTTCATTCCAAAAATTCTGAAATTTTACCACTGACTCGGAAACATCGAGATGAACAACTTTCGTGTTTTAACTTTTTCAATCCGAGATACCTAAATAGGTCAAAAATATCAATTTTCGTCATATCATTAATCTGTCCGAATTTCATATACAGCTGTTCAAGATTACCAAGATCTACCATAGCAAATCAACTCCAAACTTAATAAAATTTTACAGAGACCTTCTTAAGCCATTTGTCTACAACGTTCATGTTCGGCTAAAGATCTAAATCGGCCTAGAACCCTAGTCAAAAACGTCATCAAGTTCAGACCTGAGTTCTGCCAAGAAATTCAAGATTCAAGTTTCAGCAATTCGGTTTCGGGTGGATTTCATATATCAAATCATCACGAAAAATTCTAAAAATTTTACAGGAGATAGATCTAAGCCTTAGGAACGTTTTTTGTTTTTTAAGTTTTTCCATTTGAAGATTTTTAAAGGTTCGGAAAAATTAGACAAATTCGCTGCGCCGGTAGAAGTCGTATGTTGACAGATTTACGAAAGTTTCGATTAAGCTTTTAGTTTTACATGTTTTAATTATGCCCAAAACCATGTAAGTGTCAACTTATAGATTCCTAGTCGTCCGGGATCGTCGAGTTCGGAGGCGTGGTTTGCCAGTCCACCGTTTATCCTCTCCGTTCATCGGGTTCTTCGTTCTAGATCCGATTCGGGGTGTAGAAGGAAAAAGAAGAGAATTAGGGTTTCGTTTTTGAATTAAAAACGAGATGGATGAACAGATCAGACTTACCACGACGTTGGGGATCTCTCGAATTCGTCCACGGCAGTCCTTGCTCGGTTTTGGTGCCTCCGATGACTTCCGGATCTAAGGTTTTGTGTATAGAGAGTATCGTAGGGTTTTGGAAAAGTGTTCGGGGCTTCCAAGAGGTGTTATTTATAGGTAAACATGACCTAGGGACGTCAAAGGTCGGTCTTTGGGAGTCTTGAGCCGAAAGGTGTTCAACCAAAGTCGGAAAATCCGGATTCGGGCGAGTGAATCTCGCAACCGGCGAATCTGTCGTGTGGCGCGGTCGTGGCGCGCCGTTTCCCTATTGACCGCGCAGCCACCGCGCGGCACTCGCCTGGACTTCGGTCCGGGCGGGTTGTGCGATCCGTCGTGCCTTTCCTCCTCTCTTTCGGACTTCTATCCCCCTATGCTCCCGGATTCCGATTTCCGGGGTATCTTCGGGTTCCTATTTCCTCTCAAATTTTTACTCGGGTCTCATTGCATGTTTGGACTCGAATTCTCGAGTTCATTGGTGTCGGGTTTCGGTGTGCAATTTATTTATCTTTATTTAATTCTTTTTATTTAATTAAATTCCTTTAATTCCTTTTTAAGTTAAATTTCATTTCTCATTTCCTTATCCTTATTCACTTATTTGCTGAATTTATTTATTTATTGTATTTATTTTATTTATTGTTTATTTATTTAATTATTTGTTTTATGTTGCAAAATTCTCGGGTATTACAGTCTACCCTCCTTAAGAATCAACTTCGTCCTCGAAGTTGTGTTTCGGCTTTTCTCGTGCTAAGGTCTTTTGTTTATTTTATTATTTTGTGACTGAACTTAGAATTAAAACTTCTAAGCTGCCTACGTACCCTATGAAGGGATCAAGCCATAACGTAGTTCAAAACAATTTGAATTTGTTTGTTTTTTTACAAAAATGCACGAAAATAGATGGTATGACATCCTCTCCCCCTTAAGATTGCAGTTATGTCCCCATAACTGTGTCGGTGTCGGTTTGGAACAATGTCGGGTAGCGTTCTCTCATGTCGGATTCTACCTCCCAAGTTGCCGTCTCACTTTCGTGGTTCGACCAAAGAACCTTGATCATTTTGACGGTTTTGTTCCTCGTTACTCGCTCCTTAGTGTCTAGAATTCGCACTGGGACTTCTTCATAAGTCAAATCCTCATCGAGTTCGATTATCTCCGGTTGAAGTACATGTGTCGGGTCCGGCACATACTTCTTTAGTTGTGAGACATGGAATACATTATGAACTCGATCTAATTGTGGCGGTAAAGCCAGTCGGTAGGCTAAATTTCCGACTCGTTCTAGAAATTCGTAAGGTCCTATGTATCGAGGACTCAACTTTCCTCGTTTGCCAAAGCGTGTCACCCCATTCATGGGTGATATCTTTAGTATGACCCTATCTCCCACTTGAAATTCTAGGTCTCGTCGTCTCACGTCAGCATAACTCTTCTGACGGTCTTGAGCGGCTTTCATTTTTCCTTGAATCACTTTGATTTGTTGAGCCATGTCTTCGATATGTTGTGGTCCCACTACCACCGACTTATCGTTTTCTTCCCAGCTCAACGGGCTTCGGCACTTTCGTCCATACAACGCCTCGAATGGTGCCATGCCAATGCTAGCATGGTAGCTATTATTATAAGAAAATTCGATTAGGGGTAAATGGGATTCCCAATTTCCCTTAAATTCCAACACGCATGCTCTCAGCATGTCTTCTAGTGTTTGGATTGTTCTCTCGGTTTGACCATCCATCATCGGGTGGAATGCGGTACTCATTTTGATTTGAGTACGGAGAGCTTTTTGTAACTCCGTCCAAAAGTGAGTGACGAATCTACTGTCTCTATCAGAAATGATGTCATGTGGTACTCCATGTCGTCGTACCACATTATCAACGTAGGCTCGGGCCAGTTGGTCCATAGTCCACGTGTCCTTCATCGGGATAAATATGGCTGTCTTCGTTAGCCTACCCACAATCACCCAAATCTTGTTCATGCCTTTAGATGATCGGGGTAATCCCGAGACAAAATCCATCGAGATGCTATCCCACCTCCAACTTGGAATCTCTAGTGGTTGCATCAACCATAAGGGTTTATGTCGCACTGCCTTAACCTTTTGGCAGGTGAGACATTTCGCCACGAAGTCTGCCACTTCCTTCTTCATTCCCGGCCACCAATAGATCTTCTTTAGATCTTTGTAAAGCTTGTCGCCTCCGGGATGCACTGAGTATGGCGTGTTGTGCCCTTCCTCTATCAACCTTTGCTTCAACTTGGCACACTTTTGAGGCACACACCATCTCCCTTTGAAGCGAATGCTTCCATCCTCGTGGACAGCAAATCCAATTGCCTTCCCCTCGGCAATGTACCCCTTTATCTTCTCCAATTTCGCGTCGCCCGGTTGGGCGCCCGGTTGGGCGAGTCTAATCTCATCCAATATTGGAGTTCCTACGATCATGGCATTGATCGTGTCACTCACTGTGCCCGGGTGCACAAGTTCCACGTCCAATCTTGCTAAATCCATGTACAATGCCGGCGGAATTACCAACGAGTTCGTCACGTGTTGGGTTTTCCGGCTTAGGGCATCGGCTACCACATTCGCCTTCCCCTCGTGGTAGGCTATCTCCAAATCGTAGTCCTTGATAAGTTCCAACCACCTTTGCTGTCTCAAATTCAACTCTTTCTGAGTGAATATATACTTCAAGCTCTTGTGGTCGGTGAACATTCGACACTTCCGCCCATAGAGATAATGTCTCCATATCTTTAGAGCGAAAACGACCGCTGCCAACTTCAGGTCGTGTGTTGGATAATTTTCCTCGTGAGGTTTCAGTTGGCGTGATGCATATGCTACGACTCTCGAGTCTTGCATCAAGACACAACCTAAACCTTCCTTCGAAGCGTCACTATAAACTTCGAAGTCACCATTCTCTGATGGTAGTGTCAATACAGGTGTGGTTGTGAGTCGTTTCTTCAGTTCTTGAAACGCTGTCTCACAAGCCTCTGTCCACACGTATTTTACTCCCTTCTTCAGTAGCTGGGTCAAAGGTCGTGCGATTTTCGAAAAATCCTTTACGAACCGTCTATAATACCCGGCTAATCCAAGGAAACTCCTTATCTCAGTTTGGCTCTTTGGAGTTGCCCATTCAGTTACGACAGAGACTTTTGCCGGATCCACTGAAACTCCATCAGCGGATACTATATGTCCTAGAAATGCTACCTCCTTCAACCAAAAGTCGCATTTGGACAATTTTCCGTATAGTTGATTCTTTCGCAAGGTCCCTAACACTTTGTGCAAGTGCTGGGCGTGCTCCTCCTCACTTTTCGAGTAGATCATGATGTCATCAATGAACACCACTACACACTGATCTAACAGCTCTCGAAATACATTGTTCATGAGGATCATGAACATTGCTGGAGCATTTGTTAACCCAAAGGATAACACTGTGAACTCGTAGTGGCCATATCGAGTTCGAAACGCCGTCTTCGGGATATCTTTCTCGGCAATTCTCAACTGGTGATACCCAGATCATAAGTCGATCTTTGAGAATACTGAAGCTCCCTTCAGTTGATCAAATAGCTCCTCAATTCTCGGCAGTGGGTATTTATTCTTGATAGTCACTTGGTTTAACCCTCGATAGTCTATGCAAAGACGTAATCCTCCGTCTTTCTTCTTACAAATAAAACCGGTGCTCCCCAGGGGGAAGTACTCGGCCTTATATACCCTTTTCCTAACAGCTCCTCGAGTTGGTCCTTTAACTCCTTCATTTCCAGTGGTGCCATCCGGTACGGAGCTTTTGAGACAGGCTCTGTGCCTGGAATGAGATCTATCGTGAATTCAAGATCTCGCTCAGGTGGCATGCCCGGGATGTCTTCAGGAAACACATCCGGGTATTCTCTTACCACTGGTATGCTATCAACCTTGTTCTCTTCCGCCTCAAGGTTGTGCATGTAGCACGCATATAGCTCATACCCCTTACGCATCAAGTTACTTAGTTTGGGTGCACTAACGATTTTGTTACTCTTCTTAGGGGGCTGAGAGTAAAAGATAACTCTCTTTCCCCTACTTTTTGACAAGATGATCTTTTGTTTTTGGCATTCGATCACCTCTTTATACTGGGATAACCAATCCATCCCCAGTATGATGTCAAAGTCTCTTAAGTTAAATTCTACTAAGTTCGCGAAGAATTCTACGTTCTTTATCACTATAGGAATTCTGTTATATCGTTTAGAGCAAGATACTACTTCTCCAGAAGGCAATTGAATTCCTAAGCTAATTCTCTCGCACTTAGGTAGATCTAACGCAGGCACTATTCTTGATGCTATGATTGAGCAACTAGCTCCAGAATCAAATAGAACTCTAAGGGGTGTATTCAAAACATGAAATGTACCTGCCATCACTTCTCCTTGTGCAGTCACGTCCGCTTGGTTAACCACGTTGAGCCTCCCCATAGGGCGTCCTTGGTTGCCCTGCTGATTCGCATTCTGCTGCTGATTTTGTTGTTGGTTTTGATTCTGCGGTGGCGGAGGTCGTTGGTTCTGGTTCTGGTTCGGCGGCCTAAATTGGTTTTGAGGGGGTCTATACCCTTGGTTATTTCCGTTCCGCCCATTTTGGTTCTGAGGCTGTTCCGGCCCCATGACCAGATCTTCCCTCTTCGTTATGTTCTCCATCCTCGTTCGGCAATCCCGACGAATGTGACCTATTCGACCACATCGGAAGCATGCGCCCTGTTGAGGGCATCCCCTCGCCAGATGGGGTCGTCCACATCTTGGGCAGGGTGGTACCGGTTCTTCTTGGTTAAACCTCCTCCCATTGTTGGTTTGTTGTGGCCTATTCGACCCTCTCCGCTGTTCGTTCCTTCCCGTGTTGTTCTCGCTTCTCGCGTCCCGGTTTCTCTTGTCTTGGGGACCCCTGCTGGACTCCCCACTCACTCTTCTCTTCAGTTGTTGCACACGCGCTACTGCCACAGCGCGGTCATACACAGCTTGCAAATCGGGGTAGTGTACCCCCGCGACCACCTCGCGAACAGACAGGTTCAGTCCCATCTCAAACTTCTGTGCTTTCTCTGCATCCGTGGGTACTAGCCTTGGTGCGAACCTTACTAGTTCCTTGAAACGAGTGTAGTACTCCTGCACAGTATGGCTTCCTTGCTTCAGCGACAGGAATTCCTCATACATCGCTGATTTAGTACTCAAGGGATAGAATCGATCCCTGAGTAGTTCCATCATTTCCGCCCAAGAGTAGGGCTCGTCATCTTCAGTCAGCTTGGCTTGAGTTGCCTGCCACCAGTCGTCCGCTTCGCCTCCCAAGTAGTACGAAGCGACGTGCACTCTCTCTCCTTCCGGACATTTGACTGCTCCCAGCAGCTTGTCGAAGGTTCGGATCCATTCTTCCAGTTTGGCTGGATCCTCCTCACCAGCATAGTGGGGTGGCTGGTAGGGATTCACCATTGCCAGATAGTTAGGGCGAGCTTAGGGCGGAGGTACCGCCGCAGCTTGGCCCTGGTTGACTTGCGCGTTCCCTAGCGCAATCAAGATCTCCTCTATCGTCCGAAGACGATCGCCCACATTGTTCGGTGCGGGGGCGTCCTGCGCACCTTGGGGTTGTTCCTCTACAGGTTGAGCCGGTTCCGTGACATTTGGGGGTGTTTCAGTAGTGGTTTGGGGAGCGGGTTGAGTTCTTCCTCTTCCTCTGGGTGCCATTCTGGTACAAATAGGGTGGATTAGGACTTGTGAAATTAGCATATAGTCTAAACAATTTCTATAATGTGTATGTGTTTTGTAATTTCGCACGTGGTACTCGATCGAACTAAGAAGCGCCGTACGCTTCTGGGTTTTATTTTAATTTATTTTATTTCAATTTTTTTTATCGGACAGGTCTGTCCAGATTTTTATTTCTTCGATTTATTATAAATAAATCGGGCATTTTATTTCCTTAAACGAAATTTTAGTACAAGCGGGAAGGTATACAAAAGTAGAAATATTTTCCTAGCAAAATAGTATCTACTATAAATAGAATTCCTAGCGTCTCAAGACGTCCTCCGGTGGGGTAGCGGGATCCTCCTCCGGGTCGTCCTCCTCCGAACTTGGCGGCAGTAGATCGTCAAAGATAGTGTTCAAGTCTTGTCCATGAGCATCGATGTGTTCCTTCAGGATTAGGTTTTGCGTAGTGAGGGTTTGGACTTGACGTTCGAGTTGGTTTATGCGGTGGTGATCCGCCTCTCTTAAGTTGCCCATGTGGTGCAGATTTGTCTCCAAGTGAGCCATACGATGTTTCATTTGTTCTATGGTTTGTTGGGAATCAAGGTGAACGTTCATCATTTTGATCATCAAGTGCATCATATCTTGACTAGCCATCTAGCGCAAGCAAAAGATCTAAGTTAATATTCGCCAAGATTCTAGGTTAACTTCGCCAAGATTCTAAGTTGAAATTTGCCAAGATTCTAAGTTGAAATTCGCCAAGATTATAAGTTCTCTACATAAAAGAGATGCAATATGCAAATGCAAATGATGGTTTCCCCCCAAAATAGCTCATGCACTATATATATATTTTTCCATGGGTTTTAAAATAAAAATTTTTCCATGGAAATAATACTTTAAAATTTAAAATAATAGTCAAAATATAAATAGTAGTTTAAAAATAATAATGGTTTAAAAATAGCCGGGCTCTGATACCAACTTGTAACACCCCGGTTTTTGGTCACCCAGGTCGGGATGTCACCGCCACACCTCCCTAGTAAGACACGGCTTCTCCGGCTTACTAAAGAGATGCCAGGCTAGGTATTTCAGTAACTAAAAATATTTAAAACATTTGCAAACAGCCCATACAATATAGTCTCGAAACTAATAATATCATAATGCAGCGGAAATAGTATTTAAGTATAATATTGCAGCGGAAATGTAAATAAGACCGACATGGTCAAAACACGGGTTAAACAGGCCCGTTTATTCTATCGTCTAATGCAAGAATTTAAATAATAAGTTTCGCAAAATATAAGTCCCCCCATGCATGAACGTGCTCATTTCTGTTCCACATACTCTGTAAGGGAAAAGGAAAAATAAATGGTTTGGTCAGCACAACTTGCTGAGTAAGTTAACACATGCATGATCGTAGGGTTTAAAAACCATTAATTTAATAATTACATAAAAGCATGATAATAATCATAAATAATTTAATTTAATAATATAACCACTTCTCATAATTTAAATCATGGCACTAACCAATAGTACACTTAGCATAATTTAAATAAAAGCCATAATTAATTCAAATAAAGCATTTAATAATTTAAAAGGACAATAATTAAATATTTAACTATCCCCATTACTCCCAAGATTTAGTATTTCAAGTATTTCACGATTGCATCGCGATATCAACAAGTTTAGTCGAAAACCAGCGGCCGCAGCCGTATCTGCCATACCCAGTACCACTCCGGAGCCTCGGGAAACCCATATGGATATTCACGAGAGTGTAGGCCATATATCTCATGCCGTTTTGGCAACATATCTCAAAAATTTCGCGAGGGGTCACCATCGTCCATAAAGGCACGAAGTGAATCGTTAGGAGGGCACCCTGCAGAGCACTCACCCCCTAATTTTAAAGATCAAGTTTGTAAATGGGATTTCCTAAATTTCAGATTTCATGTATTTATTTCAAAGAGTCTTCCACTCGTTTAAACCTTAAAGGCTAGTTCACCGTTTCAACAAGATTTCAAGATTTGACTCGGTCAACCACAGTTTACTTCAAAATTCATTAAAAAATCGAGTTTAATTCCAAAAATTCTGAAATTTTACCACTGACTCGGAAATATCGAGATGTTTCGTGTTTTAACTTTCTCAATCCGAGATACCGAAACAGGTCAAAAACATGAATTTTCGTCATATCATTAATCTGTCCGAATTTCGTATACAACAGTTCAAGATTATCAAGATCTACCATAGCAAATCAACTCCCAACTCAATGAAATTTTACAGAGAGACCTTCTTAAGGCATTTTTCTACAACTTTCATGTTCGGCTAAAGATCTAAATCGGCCTAGAACCCTAGTCAAAAACGTCATCAAGTTCAGACCTATGTTCTGCCAAGAAATTCAAGATTCAAGTTTTAGCAGTTTGGTTTCGGGTGGATTTCATATATCAAATCATCACGAAAAATTCTGAAAATTTTACAGGAGATAGATCTAAGCCTTAGGAACGTTTTTTGTGTTTTAAGTTTTTCCGGTTGAAGAATTTTAAAGGTTCGGAAAAATTAGACAAATTCGCTGCGCCGGTAGAAATCGTATGTTGACAGATTTACGAAAGTTTCGATTAAGCTTTTAGTTTTACATGTTTTAATTACGCCCAAAACCATGTAAGTGTCAACTTACAGATTCGTAGTCATCCAGGATCGTCGAGTTCGGAGGCGTGGCTTCCAGTCCACCGTTTATCCTCTCCGTTCGTCGGGTTCTTCGTTCTAGATCCGATTCGGGGTGTAGAAGGAAAAAGAAGAGAATTAGGGTTTGGTTTTTGAATTAAAAATGAGATGGATGAACGGATCAGACTTACCACGACGTTGGAGATCTCTCGAATTTGTCCACGGCAGTCCTTGCTCGGTTTTGGTGCCTCCGATGACTTCCGGATCTAGGGTTTTGTGTATAGAGTATCGTAGGGTTTTGGAAAAGTGTTCGGGGCTTCCAAGAGGTGTTATTTATAGGTAAACATGACCTAGGGACGTCCAAAGTCGGCTTTGGGGAGTCTTGAGCCGAAAGGTGTTCAACCAAAGTTGGAAAATCCGGATTCGGGCGAGTGAATCTCGCAACCGGCGAATCTGTCGTGTGGCGCAGTCGTGGCGCGCCGTTTTCCTATTGACCGCGCGGCCACCGCGCGGCACTCGCCTGGACTTCGGTCCGAGTGGGTCGTGCGATCCGTCGTGCCTTTCCTCCTCTCTTTCGGACTTCTATCCCCCTATGCTCCCGGATTCCGATTTCCGGGGTATCTTCGGGTTCCTATTTCCTCTCAAAATTTTACTCGGGTCTCATTGCATGTTTGGACTCGAATTCTCGAGTTCACTGGTGTCGGGTTTCGGTGTGCAATTTATTTATCTTTATTTAATTCTTTTTATTTAATTAAATTCCTTTAATTCCTTTTTAAGTTAAATTTCATTTCTCATTTCATTATCCTTATTCACTTATTTGCTGAATTTATTTATTTATTGTATTATTTTATTTATTGTTTATTTATTTAATTATTTGTTTTATGTTGCAAAATTCTCGGGTATTACAGTCTACCCTCCTTAAGAATCAACTTCGTCCTCGAAGTTGTGTTTCGGCTTTTCTCGTGCTAAGGTCTTTTGTTTGTTTTATTATTTTGTGACTGAACTTAGAATTAAAACTTTTAAGCTGCCTATGTACCCTATGAAAGGATCAAGCCATAACGTAGTTCAAAACAATTTGAATTTGTTTGTTTGTTTACAAAAATGCACGAAAAATAGATGGTATGACAATTACATTCTCGTGAGAGACCGCGAGCGTAATCAGGAACGGATCGAGAGAGATGGGTGTCCAGGGCTGCAAGCTGGTCATAATCCGCGTTGGGCGAGGACATAAGAAGTATACACCGTCCCGAAGATGAGTCATGGGATGTGGAACCTCCCTCGGCCACACTTTGACTTACCTGAACGGCTGGTCGACGAGCACGTGGACGATACTGTGGAATCATCATTTGCAGTCGGCTCAATGTTCGCAACGAAGGCGAAGTTGCAGGAGAAGCTGACAGCATATCTTGTGGTGGCCAGGTGTGGTTTCCGTACGTGGAATTCGGATAAGGAGAGGTACTGGGTGAGGTGTAGGGTTGAAGGTTGCGAATTTGAGATGCGAGCAAGTGGAACATCATCGCTATGGAAGGTGTATAGATTGGTGGAGCATTCTTGCACCACAAACCCAGACAGGCCACAACCGATGACAGTCCCCTCGAGACATTTGGGCAGCTATTATGCATCGGATATAATTGTCGAGGAGAAGACTCTAGAGCATGTGATGATCCAGGCGAAGCTGCAAAGTGAGGGTGTTAATATCTCGATCGGAATGGCCCGGAAGATAAGAAACCATGCAATTTGCTCAATTTTTGCCGATCACGACAGTTCATTTAAGATGATTCCTTCGTACTTACACATGCTGAAGGAGACGAATGAGAAAATCATTACGGATTATGCATTGGATATGGAGGGGAAATTCGGGATGGCCTTCTTCGCACTCGGTGCCTCTATTGCGGGATGGCCACTGATGAGGCCTTTCATAGCAATTGATGGGACACATTTAAAGGGGAAGTACAAGGGTGTCCTGTTCGTGGCCGTAACGAAAGATGGCAACAACCAGTTAATCCCGCTCGCATTTGGTGTTGGGCCAACTGAGTCGAATGAAACGTGGCGGTGGTTTCTATTGCAGTTAGACCGGGCACTAAACCTGCAGAAGGAGGTTCTGATTGTGTCTGATGGGGCTAAGTCCATTAGAGCTGCGATTGCGCAGGTGTTACCGGAAGCCCACCACGTCCTATGTTGAGTGCACATCAAGTCCAATCTAGCTCGGTATGGCAAGAGAGCGACCGACTTGTTCACTTCGGCCGCTTATGCATACAAGAATAGCGATTACAATCGACACATGGATAGTCTGAAGCAGCAGTTTCTGTCTGCATACAAGCATCTAGTAGAGAAAGTCAGGGAAGAACGGTTTGCACGTGTGAAGTGTCCAGTCCGTCGTTATGACATGATGAAGACGAATCCCGTAGAGAGCATGAACAGGCGCTTGAGATGGGCGCGAAGGTTACCTGTTTCCTCAATGCTTGACATAATTCGTGCAACCATAGCTGAATGGTTTTCGGAGAGGCACAACGACGCGGTCAGTAGCACTACCGTGTTGAGTCGGTACTTGAAGGAGGAACGATGCGAGTGAAGGACACAAGGAAGCACAATGTGTACATCGTGGAACAAAAAGGCTGGGGGTACACAGTAGACATTGGGATGAAGACATGCACGTGCCAGAGGTTCCAACAGCATCTCATACCGTGCCCCCACGCAGCAGTAGCGATCAGGTACGCCCCGGGCTTAGGCGTTAGATTAATTTTTTAATAAATTGTGTGCTATTTCGGACAATGTCTCTGTCACTGAAAGCGTCTATCTACAGATCCGTGAGGCAAGAGTAGACTGCATATGCTTCCCCGCACTACAAGCGTTCGGTGCTCATCCGCGTATGGACACCAAGAGTGTTTCCTATGCCGCACCCGAACGAATGGATATTACCGACCGAGATTGCCCGAGCAACATGCGCGCCGCCAGATTGCCCGAGGCAGGCCGGTCGATCGAAAGAGAGTCGAATCCCCTCCGGGCCGGAAGGAGCGCGCAGGTCGAGAAGGAGACAGACCTGTAGTGCGTGTGGGGTAGTGGGCCATAATTAGAAGAGGTGTCCGGGCCCCAATCCCAATCGCGCCGGACCATCCGAGTATCGACCGTCCACACCCCAGATATATGTATCATGTGGCGGCGAGGGGCATGATGCGACGAACTGTTACAATTTTGATTTCAGTTTTGACCTAAACGGGCCTGCTCATTATTATGAGGTTGTATGTTACTGTTATTATTGTTATTCTTATGTTACTCTTATTATTGTTATTATAATTCAATGGCATGATAAGATTAATAAAAATCATGTGATAAGTATGGAGTGAACGGTGCATGAGGGAGGAATAGTGGGTATACATAATATGACCAGCACAATCAGAGATCTCAGGGCTGCGTGTCCTCAACGATGTCAAAGTTGACAGGTGGCGGAGCGTCACTGGTACGGCGAGGGCCCTGCTCCCGGTCAGCACTGAAGCGCCACACCTCGAAGGCCACATCAGGGGAATGGGAGGTATAGGTAAGAGTGCCACATTCGAAATCACAAGCGCCACATCAGGGTGAATGTTGCTGTTGTGGAACACTAGGCATGCGTCAACGGTAAGCACGATCACATCATCAACGTCAATGTTGCGGTCGTCACATTTCAAATATTACCCTTTTGGAACATTGAGAATGGCCTATGAATACAAAGAGCTGCAGAGGATTGTGGATGGGGTGGCGCCAAGTTGAAAATTGGGCATACACGACGTTCCAAACATTACTCGTTCGGGAGATTCGTACAGCTATCCTTTCGTACCGCAAGCATTAGGCTTTCAGGACTTTGACGCCTATACTGAATTGGAGGAGTGGCTCGGTGAAAAAGCATATAAATGTATAGATACATATGTGGATAGGATTCCACTGAAAAAGGGAAATCCCCTATATAAACCAGATCATGAGTGGGTGTAATGTGACAAATGCAGAAAGTGGAGGAAATTGAGCGGCAGCATTGACAGCCGGAAGTTATCTGCAGAGTGGTTCTGTTACATGACGCCTTTCAGTGGACAATGCGAGATGCCAGAGGAAAAGGCTAGCAGCGGATTGATCACAATATCAACTCAGCGTCGTAGTTACCTTCATAAAGATCCACCTGCATCTGGAGGCAAATCATCTGGAAAAGCAATGAGTAAACAACGAGGAGTGAAGCACAACCTTGAAGCATCAACTAGGTTACAACGAGAACATTCGACAACGCTGGAAATTTTAACTATTAACATATTTTTTTAATATGTTATAAATATTGTAATTTTTACTGTTATTCTTTTTTTTTTTGAGGAACTGCTCTTGGAAAGGAACCAACAGTCAGAAGTCAAATTACAACTCCTGATAGCCAAATTACCAAACAATGAAATGAGCTACAAAGATAACACATTGAGAAATGATGTAGTTATTCACAACACATAACATAATACATTGTGAATATATCCGAAAACAAGTATAAAAATGAATTAAAACTATACTTCTCCTCTTGTGCCCTCAAAAATTCCTAGAACTCATAAACAAGACTTCATGAGTTTGTAAAAGTAAATAGAGAATAACTTCAAGTAGATCAACGGCAACAGCGAAGGGAAAGTGTTTGGTTCCTCTTCCAGGTGGCCCTTCGCGAAGGTCGTGCCTTGTGGTGCAAGTGGCCCCTTCCTCTGAGACCCCTGTACTTCTTTCCAGCAGAGGTGAGCCCTCGGAGCTCCCTGTGCTTGTGTACTGGGTTGCAAATCCAGTTGATTCTTGGATCATTGCGAATGGTAGTATGAGCTGGATCAACCAATATTACCGCAAAGTACTTGTACGTTGAGTCCTCGTTGATCCAGTAAGAGTTCAAAACCCTAAGGCCCCCAAGTTTCCTGCCGGCACGTTCCTCCGCCACGGACCTCTTGCTGCGCTGGAATTTCAGCTGAGTAACACCCTGGTTGGTGGGCTTACCATATACAATCCCCTTTGGAACTGGCCTCTTCCTTCCCCCACGTCTAACACGTACACGGTAAACCACATACCCCAGTTCTGCCTTGTAGCCGAGGCGTCTGGCCTTATCGGGGCTAGTAGGGTGGGTGACGCGGACGCCAGCGGGAAGTTGACTATACTCCCAACAACGAACCCTAAGGCCCCCAAGTTTCCTGCCAGCATGTTCTCTGCCACGGACCTCTTGCTGCGCTGGAATTTTAGCTGAGTAACACCCTAGTTGGTGGGCTTACCATATACAATCCCCTTTGGAACTGACCTCTTCCTTCCACCACGTCTAACACGGATACGGTAAACCACATACCCTGTTTTGCCCTGTAGCCGAGGCGTCTGGCCTTATCGGGGCGAGTAGGGTGGGTGACGCGGACGCCAGCAGGGAAACTGACGATACTCCCAACAACGAACCCTAAGGCCCCCAATTTTCCTGCCAGCACGTTCCTCTGCCACGGGCCTCTTGCTGCACTGGAATTTCAGCTGAGTAACACCCTGGTTGGTGGGCTTACCATATACAATCCCCTTTGGAACTGGCCTCTTCCTTCCACCACGTCTAACACGGACACGGTAAACCACATACCCCTATTTTGCCTTGTAGCCGAGGCGTCTGGCCTTATCGGAGCGAGTAGGGTGGGTGACGCGGACGACGGCGGGAAGCTGACGATACTCCCAACAACGAATCATAAGCATGAATCGCATAACATCGGATTGCTTCTTCTTCCAGAGCTCGGAGACATAAGAGTAGGCACCCATGGTGATGGTGTTCGACTCGTCGGCGCGGGTGCAGTGGAGTGGAATAATTATTATCATTATTATTAATATTTATTACTATTATTTTTAGATTTATTAGTATAATTTAATTTTACTTTTACAACTAAAAATATAATGATTAATGATTAATATGAATATTACATTTATTAATTATTATTATTATTTTTAATAATTGTAATAATTAGTTTTACACTAAATACTAATTTCTCTGTTGATAATAATAAATATTGTTTATTACTTTTTTAAAAAATTAAAAAATAATTTTAACATTTATTATAATTATAAAATATTATATTAGCATTAATTTAAATATACGGTGGAATAATATTTATTATTTTCAAATTTAGGGTTTAGGGTTTAGGGTTCAAAGGGTTTAGGGATCAGGGTTCAAATTTAAGGTTTAGGGTTTAGGGTATCAAATGGTTTAACGGGCTTAGGGTTCAATATTATAATTTTTAATAAATTTAATAATATTATATTTAATAATAAATATTGTTTATTAATTTTTTTAAAAAATTACAAAATAATTTTAACATTTATTATAATTATAAAATAATTATATTAGCATTAATTAAAATATTAATACTAATATTAATTATTCATATTATTATAATAATTATTCTTATTATAATATTTCTTAGTATTTGAATAATAAATTTTTTATAATACTAATTATTAATATATATTATTGATAATATTTATTCAATTTTTTAGTAATAATAATTATTATTATTAAAAATATTAATAATTATTATTTGTAATTTAATTTTTTTAAATAAAATTTTCACAATCGTTTGTTAATACTAATAATCATAAATATTATAATAATTATTGTTATTATATAAAAATTCTTTGTAATAATTATTAGCATAATAATTAATAATTAATAATAATAATAAGTATTGGGTCGTGGTCCGTCCGTGCGGGTCGTCGTGTGGTCCGTGGTCCGTGCTCTGGGTCGTGGTCGTGGATCGTGGCTCTGAGGTCGTGGTCCGTAACTTTGGGTCCGTAGTCCGTGGCTCATTTGTGGGTCGTGGGTCGTGGGTCGTGGTCGTCCGTCAACCCACGAACCCGCGCCACCTGTCCGAGGCGGACCGGTCTCGGACACCCCCGGGTCGTGCATCGTCCTAACACACGACCCAGTCTCCCTAGTCCCTCTTATTAATTAATCCCCGGGTCGTCCTACTTAGTGTGGATCGTTCATGATCCCTACCACGACCCAGGGTCGTTTTGGTCTTTTCGGGCATAAAAGTTAAGCATTTTTGTCGGCGGTCAAAAAAGTGAATTGGCAGACTCTGACCGGGTACTGGGACCTATTACTTCTAATAATAATAATAATAAGGGTTCGGAGCCGCAGTCCCCGGTCAGGGTCTGCCATGCACTTCTTTGACCGCCAACAAAAAGCCTTAACTTTTATGCCCCGAAAGACCGAATGCACCCTGGGTCGTGATACGGATCGTTCACGATCCGGATAAAAACCACGACCCAGAGTATTAATTAGTAAGGGTGATTAAGAAATCCCGGTTCGTGAGTTTAGGGTGGAGCGGGGTCGGTCCGGACTGTTATAAGCACGAACCGGTAGGACACGTGGCTAAGGGACACGTGCACGAAGCACGGGTTCGTATCATTGTCGAACTAGGCACGTGTATCATTGGCGAACCCGGTAACCCCCATCATCTACGAATCCCAAGGGTCGTAGACGAACCCGAAGGGTCGTAGTCGATCCCAATAGATTCTCTGCCAATTGTGGGGACCGCTGATCAGTGTAGTGGTGCGTACGACCCTATCGGTTCGTTGACGAACCCACTTACGACCCAGGAATAATTGCTGACCACCCACCATTATTTTGAATTCAATAAATTTCGGATCTAAGTTTCATATCTTTATATATGCACTGTCATTATTCAATACTACTTGAGAAAAGAAAGTTTAAGTTGAAGGGAGAATTGTTGCTGCATTTTGGGAAAAGCCTCGCAGTGAGCCAAGAGATTGAAGATTGTTATTGTTGTTTACAGCCTCATTATGAGCTTTAATTTTTAGTATGCATTGTCAAGTAATTTCGATGATTGAGTTACTAATGCGTGTTGTTAGTTATGTTATGCCTAAATTTTAGATATAAGTTTATATTAATATGAAATATAGATGTGTAATTGTTAGTTTGGGTTTATTAGAAATATGACCCACATTAATTTAGTTAAATACGGTATATTAGTATTATAAATGCATAAATAAACTAAAATAAGAGTGTGAGGCTTAATTTTTTTTATTTTTCTCTTAAATTTTATGTTTTCCATTTTTAAATATTATTACAGTAGTACTAATGTTTTTTGTTTTTAATTTTTTTTACTGTTTTCGTTTTATTATTATTATTATTATTATTATTATTATTATTATTATTATTATTATTATCATTATTATTTTATCATTATTATTAATATTATTATCATTATTATTTTTATTATTTTTATTATTTTTACTACTATTATTATTTTATTATCATTACTATAATTTTTATTATATTATTATTATTATTTTATTATCATTAATTTTACTTTTTTATTATAATAATCACAAATATTATTATTATTATTATTATTATTATATTATTATTATTATTATTATTAGTATTCTTATTCTTATTATTATTATTATTATTATTATTATTATTATTATTATTATTATTATTATTATTATTATTATTATTACCATTTCTATTATTTTTATTTGTAACACCCCCATTTTTCCCTAAAGGTACAGCGGAAGTACAGTGCGGGGAGAATGGGCCGATGTTACCGCCACGCATTCCGGGCCGTCCGGAATACGCTACGGCTAGCTGGCATACTTGCATACAATCAGAGTTTGATGTATATGCTATCTACTTTCCGGATAAGTTAACATATAATGCACGTATAAGCTTTTAATGCTATAACAAGTATAAAATAAGTTTAGTAAATTGATTTGGTTAACATAACTCAAACGGAGGAATAGATTTCGCGAATACGCACAATGATAATATTGGAATAAACCCATGGAGATTTCATTTAATAAAAGGGACATTTTTATATATATAAAAAGAATAAAATAGTTCATTACTCACACATATAAATATAATCGTTCGTCACACATTAAAATACGAGGCGTATAAATTACAGGAACGGTGGAAACTTTAAAATATACGTCCTCGCTTTATTAACACACACATGCCAAGTTGTTTGACTCCATTAAGGAGATTTAAAATATTATACATAACTCGCACTCAAATTTGAAATATTCGGAATAAACCCAAACCGTGCCCGATGCGTGACATGTTTATTGATCTTCACAAATATCCAAACCTGAGAGTGAACATGAAAAGTGTAGAGTCAGCGAAAAACAATCGCTGAGTAAGGAGACCCTTACTCCCGGAGGAGGTCGAGTTACAGAAATAATTTAAATAACATTTACGGAATAAGGCATGCTTAAACGAGGATAATTTATACATATACGAAATATTACTCTATATTCCGGGAACAGATAATATAACAATATGCGTTACCGAGAAATTATTATCTCGGCCACCGTGATATGCAGGTTCCCCGCTGTAGGGCCCAATTCGCACATACACTCAAGGGTGTGGGGGAGGTAAAAAATTTCCTCAACCCACTGTGAGATAAGGTAATGGCATCGGGCTGAATAACCCCAGTGGTCCCCGCGTGGCTAAAATATGCACAACAAACGAGGGAGTTGGGCAGCAGCGACCCACACAGTCCCACCCCCGTAACAATGCGCGCTCAAAAATCCGTAGGATTTTGAGAATAGTTGCAACAATTATTAGGCACAGTAAAAAAAATAGCATACCAATATTCTAAAAATAGTAGGGAGCAATAAGCATAAATTTAAAATATAACAAAGAGGTATTTAAAAATTTATGCTTAAGCTAAAATAATTTGGGCTTACTCCAAAGAGTAAAAATCTATTTACAGTTACCGTGGGCAGGATGGACACGATACGCGCACGGGCAACGAGCAGATAACCTTTTCCCGCTACTTGACTAGCAAGTTCTAATATTAATTTAGCATGTTACAATAATATTTAGAGGAAATAATAGCAAAAAAAATTATGATTATAATATATTTTATACTACCTCGGCTCAAGATGATAGATAAGTATCTCAATTCTGCTGCTTTATTCGGAGTACTGCAACGGACTAACCATCTATGAATTTTTTTTTTTTGTATTTTATTATATATATATATATATTTTTAGAAGCTTTTCTTTAAAATTTTGAAAGAGATGAACGTATGGGGTAAGCAGAAAGAATTGAATGTAACAGAAAATCAGAAGGGAGAAATCAGATCTGAAGAGAGATGCAAGTGAAGAAAAGAAAAATACGGAAGCTGTATATTTATATAGGAAGCTGTCACCACTCCCCCATCTGCATTTCTAGTCAAAAATATCATCTAGGCCGCCCAACCCCTACTCTCATTTTTTTCAATCTTTTTGTCTCAGTCTCCCATTTCGCCTCAGTCCACACCAAATTTCTCTGCACCCCCTAAGATTTCTTTTCAACCTTCTCTGTCTCCACTACAATTTTCAAACTTCTCTGCGCCTCCCTCTACGATTTTCCTTTTCTGGCGGCGGCGGCTGGAGACAGGCAGCGGCGGCCCTCCTTCCATCTCTTCCTATTTTTTTTTATTTTTTTATTTTGGAGGTTGGTTGTTGTAACTTCCGATTTGGTGGTTTGAAATGGAGAGAATGGTGGTGGTGTTGGCGGATCTGTGGTGGTGGTGGCGGTGGTCGTTTGGTGATGGTGGTTGTGGCGGCAGTGGAGATGGGTGGTGGTGTTAACGACTCCGGTGGTGGTAGGGATGGAGATGAAGATGGAGATGAAGGTGGAGATGACGACGGATGGTGGTCGGAGGCTGTTGGCCGCGGCGGATGGGAGGAGAGGATGGTGGTTGCCGAGGGCGAGATGGAGGCGGGATGATGGAGGTGGCTGTGGCCGAACTCCGGCAGTGGCGAGTCGAGTCGAAGAGGAGATGGCGGCGCCGGTTGCATGGCGGCAGCGAGGAGAGGGCTGTTGGGCGGTGGTGGCGACGCGGCTGAGCTCGGCGGCGGCGCGGCGGTAGCAGGGCTTCGCCTTCCTCTTCCTCTTCTCTCCTTTCTCTTTTTTTTTTTTTGGTTTGGATTTTGTTGATGAGATGATGGTGGAGGAGGGCGACAGCTGTAGCGTGGAGGTGGCGGTGACAGGTTCGTGGAGGGTTGGGGATGGCCGGACATGGTTGCGGGAATGGAGAGGATGGCTGCGGTGGCGAGAGGGTGGTGGCCGGCGATGGTGGCAGTGGGTTGGTGATGGCGAGATGAGGGCGGAGGCGGCTGTGGCCGGTCTCCGTCGGTGGTGAGGGTTTCCGGCGGTGGTGATAGGGCCGGAATGGAGTGGGGGACGGGAAGATGGCTTGAGATCCGGATTTTTGGGCTTAACGGAGGTGTTGGCCGGAGATGGTGGGTGGCCGGAGGTTCGCCGGAATCTCGCCGGCGGCGAGAGCGGCGCCGGAGATTGGAAGGCGGCGGCAGTAGGTTTTCTTTTAGGGTTAGGGTTTGGTTTAGGGTTTGGGCTTGGGTTTGGATTGGGCTTAATTGGTTTGTGTTTTGGGCTTTTACTTTTGTTCTCTTCTTTTACTTGTTGGGTCATACAATTTACTGGCCCAATTTTATCCAATTAATTAATCTTAACTATGGACTTAATAATTCTTAACACTTAAAATTTTAACTTAACGGATTTAATGGAATTAATTTTATTTATCAATTTGGCACCAATAATCAAATAATTAAAGACTCCGAATCCTTTAATTTGGGATAATTGGTACTTAAGTAGTTGGACAAAATATAATTTTTCAACACTTGAATGGATTAATATTTTTAATTCATTGATACTGGCTTAAATTTATAATTTAGTTAATGTTCAATAATATTAAACCCGATATTTATAAATTAATGGTCCTAGCCAACTTGTTCTAATTAACTATGTAGAAGACAAATTAAATAATCATCTTCCAATGTTTTTACAAAAGTCATTTATATATATATATATATATATATATATATATATTTTGAGCCAGTTAAAAATTAAAATTGATTATTTGTTAATTAAAATTTAATTATTATTATATCTTTTTTTATTTAAATTTTACGGAGTGTTATAGTCTACCCTCCTTAAAATAAGGCTTCGTCCTCGAAGCCACATAATATTGTCATTTAAAAATTTTGCATTATAATAAGTAGTTCAATATACTAATGTATCTTCTTACATAGTACACGAAGTTATTCTTGGTCTCTAATCTCGTCGAACAATTCGGGGTATTTTTCCTTTATGTCAGCTTCTACCTCCCAAGTTGCATCTCTCTCGTCATGCCTTGACCACTGCACCTTTACCATCCGGATCGATTTTTTCCTAGTGGTTCGTTCCTTTGAATCCAAGATTCGCACGGGACGCTCTTCATATGTTAAGTTCTCATCCAATTCGATTATTTCGGGTATCATTTCCCTCCTTGGGTCCTGATGATATTCCTTGAGTTGAGATACGTGAAACACGTTATGAACTCTGGATAATTCTTCTGGTAGGGCCAATCTATAGGCCAATGGTCCAACTCTAGCAGTGATTTCAAAAGGTCCAATATATCTTGGACTCAATTTTCCGCGCTGGCCAAATCTCATTACACCTTTCATGGGAGATACTTTAAGAAGGATCTTATCCCCTACTTTAAATTCGCCAATTCTTCTATGCTTGTCAGCATACATTTTCTGTCTATCTTGTGCCGCCTTAATCCGTTGTTGGACCTATTCGACTATTTTTCTTGACTCTTCGATCATCTGAGGTCCAACTTGGATTGGATCGTTCTTCTCGAACCAACATAGAGGGCTGCGACACTTTCTCCCGTACATAGCTTCAAACGGTGCCATTCCAATGCCCGAGTGATAACTATTGTTGTACGAGAACTCTATCAGTGACAAATGTTTTTCCCAGCTACCACCAAGCTCCAGGACACATGATCTCAACATGTCCTCAAGTGTTTGAATAGTCCTCTCTGTTTGTCCATCAGTAGTCGGATGAAAAGCCGTGCTTAAGTTAAGTTTCGTACCAAGGGCCTCTTGAAGCTTTGTCCAGAAGTTTGAAGTAAATCTTCCATCACGGTCTGACACTATGTCCAGCGGAACTCCATGTCTCCTTACCACATTCTCCACATAGGCCTTTGCTAACTGTTCCATACTCCATTTTTCTCACATGGGTATGAAGATAGCAGCCTTGGTTAATCTGTCAACAATGACCCAAATTTTATCATATCCCGACGGCGTCCTCGGCAGTCCTGAGACAAAGTCCATCGAGATACTATCCCATTTTCACATTGGGATCTCCAACGGTATGACCAACCCGATGGGTTTCTTCCTTTCTGCTTTAACTTTCTGACAAATAGGGCATTGCTCAACAAAATTTGCTACTTCCTTTTTCATCCGAGGCCACCAGAAATGTTCCTTTAGATCCTTGTACAATTTATCACCTCCCGGATGAACTGAATATGGCGTCTCATGCCCTTCTTCTAAAATCTTTCTTTTTAACTCGGCACATGCTTGTGGCATGCACCAACGTCCCCAAAATTTGATACACCCATCTGCTTCAATTTGGAAGTCCGATGCCTTTCCTTGCTCAATCTTGGTCTTTATTCTTTCCAGCTTAATATCCCCTTGTTGACCTGCTTGAATTTCCTTAAAGATATCTGGTCGAATGGCAATCGTGCTAAATAATCTTGCTGGCGTCCCTTCCTACACCAACTCGATTCCAAATTTTGCCAACTCCTTATACAACTCTGGTGGAAGGACCTTCATGCTAGTAATATGCGTGGCTTTACGGCTAAGTGCATCTGCTACGACATTTGCTTTTCCCTCGTGGTAAGCAATGTACAGATCATAGTCTTTAATCAATTCTAGCCACCTTCTCTGTCGTATGTTTAACTCTTTCTGCGTGAAAATATACTTTAGACTCTTATGATCTGTGTAGATCTTGCATTTTCGCCCATACAGGTAGTGTCTCCATATCTTCAGTGCGAACACGACTGCTGCTAACTCTAGGTCATGTGTGGGATAATTTTCTTCATGAGGTCTCAACTGTCGAGATGCGTAAGCTATTACTTTCCCAAGTTGCATCAGGACACACCCTAATCCGTTTTTGGATGCATCGCTGTACACTTCAAAATCATCTGTGTCCGTAGGAAGCGTTAGGACAGGAGCCGTGGTTAGCCTCTTTTTCAATGTCTCAAATGCAACGTTGCACTCCGGAGTCCATATCACCTTACTTCCTTTCTTCAGATTCTGCGTCAACGGTCTAGCAATCTTAGAGAAGTCTTGCACAAATCGTCTGTAGTATTCGGCTAAACCAAGGAAGCTTCTTATCTCGGTCTGTGAGGTCGGAATAGGCCATTCAGCCACTGCGGATACCTTGGTCGGGTCAACAGAAATTCCTTCAACCGATACAGTGTGTCCAAGAAAGGACACCTTGTTCAGCCAGAATTCACACTTTGTCAGTTTCGCGTATAACTGGTGATCCCTTAGTATTGTCAAAACCTTGCGTAAGTGTTCTTCGTGCTCGTGCTCCCCCTCAGAGTAGATCAGAATATCATCGATGAACACTACTACGCAGGTATCTAACACTGCTCGGAAAACGTCATTCATCAGACTCATAAATACCGCCGGAGCATTTGTTAACCCGAAGGACATTACGGTAAATTCATAATCCCCTTATCTAGTTCGGAAAGCCGTCTTCGGAATATCCTCTTCAGCTACCCTCAGCTGATGATACCCCGATCTCAGATCAATCTTCGAAAACATCTTTGCTCCCTTCAATTGATCAAACAGATCATCGATCCTTGGGAGAGGATATTTGTTTTTTATAGTCACCTGATTTAGTCCGCGGTAGTCTATACAGAGCCGCATACTACCATCTTTCTTGCGAACGAATAACACTGGAGCTCCCCATGGTGATGTACTCGGTCTGATGTAACCTTTATCAAGTAATTCTTTCAGTTGCTCTTTCAATTCCTTACTCTCTGCAGGTGCCATACGGTATGGGGCTTTAGACACAGGCTGCGTTCCTGGAGCCAAATCGATGGTGAATTCTACCCCCCTGTGTGGTGGCATCCCTGGGATTTCTTCTGGGAACACATCTGGGAAGTCACGAACGACCGGGATTTGTTCTAGAACAATTCCCTCGCCCTTCTTGTCCTCTACGTGGCAGAGAGAAATCGAATGTCCCTTATTTGCTAGCTTCGTTATCTTTAGAACCGTAACGATTTTTATCCTCGGCTTGGATGGCTTCGCATAAATGGACAACCTCTTCTTACTGGGACCATACACCGTCACCTTCTGTTCAGCACAGTTGATGGTAGCCTTGTGTCGTGTCAACCAATCCATTCCCAAAATAATGTCAAAGTCTTGCAAGTCGAACTTAATCAAGTTCGCTGCAAACTCAACCCCATAAATAAGAATTGGAACGTCCTCGTACCTCTGAGAACAGTTCACCACTGTTCCATTAGGTAAAGAAACACCTAAGTTCACTGCACTAGGGGCTCTAAATCCTAGTTGTTCCGCTTTCTTACTCGCTATAAAGGAATACGATGCTCCAGAATCTAATAAAACATATGTCGGGATGCCTTTAACTGTGAACGTACCAGCTATGACGTCATCAACTTCATGGAGATCGGCTCGGTTAACCACGTTCAGTCGTCCTTGATTGTTCCGGACAGTTTGTGGTGGGTTCCTCTGACTATGGCCCTGGTTTGGTTGTGGGTTCCTCAGCTTTCCATTCAAACACTCCTCTGTCCGGAAGCACTGGTCCTTCTTGAGATCCTCCCGTAATCGGTTAACGTCCAAACGGATGCCACAATCACTGATCATATGGTCGTTAAGGCCACACCTGAAACAGTCCCCAAATCGCGGGCAAGCTTGCATCCAATGCCGCTTGTTGCATTTAGGGAAAGGTGTTGGAATAGGAGGGCGATCGTTGTTTCTCGGATTGCGGCCATTGAAGTTTCGGCATGGGCCATTGTTCCCTCTGTCTTGCTTCTTCTCAAAGCGCCCTTTCTTATGAGCAGCATGGGATTGTCCGACATGTTCTTCTCTTCGCTTTGGTTGTCGAACCCTCTCAATTGTCATGTCTCGGTCATACAGCTTCTGGAGGCTGAAGAACTGTTTTCCTCCCAATCCCTCTCGGATTTCTCGGTTCAGGCCGAGCTCGAACTTTTGAGCCTGGGCATGATCGGTATTCACTAGTCCCGGGGCGAAGCGAAGTAGCTCATTGAATTTTTCATAGTATTCATGGATGGAGCGGTTGCCTTGCCTCAGAGTAACAAACTCCTCGTATTTAGCGTTCTTCACGCTAGTGGAGTAAAACCTTGCTCGTAGGGTCTCCTGAAATTCTGGCCAACTGATGTTCTGATCATCCTGGTTCCGCCACCAGGTATTTGCCTTGCCATTTAGGAAAAATGTGGCCACTTCTACCATTCTATCCTCTGGGCATTGCACTGCCTTTAGCAGCTTGTCGAACGTTTTAATCCAACCTTCCAATTTAGCTGGATCTTCATGCCCGGAGTATCTGGGTGGCTGATATTTATGTATAGCCCCAATGTAGTCCGAGGATTGTCCTTCTTGTTCTTCTTCTCGTGCCAATTGCCGTTCCACAGCGGCACCGATAGTAAGTATCAACTGCTCCAATCGAGCTTGCCGACCCTCCATCGGGTCTTGCCTATTTTCCACAGGGTTTTGTGTTCCTTCCATGGGATTTTGCCTTCCTTCCATAGGGTTAGGCGTAACTGGTGGGTTTACCGGGTATTTCCTTGGGCGTCCATGTGGAGGCATCTGAAAAACAATAAATAATCCCAACGATATCGGAAACTTGATTATAGATACTCAATTGTAGTGCATCTTGGCCCTAAATAGAGAACTATGTCAAGGCAATTAGATACTAAGAAAACATTGATGACCAAGGCAACCCACATGTTTATTGAGGGGAAATGACCAAGTCTCCCATTATTTTTTTCTCTCAAGTTCAACCTCTAATCAAAATATACTCATAAAATTTTATTTTTGCTCGTGCCTATATGCATATGTGTGTATTCCCATTCCCGAAATAGTTTTAAAAAAAATACTTGGCAAGTTTTCAAAAATATATATATATATATATCTATTTTTTTTCTTTGCAAAAATTCACTAATTTAAATGCACTACTTTACATAGAAACCATATTTAAAAAAAAAAATTCTTGTGCCAAAATTTTAATTTTAAATGCATATTTTGATAGAACCGGGCTCTGATACCAATCTGTAACACCCCCATTTTTCCCTAAAGGTACAGCGGAAGCACAGTGCGGGGAGAATGGGCCGATGTTACCGCCACGCATTCCGGGCCGTCCGGAATACGCTACGGCTAGCTGGCATACTTGCATACAATCAGAGTTTGATGTATATGCTATCTATTTTCCGGATAAGTTAACATATAATGCACGTATAAGCTTTTAATGCTATAACAAGTATAAAATAAGTTTAGTAAATTGATTTGGTTAACATAACTCAAACGGAGGAATAGATTTCGCGAATACGCGCAATGATAATATTGGAATAAACCCATGGAGATTTCATTTAATAAAAGGGACATTTTTATATATATAAAAAGAATAAAATAGTTCATTACTCACACATATAAATATAATCGTTCGTCACACATTAAAATACGAGGCGTATAAATTACAGGAACGGTGGAAACTTTAAAATATACGTCCTCGCTTTATTAACACACATATGCCAAGTTGTTTGACTCCATTAAGGAGATTTAAAATATTATACATAACTCGCACTCAAATTTGAAATACTCGGAATAAACACAAACCGTGCCCGATGCGTGAAATGTTTACTGATATTCACAAATATCTAAACCTGAGAGTGAACATGAAAAGTGTAGAGTCAGCGAAAAACAATCGTTGAGTACGGAGACCCTTACTCCCGGAGGAGGTCGAGTTACAGAAATAATTTAAATAACATTTACGGAATAAGGCATGCTTAAACGAGGATAATTTATACATATACGAAATATTACTCTATATCCCGGGAACAAATAATATAACAATATGCGTTACCGAGAAATTATTATCTCGGCCACCGTGATGTGCAGGTTCCCCGCCGTAGGGCCCAATTCGCACATATACTCAAGGGTGTGGGGGAGGTAAGAAATTTCCTCAACCCACTGTGAGATAAGGTAATGTCATCGGGCTGAATAACCCCAGTGGTCCCCGCGTGGCTAAAATATGCACAACAAACGAGGGAGTTGGGCAGCAACGACCCACACACAGTCCCACCCCCGTAACAATGTGCGCTCAAAAATCCGTAGGATTTTGAGAATAGTTGCAACAATAATTAGGCACAGTAAAAAAAATAGCATACCAATATTCTAAAAACAGTAGGGAGCAATAAGCATAAATTTAAAATATAATAAAGAGGTATTTAAAAATTTATGCTTAAGCTAAAATAATTTGGGCTTACTCGAAAGAGTAAAAATTTACTTACAGTTACCGTGGGCAGGATGGACACGATACACGCATGGGCAACGAGCAGATAACCTGTTCCCGCTACTTGACTAGCAAGTTCTAATATTAATTTAGCATGTTACAATAATATTTAGAGGAAATAATAGAAAAAAATTATGATTATAAATATATTTTATACTACCTCGGCTCAAGATGATAGATAAGTATCTCAATTCTGCTGCTTTATTCGGAGTACTGCAACGGACTAACCAGCTATGAAATTTTTTTTTGTATTTTATTATATATATATATATATTTAGAGGGTTTTTTTAAAATTTTGAAAGAGATGAACGTATGGGGTAAGCAGAAAGCATTGAATGTAACAGAAAATTAGAAGGGAGAAATCAGATCTGAAGAGAGATGCAAGTGAAGAAAAGAAAAATATGGAAGATGTATATTTATATAGGAAGCTGTCACCACTCCCCCATCTGCATTTTTAGTCAAAAATATCATCTAGGCCGCCCAACCCCTACTCTCATTTTTTTCAATCTTTTTGTCTCAGTCTCCCATTTCGCCTCAGTCCACACCAAATTTCTCTGCACCCCATAAGATTTCTTTTCAACCTTCTCTGTCTCCACTACAGTTTTCAAACTTCTCTGCGCCTCCCTCTACGATTTTCCTTTTCTGGCGGCGGCCGGCGGCGGCGGCGGCGACGGCGACTGGAGACAGGCAGCGGCGGCCCTCCTTCCATCTCTTTCTATATTTTTTTTTTTAAATTTTGGAGGTTGGTTGTTGTAACTTCCGATTTGGTGGTTTGAAATGGAGAGAATGGTGGTGGTGTTGGCGGATCTGTGGTGGTGGTGGCGGTGGCCGTTTGGTGATGGTGGTTGTGGCGGCAGTGGAGGTGGGTGGTGGTGTTAACGACTCCGGTGGTGGTAGGGATGGAGATGAAGATGGAGATGAAGGTGGAGATGACGACGGGTGGTGGTCAGAGGCTGTTGGCCGCGGCGGATGGGAGGAGAGGATGGTGGTTGCCGAGGGCGAGATGGAGGCGGGATGATGGAGGTGGCTGTGGCCGGACTCCGGCAGTTGCGAGTTGGAGTCGAAGAGGAGATGGCGGCGCCGGTTGCACGGCGGCAACGAGGAGAGGGCTGTTGGGCAGTGGTGGCGACGCGGCTGAGCTCGGCGGCGGCGCGGCGGTAGCAGGGCTTCGCCTTCCTCTTCCTCTTCTCTCCTTTCTCTTTTTTTTTTTTTTGTTTTGGATTTTGTTGATGAGATGATGGTTATAACAACGGGCAATTTTTAGAATAAGAAATTCTAATTTTTAACAATACTTAGAATTTTCAATAGGTGACAATCTAATAATTTTAACTCTTGCTTAGAGGCTAAAGGAGGAGTGATCAATTAATTATAATGGATTACCTCTAATCTATTAAATCTTTGGAATTTAAAATAATGGGAATTTCACCCTTAAATCAAGTACTTGTCCATTTAAATTGTGGGAGATCATGGACCGATTGATTCTTAGCCTAGCTAGCAGTTGTCCGAGATTGTGAATCGGGATTCTTGGACTATTTAGTTAATGATGCCGATTAATAAATAAATTGTACCCTATAGATTAAATTATGAATTATTGAACATAAACCATTAAATACTTCATTAGGTCAATAAATAAAATTATTAAGTTCATAAGTCCATTGGGTTAGCATTTTAGCTTGGGCTATTTAATTAGAGCTTTATTAGGTCCAATTAACAAAGACATAGTCCAACCATGATGGCCCAATGCAAGCCCAACTAGCTAGAGCCCAACACATGAAACCCTAACCCTAAGCTAACTCTGCCGCCGCCGGCACCAACTCCGACGCCGCCATCGCCGGCAAGTCGCCGGCGAAACCACAGCGCCACCATCCCACCCCCTGGCCGTCCTCCTATCCGCCACCCCGCCCCTTTTCCCACCTCGCCACCATCACAGACTCCTCCGCCCGGCCCCGCCATCGCCGCCACCGAACCACCACCACTGTGGCCATCCCCTCCATTCCCCCCCCCCCCCGAAATCCGAAACCATCCCCATAAATCGGCCGACGCCTCGCCGCCACCACACCCGGCCACACCTCCTCCTTGCCATCACCGGCGCATCCTCGCCATCCCTTTCCCTTCGCCGGCCCAAGACACCAAGCCACCACAACCATCGCGGCCTCCATCTCTCCACCCACCCCCATTCTCAAAACTCAAATCACAACCGCCTCCACCCTTTCCAAAAACCACAGATCCGAAACTAAAAAAAAAGAATAGAAAGATGGGAAGAGGACAAAGATCCGAGAAAGGGAGAAAGGGAGGAGCCGCCGTCTTCCCTTACGCCCGCCGGAGCCGCCATGGTGAGGAAGAAAACAGAGAGAGATCCGAAGAGGGAGGAGCCACCACGGCCGCCGCCGCCCTCAACGAGCGCTGCCGCCGCCACCTGCACCATGCTCCTCCACCACCACCGTCCTCGCTGTCGTCGCCGCCCTCTCCGCCGCCGCCGGAATGCCCCTAGAGCAAGACAATTTAGCATAACTGTGGGGAGACACTAAAGTGGTGTGTGCAGAAATGGGTACAAAGTATAAGGGAAAGAGACAATGGAATGGCTAAAATGGGGAGGATGGGGAGGACGAAGGGAATGTAGTACAGTAATTAATGGGATGCAGTAGCATAAATGAGGAAATGGGCGGGTACTGAAAAAAACAGGTGGGACAGCTGTTTGTTTTTTTTGCCCACCAGTGTTTATTTAAATCCTCCCCTTCCTTCAATAAGCCACACCATCAGCTCCAATTATCCACCTTTTCCGTTTCTTTTAGTGCTGTGCTGGTTGTTTTTAGTGTTCTGTTGAGGAAATTCTTGGGTTGTTGAGGTTTTGGTGAAGCCAGCTTCAATCTAGTGTTTAAGAGGTGAAGTATCCTCTATTTAGTTAGTTTTAGTTATTTTAATAGTAGTAGTAGTATTAACTAAAATAATATTTCAGGCAGTTCAAGTTATTGCAAGGGTTTTCTGTTCGTAGGCCTGCGTAACTGTGTTGTGATTTCCTAACCTGCATACGGTAGCAGTAAGTAGATTTTTACTCCTTGGGGTTAGCCCAAATTCATTTTAGCTAAAGCATAATTTTTACCACCGCTTTATTATTTTTTTAAACTTTATGATTATAGCTCCCTACTTTTTTTTTTGGAATATTGGTGTGCTCTTTTACTGTGCTTTACAATCCTAATCACTTACCTCAAAATCCACGGATTTTTGGGCGCTCATTGTTACGGGGATGAGCGAGGTGCCATGGGTTGTAGCTACCCAACTCCCACGTTGCTGTGCACTTAATAGCCACACGGGGACTCTTGGGACTTACAGCTCGGCGTCATGGTCTTCTCTCATAGTGGGCTTGAGGGAATTTCTTACCTCCCCCACACCCTTGAGTGTATGAGGGACTTGAGTCCGACAAAACAGGGACCCCACCTTCGAGTGGGACTAGAGCCCTAAAGCGGAACCCTACGCACGGTGGCTGAAATACTTAAATTTCGGTAACGCATATTGCTATATTATCTTTTCCCGGGATTTAGATTAATATTGTCTATATGTATAAATTATTCTCGTTTAGCATGCCATTTTCCATAACTGTTTTTTTTTAAATCACTCCCTGCAACCCAACCTCCTCCAGGAGTAAGGGTCTACTTACTCAACGATTGTTTTCGCTGACCCTACATTTTATTTACTCATCTTTCAGGTTTTGACATCTGTGAGGACCAATAATCTTCATCCATCATCTGGGCACGGTTCGGGCATTCTTAAAAGTATTTCTGGGTCTTAAGTATGTATAACTTTTAAGTCTCCTAGACGGAGTAACTTGGCATGTGTTTTGATTTAACTCGAGGACGTGCATTTGGGTGTCTACCCACTTTTGAAACATTTACGCCTCCCTACTTCATCGACTATGAATGTTATTTTATTAAGAATGCCTGTATTTGCAACATTTGTGCGGAACACTTAGCACATTAATTAAACTCTGATTTTCTGCAAATAATTATTTATGTTAGCCTTAGCATATTTCGGGTGTCCCGGGATGCGTGGTGGTAGCACTCGTCCATTTATCCCATATTTTGCTTCTGTTGATATTAAGGGCAAAATGGGGGTGTTACAGTTTGGTATCAGAGCGGTTTTGCTCTATGAGTTGTGTGCATTTAAAATTGTTTCTAAATCTTTGCACAATAAATTATTTTTAACAAGGCATTCTATCCTTCTTGTACACTTTAATATAGCGCATCTTGTCGATCATATTTTTAGACGAATATTTTAAAAATATGCATGCCAAGTATTAATATTCTATTTTTGGGGACGGGGACACACACACATACGCATGTAGGCACGAGCAGAACTCTTTCTAGCGTATATGTAACTATATATACATATGTATGTTTCTGACCCAATTTTCCCCAGATGTCGAACTCAGCAATCACAGCGATCTCCGACTCGATATATCGTCTGACTGAGCGAGTAGTGAAGTTAAGGAACGAAGTCGAGATGCACGAGGGAGACATATCCGATTTGACTGAGAGGATAGCGAGTGCAGAGGCAAGAAAGGAGTCCGAACAGAACATGCGATATCAGGCGATGTCTAAGGGCCTGGAAGACGAAGAGCAGAAAGATGTCACCATTGCAGAGCAGCAGCAGCGGCTCCACTCACTCGAGGCAGAGGAAATCACCATGATGGATGACCTCTATTTCTTCCACGCAAACTGGGGGCCGAGGAAGAAGGCGAGGGCGGACACCACGACCGTGGTGGACAAGCAGGTGGTTTGGGAGGCAACCCCCGCCTCTACTAGCACCGCCAGAGCCGCCCAGCCCATCCCAGTGTCGGATGAGTCCGACCCTGAGGAGGACGAGGAGGATGAGGATGCCGAGTGAGGACTCAGGCGTGCAGCAACTGATCATCTGTTACCTGCTTTCCCTTAGTATCTACCTCGCGTGACTAGATGCCTACTAGGATTATTATGTATTGGTATTGAATGTTATTTTCCATTTTCATTGGTAAGATCTCGGGGACGTTTACCCCACTGATAGATCTACCAAGTGGTATCACTGTAAAGGATTGGCTTCGCCGTTCCTTATTCTCGGTTATATATTAGAATTAAGAATTATGTTATCACACTTTGCCTTAGTACCACTTAAGGGCTTGACATAGGAGATGCCTTAGACTTATAGGGCTATGGGCTACGCTTGAGAATAGTAATAATAATAACCAGATAAATAATGACTAATGTTAAAAGACACCATCTTAAGACTGTACTATTTCTTTTCAGATGCCTCCACGGGGACGCCCAAGGAAATACCCTGCAAACCCACCTGTTGCACCTAACCCTATGGAAGGTGGGCAAAACCCTGTGGAAAATAGGCAGAACCCAGTGGAGGACAGGCAGGAGCCTATGGAAGGGCGACAGGACCGACTGGAACAAATGATGCTGACAATTGGTGCCGCGGTAGCGCGGTAACTCGCCAGGGACGAAGAGCAAGGTGGGCAGCCCATAGACCACATTGAAGCAGTACACAAATACCAACCTCCCAGGTATGCCGGACATGAGGACCCGACTAAATTGGAAGGGTGGATCGAGACATTCGATAAGTTGTTAGAAGCTGTCCAGTGTCCGGATGAAAGGAAGGCGGAGGTGGCTACATTTTTTCTGGGAGGGAAGGCAAATACCTGGTGGAGAAGCCAGGAGAATCGGGACGTCAGCTGGATAGAATTTCAAGAGGCACTGCGCGCTATGTTCTACTCCACTAGCGTGAAAAATGCTAAATACGAAGTGTTCGTCACTCTGAAGCAGGGAAGCCGTTCTGTCCATGAATACTTCGAGAAATTCAACGAGCTTCTCCGTTTTGCCCCAGGACTGGTGAATACTGATCACGCCCAGGCCCAGAAGTTCGAGCTCGGTCTGAACCAAGGAATCCGAGAGGGGTTAGAAGGTAAGCAGTTCTTTAACCTCCAAAAGCTATACGACAGAGCGATGACATTGGAACGGGTCCGGTTACCCAAGCGAAGAGAGGAATATGTCGGACAGTCCTCTACAACACAGAAGAAGGGGCGCTTCGAGAAGAAACAGGATAAGGGGAGACCTGGCCAACGACAAAACTACAATGGCCCCAATCTGAGGAATGACAATCGACCTCCTATTCCTACACCCTGCCCTAAATGTAAAAGGCATCACTGGATGCAAGCCTGCCCACAATTTGGCGATTGTTTCAGATGTGGCCTCAGTGGTCATATGGTCCACGACTGTGGAATCCGTTTGGACATCAATAGGCTACGAGATGATCTCAAAAGGGACCCTCGTTACCAGACTGAGGCGTGTTTGAGGGGAAAGCAGAGGAACCCGCAGCCGGACCAGGGCCGCAACCAAAGGAACCCTCCCCCAGCTGCTCGAAACAATCAGGGGCGACTGAATGTGGTGAACCGAGCTGACCTGCAAGACAATGATGATGTCATAGCGGGTACGTTTACAGTTAAAGATTCTCCCACGTACGTTTTGTTTGATTCTGGAGCATCGTATTCCTTTATAGCGAATAAGAAAGCGGAACAACTAGGATTTAGAGCCCCTAGCGCAGTGAACTTAGGTGTTTCGTTACCTAATGGGACAGTCGTAAACTGCTCTCAGAGATACACGAACGTTCCAATACTTATCTACGGGGTTGAGTTTGCGGCGAACTTGATTAAGTTCGACTTGCAAGACTTTGATATTATTTTGGGAATGGACTGGTTGGTTCGTCACAAGGCCACCATTGACCGCGCTCAACAGAAGGTGACCTTGTATGGCCCGAATAAGAAAAGACTGTCTATTTATGCGGAACCGCCAAAACCTAGAATAAAGATCGTCACGGCCCTAAAGATGACAGAATTGGCAAACAAAGGATATCCAATCTATCTCTGCCATGTAGAGGACAAGCAAGCAGAGGGATTTGACTGCGCTCAACAGAGGGATTTGCGGCGAACTTGATTAAGTTCGACTTGCAGGACTTTGATATTATTTTGGGAATGGACTGGTTGGTTCGTCACAAGGCCACCATTGACTGCGCTCAACAGAAGGTGACCTTGTATGGCCCGAATAAGAAAAGACTGTCTATTTATGCGGAACCGCCAAAACCTAGAATAAAGATCGTCACGGCCCTAAAGATGACAGAATTGGCAAACAAAGGATATCCAATCTATCTCTGCCATGTAGAGGACAAGCAAGCAGAGGGATTTGACCTCAAACAGATCCGAGTTGTACGCGATTATCCGGATGTATTTCCAGACGAGATTCCAGGGATGCCACCACATAGAGGGGTAGAATTTACAATTGATTTGGCGCCAGGAACCCAACCTGTGTCTAAAGCCCCGTACCGGATGGCGCCTGCAGAGAGCAAGGAACTGAAGGAACAACTGGAAGAATTACTTGATAAGGGTTACATCAGGCCAAGCACGTCACCATGGGGAGCCCCGGTGCTGTTCGTCCGCAAGAAGGACGGTAGTATGTGACTCTGTATAGACTACCGCGGATTGAACCAGGTGACCATTAAGAACAAGTATCCTTTCCCGAGGATCAACGATCTGTTCGATCAACTAAAAGGAGCAAGGACGTTCTCAAAGATCGATCTGAGGTCAGGATACCATCAACTGAGAGTAGCAGAAGAAGACATTCCGAAGACGGCTTTCCGAACCAGATACGGGCATTACGAATTCACGGTAATGTCTTTCGGATTAACCAATGCCCCAGCAGTATTCATGAGCTTGATGAACGATGTTTTCCGCGAACTACTAGAAACTTGTGTGGTGGTGTTCATCGACGACATTCTGATCTACTCCAAAGGGAAGCGCGAACACGAAGAACACTTACGTAAGGTTTTGACAATATTGAGAGACCACCAATTATATGCGAAATTGTCAAAGTGCGAGTTCTGGCTAAGCAAAGTGTCCTTCCTCGGACACAATGTTTCAGCAGAAGGAATTTCGGTAGATCCGGCCAAGGTATCCGCAGTGGCCGAATGGCCTATTCTGACCTCGCAAACTGAGATAAGAAGCTTCCTCGGTTTAGCAGGATACTACAGGCGTTTTGTGAAGGACTTCTCCAAGATTGCTAGACCGTTGACGCAGAACCTGAAAAAGGGAAGCAAGGTGATATGGACACCAGAATGCAATGCCGCGTTCGAGACATTGAAGAAGAGGTTGACTACGACTCCTGTCCTAACACTTCCTACAGACACGGATGATTTTGAGGTGTATAGCGACGCATCTAAGAACGGACTGGGGTGTGTCCTGATGCAGCTCGGGAAGGTAATAGCTTATGCGTCCCGACAGCTGAGACCTCACGAGGAGAATTACCCAACACACGACCTGGAACTAGCAGCTGTCGTGTTTGCACTGAAAATATGGAGGCATTACTTGTATGGGCGGAGATGCAAGGTTTATACCGACCACAAGAGTCTAAAGTATATTTCTACTCAGAAGGAGTTGAATATGCGACAAAGAAGGTGGTTGGAATTGATTAAAGATTATGATCTGGACATTGCCTACCATGAGGGTAAGGCAAATGTCGTAGCCGATGCACTTAGCCGAAAGTCTACACACATGGCAAGTATGAAGGTCCTACCCCCAGAGCTGTACCGAGAAATAGCCGAATTTCGAATCGAGTTAGTACATGAAGGGACACCGGCAAGATTTTTCAGTACAGTCGCAATTCGGCCAGATTTCTTTGAGGAGATTCGGGCAAGTCAACCAGGAGACATTAAATTGGAATGGATAAGGGCCAAGGTTGAACAAGGGAAGGCAACTGACTTCCAGATTGAGGCAGACGGATGTATTAAGTTTCGAGGGCGATGGTGCATACCACAGGCATGTGCCGAATTGAAAAGAAAGATTTTGGAAGAAGGGCACGAGACACCATACTCAGTTCACCCTGGAGGTGACAAGTTGTACAAAGATCTGCGGGAACATTTTTGGTGGCCTCGAATGAAGAAGGAAGTGGCAGACTTCGTTGAGAAATGCCCTATCTGTCAAAAGGTTAAGGCGGAAAGGAAGAAACCCATCGGGTTGGTAAAACCTCTAGAAATTCCAACATGGAAGTGGGATAGTATCTCGATGGACTTCGTCTCGGGACTGCCTAGAACACCCTCGGGATACGATAAAATATGGGTTATCGTCGACAGATTAACCAAGGTTGCTATCTTCATACCTATGCGAGAGAAGTGGAGCATGGAACAGTTAGCAAAGGCCTACGTGGAGAACGTGGTAAGAAGACACGGAGTCCCGCAGGACATCGTGTCGGATCGTGATGGGCGATTCACTTCGAATTTTTGGACGAAGCTTCAAGAGGCACTTGGCACAAAGCTTAACTTAAGCACGGCTTTTCACCCGACTACGGACGGCCAAACTGAAAGGACCATCCAAACTCTAGAGGACATGTTGAGATCGTGCGTCCTGGAGTTCGGCGGTAGCTGGGAAAAACATCTGCGCTGGTTGAGTTTTCATACAACAATAGCTATCATGCTAGCATTGGCATGGCGCCATTTGAGGCGATGTACGGGAGAAAGTGTCGTAGCCCACTGTGTTGGTTTGAGAAGAACGAACCGATCCAAGTTGGACCTCCAATGATCGAGGAGTCAAGAAAAATAATCGAGACGGTCCAGCAGCCGATCAAAGCGGCACAGGATAGACAGAAAACGTATGCTGACAAGCATCGGAGGATTGGAGAGTACAAGATTGGAGATAAGATTCTTCTTAAAGTATCTCCAATGAAGGGCGTAATGAGATTTGGCAAGCGCGGTAAATTGAGTCCGAGATATATAGGACCGTTTGAGATCACCGGAAGGATCGGACCATTGGCCTATAGGTTGGCGTTACCAGAAGCCTTGTCTAGGGTACATAATGTGTTTCACGCATCTCAACTTAAGGAGTATCATCATGACCCAAGAAGGGAAGTGATACCCGAGATAATCGAGTTGAATGAGGACCTGACTTACGAAGAAAGGCCCGTACAGATCTTGGATTCAAAGGAGCGGACCACTAGGCCGAAATCGATTCGAATGGTGAAGGTGCAATGGTCGAGGCATGACGAGAGGGATGCCACGTGGGAAGTCGAAGTGGACATAAGGGACAAGTACCCGGAGCTGTTTGATGAAGCTCGAGACGAGGAGTAACTCGGTGCATTATGTGATGAAGGTATGTCATCATATTGCGCTATTTTTATTAGATCGAGTTTTTCCTAACCGTATCATGTGGCTTCGGGGACGAAGCCTTATTTTAAGGAGGGTAGACTATAACAACCGGCAATTTTTAGAATAAGAAATTCTAATTTTTAACAATACTTAGAATTTTCAATAGGTAACAATCTAATAATTTTAACTCTTGCTTAGAGGCTAAAGGAGGAGTGATCAATTAATTATAATGGATTACCTCTAATCTATTAAATCTTTGGAATTTAAAATAATGGGAATTTCACCCTTAAATCAAGTACTTGTCCATTTAAATTGTGGGAGATCATGGACCGATTGATTCTTAGCCTAGCTAGCAGTTGTCCGGGATTGTGAATCGTGATTCTTGGACTATTTAGTTAATGATGCCGATTAATAAATAAATTGCACCCTATAGATTAAATTATGAATTATTGAACATAAACCATTAAATACTTCATTAGGTCAATAAATAAAATTATTAAGTCCATAAGTCCATTGGGTTAGCATTTTAGCTTGGGCTATTTAATTAGAGCTTTATTAGGTCCAATTAACAAAGACATAGTCCAACCATAATGGCCCAATGCAAGCCCAACTAGCTAGAGCCCAACACATGAAACCCTAACCCTAAGCTAACTCTGCCGCCGCCGGCACCAACTCCGGCGCCGCCATCGTCGGCAAGTCGCCGGCGAAACCACAGCGCCACTATCCCACCCCCTGGCCGTCCTCCGATCGGCCACCGCCGCCCCTTTCCCCACCTCGCCACCATCACAGACTCCTCCGCCCGGCCCCGCCATCGCCGCCCCGGCCTCCTGCCGCCACCGAACCACCACCACCGCGGCCATCCCCTCCATTCCCCCCCCCCCCCCCCGAAATCCGAAACCATCCCCATAAATAGGCCGACGCCTCGCCGCCACCACACCCGGCCACACCTCCTCCTTGCCATCACCGGCGCATCCTCGCCATCCCTTTCCCTTCGCCGGCCCAAGACACCAAGCCACCACAACCATCGCGGCCTCCATCTCTCCACCCACCCCCATTCTCAAAACTCAAATCACAACCGCCTCCACCCTTTCCAAAAACCACAGATCCGAAACAAAAAGAAAAAAAAAAGAATAGAAAGATGGGAAGAGGACAGAGATCCGAGAAAGGGAGAAAGGGAGGAGCCGCCGCCTTCCCTTACGCCCGCCGGAGCCGCCATGGTGAGGAAGAAAACAGAGAGAGATCCGGAGAGGGAGGAGCCACCACGGCCGCCGCCGCCCTCAACGAGCGCTGCCGCCGCCGCCTGCACCATGCTCCTCCACCACCGCCGTCCTCGCTGTCATCGCCGCCCTCTCCGCCGCCGCCGGAATGCCCCTAGAGCAAGACAATTTAGCATAACTGTGGGGAGACACTAAAGTGGTGTGTGCAGAAATGGGTACAAATTATAAGGGAAAGAGACAATGGAATGGCTAAAATGGGGAGGACGAAGGGAATGGAGTACAGTAATTAATGGGATGCAGTAGCACAAATGAGGAAATGGGCGGGTACTGAAAAAAACAGGTGGGACAGCTGTTTGTTTTTTTTTGCCCACCAGTGTTTATTTAAATCCTCCCCTCCCTTCAATAAGCCACACCATCAGCTCCAATTATCCACCTTTTCCGTTTCTTTTAGTGCTGTGCTGGTTGTTTTTAGTGTTCTGTTGAGGAAATTCTTGGGCTGTTGACGTTTTGGTGAAGTAAGCTTCAATCTAGTGTTTAAGAGGTGAAGTATCCTCTATTTAGTTAGTTTTAGGTATTTTAATCGTAGTAGTATTATTAATTAAAATAACATTTCAGGTAGTTCAAGTTATTGCAAGGGTTTTCTGTTCGTAGGCCTGCGTAACTGTGTTGTGATTTCCTAACCTGCATACGGTAGCAGTAAGTAGATTTTTACTCCTTGGGGTTAGCCCAAATTCATTTTAGCTAAAGCATAATTTTTACCACCGCTTTATTATTTTTTTAAATTTTATGCTTATAGCTCCCTACTGTTTTTTATTTTTTTAAATTTTATGCTTATAGCTCCCTACTGTTCTTTTTGGAATATTGGTGTGCTCTTTTACTGTGCTTTACAATCCTAATCACTTACCTCAAAATCCACGGATTTTTGGGCGCTCATTGTTACGGGGATGAGCGAGGTGCCATGGGTCGTAGCTGCCCAACTCCCACGTTGCTGTGCACTTAATAGCCACACGGGGACTCTTGGGACTTACAGCTCGGCGTCATGGTCTTCTCTCATAGTGGGCTTGAGGGAATTTCTTACCTCCCCCACACCTTTGAGTGTATGTGGGACTTGAGTCCGACAAAACAGGGACCCCACCTTCGAGTGGGACTAGAGCCCTAGAGCGGAACCCCACACACGGTGGCTGAGATACTTAAATTTCGGTAACGCATATTGCTATATTATTTTTTCCCGGGATTTAGATTAATATTGTCTATATGTATAAATTATTCTCGTTTAGCATGCCATTTTCCATAACTGTTTTTTTTAAATCACTCCCTGCAACCCAACCTCCTCCGGGAGTAAGGGTCTACTTACTCAGCGATTGTTTTCGCTGACCCTACATTTTATTTACTCCTCTTTCAGTTTTTGACATCTGTGAGGACCAATAGTCTTCATCCTTCATCTGGGCACGGTTCGGGCATTCTTAAAAGTATTTCTGGGTTTTAAGTATGTATAACTTTTAAGTCTCCTAGACGGAGTAACTTGGCATGTGTTTTGATTTAACTCGAGGACGTGCATTTGGGTGTCTACCCACTTTTGAAACTTTTACGCCTCCCTACTTCATCGACTATGAATGTTATTTTATTAAGAATGCCTGTATTTGCAACTTTTGTGCGGAACACTTAGCTCATTAATTAAACTCTGATTTTCTGCAAATAATTATTTATGTTAGCCTTAGCGTATTTCGGGTGTCCCGGGATGCGTGGCGGTAGCACTCGTCCATTTATCCCATATTTTGCTTCCGTTGATATTAAGGGCAAAATGGGGGTGTTACAATGGTGGAGGAGGGCGGCGGCTGTAGAGTGGAGGTGGCGGTGACAGGTTCATGGAGGGTTGGGGATGGCCGGACATGGTTGCGGGAATGGAGAGGACGGCCACGGTGGCGAGAGGGTGGTGGCCGGCGATGGTGGCAGTGGGTTGGTGATGGCGAGATGAGGGCGGAGGCGGCTGTGGCCGGTCTCCGTCGGTGGCGTGGGTTTCCGGCGGTGGTGATAGGGCCGGAATGGAGTGGGGGACGGGAAGATGGCTCGAGATCCAGATTTTTGGGCTTAACGGAGGTGTTGGCCGGAGATGGTGGGCGGCCTGAGGTTCGTCGGAATCTCGCCGGCGGCGAGAGCGGCGCCAGAGATTGGGGGCGGCGGCAGTAGGTTTTCTTTTAGGGTTAGGGTTTGGTTTAGGGTTTGGGCTAGGGTTTGGATTGGGCTTAATTGGTTTGTGTTTTGTGCTTTTATTTTTGTTCTCTTCTTTTACTTGTTGGGTCATACAATTTACTGGCCCAATTTTATCCAATTAATTAATCTTAACTATGGACTTAATAATTCTTAACACTTAAAATTTAAACTTAACGGATTTAATGGAATTAATTTTATTTATCAATTTGGCACCAATAATCAAATAATTAAAGACACCGAATCCTTTAATTTGGGATAATTGGTACTTAAGTAGTACTTAAGTAGTTGGACAAAATATAATTTTTCAACACTTGAATGGATTAATATTTTTAATTCATTGATACGGGCTTAAATTTATAATTTAATTAATATTTAATAATATTAAACCCGATATTTATAAATTAATGGTCCTAGCCAACTTGTTCTAATTAACTATGTAGAAGACAAATTAAATAATCATCTTCCAATGTTTTTACAAAAGTCATTTATATATATATATATATACTAGTTGAAAAAGCTGTGCAAATGCACAGCGAACTGAAGGGTACCAACTGCCCGTGGGGAAAAAGAAATAATTGTAGGTAAGTGTAAGTGGATTTTTTTACAAAATGTTAGGATAATTTAAGTAGAATTTAACAGATAGGAAGCTCAACTGCCCCAAATCTTTTTCAAATAAAGAGCCATGCTGAAAGAAGATGCACCAGGTGCATAAAAGACCAGTTGAATTGTAAATGTTACGAAATTAAGTATTTGGATGATATCAAGTCATTGATGAACATATTAACAACATGCTCTATGGGCAACTTAATTTTCCTACCTGACAAGAATTTTCCTACCTGACAAGAATTTCCTGATTCTTAGCTTGAAGCTGATTAGATTCAGCCTTAACTGTATCCAATTCAACTTTCAGAAGCTCAAGATCCTTTAGAACTTTCTCTTTCTCAAGGAGTAATTCATCATATGACTTTCTCAAAGTCTCAAGCTCTCCTTTGAGTATCTTCTTCTGCTCAGAAGTTTTATCCAATAGAATTCCGGTGTCGGCCAGTTGTTTCAACAACTTCTTATTTTCTTTCACAGCAACTGAAAATTCCTCTTTCAGAAACTCATAAGCTTCATAAAGTTTGTCGAAATCCTCATCTTCTTCACTATCTGAATCATCTGTGAGAGTGTTATTTCCATGTGAAGATTCAGCATAAGTACCTTTCCAAACTGATTTGGATGTCTCTTGTAAAGTGAAAGCAACAACTTCTGAATCACTGTGTTGTTCTTCTGACGGACTTTCATCCTCATCATCTGTCAAAGAAACTTGTAGTGCTTTGCCTTCTCTTCTCTTAGCGGTAGGGCACTCACTTCTGATATGACCAGTTCCATTACACTCATAACACTGTAAATCAGAAAAAGCATCTGGTTTCTTAAAATCCCTAGACTTTCTCTGCTTCTTGTCATATCTACCCTTATCATTCTGTCTACGATTACCAGACGGATGTTTATCGGTTGTTGGCTTTCCAGACTGATTACGATTCTGATACTTCTTATTCTGAAACTGTTTTGCTCTCCTTTCCTGCAGCATCTTAGATACACTTTTCGAGATAAAAGAAACTTCATCTTCATCTAAGTTATCTTCCTTATCCTCAGCATTAAGAGCAATGTTCTTAGAAGTATCATTCTCTATGTAATTCAATTCATAAGATTGAAGAATTCCATATAAGCCTTCTAGAGAAATAGTGTTAACTTTATCTAACTCTTCCAAGGCAGCAACCTTAGGGAAAAATCTCTTAGAAACCGTTCTAAGCAACTTCCTAACTTGCTTTCTCTCATCCCACTGAGCACCAAGAGAGTAAGCCTGACTAACAACATCTTTAAATCTACCATAATAAGCAGAAATAGACTCATCATCACTCATACGCAAGCTATGAAAAAGTGTTTCAATACGTTGTAGTCTGGTAGCTCTCACATCAGCAGAACCTTCATGCGCTATTTCTAAAGCTCTCCATGCATCATAAGCAGTAGTATAGTTCGAAATCATCCTATACTGAGTAGAATCCATAGCAGCAAATAGAGCATTTAAAGCTGAAAAGTTACCTTGTTTAGCTAGCCTTTCTGCAGCAGTTAACTCAGCTCTTGTTGCAGGCCTGGTTGTTGGTGGATCGTCTGCATTAGTTGGAGTCATCAACCTAGTAGGTTGTTCCCAGCGTGTTTCGATTGCCTCATCAGCATCCTCACCAAGTGAAGCTATGAACGCTTTCATTCTCGTTTTCCAATAGCTATAATCAGTTCCATCAAACAAAGGTGGACGAGAAACTGAAGATCCTTCCTTATTGCTCATCTCTACAACAGATCTGATCTACTCAACTTCGTTAGAGCACTGGATTCGCTCTGATACCACTTGTTTGTCCCAGCTTAATCTGTTCTTATGAGCATACGTAGTTTGTGTGGTGCATTAACTACGCGGAAGTAACCAAAGCAGTAAACAAATCAACACAACAAGTTGTTTACCCAGTTCGATCATAAGATCTACATCTGGGGGCATACCAAGCCAGGTTCATCCACTAATCATCAATACTGATCAAACCAATGAATAGCTAAAGCACAAGAGCAATCAAACCTCAACACAAGTTAAACTTGGTTACTGGAACACGACCAGCAGTCCGGCAAGTGTATCAACCACACTTCAACCGCTCCGACTCCACCTTATTCAACTTGAGAGTGATTCTCCTTGCTGTAACTGCATCCATTCGGTTTACAGCTTCTTCGATCATCTCGACGAACCTTCTCCAATAGACAGCATCTCAATGCTTCCAATGATGATGAAGAGCATCTCAATGCCTCTTCATTTACAAGTAATTGCAATACAAAATTACACAGAAATTACTCTTAGCAAGTAACTACTATGCAACACATTAAGAACAATGAATGTGAAATCTAAGAATGAACTCTCCAAATCTAAGTACAAATGAAGATTTCACATATATATAGCAGTGTAAAGTGTGTGAGACGGTTACTTCTCAGAAAGCACGGGAATCTTCTAGAAAGATTCGCAAATAACCGTTCACCAATTAGTTGTAACAAACTCCAGCTGGCACCTGCTCAGATTAGCTTCGTTGTTGATGAATAGTCTGAACAACAGTCAAACAACAACTCTGCACAAAATAACCCTAACAAGGAAGATTAAGAAGAGATTAAGCGGAAGATTAAAAAAAAAAGGATGAAGATAAGGGATGAATAGATAGAACCGAAAAGGAAAATAAAAGGGATAGGGAAGCAAAACCGCAACAAGAATAGTCGGGGAAGCAGCACTGCAATATGATATTAGATTTGCAATTATATAACCACATAATTAAACTTGTCTCGGGACTAACCTTTTCTCCATATACCAGTTTTGTGAAGTGATCACTAACTAAAAAAATTACACTTATTTGATCTTCCAAGGTTTTTTCTTTTAATTATGATATGATCAAAATTTGAAAGCCATAAGTAACAAATAGATGAGGAAATTACACAACAGGGCCTCTCTTTGCCATTTTCTTTAACCTCCTACCTCCAAAAAATAAAAGAGAACTTATATATATATATATATATTTATATATATTTAAAACAAAACATTCAAGGAGAATTATGATGAAAAATGCATACTTTCAACTGTCTCATCAGTTCGTAATCTTTTAGCCACCTTACTACAGGTACTGACATCACGCAACTCCACCTGATATAGTTGGTCAAGTAGAAAAGGAGAATTTAAGTATTCCAGGTGTGTGCGGAAACATGCTACTCGTCAGACTGTTATTTAACAGCTCAGGAAGGGGAGGCATTCGGCTAAGCATTCCAGGTGTGTTGCTCATGCTGCTGGCATCCAGAGATCAAGCCATTGGCCACTTGATATGCAATCGAGCTCAAAACAGAGTCGCATTTACTTGACTATTTAGAGGCTTATTCAGAACTTTATTTTTGTTAATGGGAGGCATCCATAATTTCAGGGAGCAGCTTGAGAAACATTTTGCTCGTCAGTTGCTTTAGAGGTACTCAGCTGGAGTTTACAACGGGATTGTTTCGGAATCTTTCTAGATGGTCCTTCTCCATCATTGCTGTTTTGGTCGACGTATCACTTCCTGCCTGTTAAGAGCATATCCTGACTTAGCCTGTAACTTTTATAAGTTGAAGGAAAATGATTTTTACATTTATAGGCTATGATTTAGGAACCAGTGATCGGCAGCAACACATGGTTTTCTTATGAGAGCAGCATCTGCTTCTTTGTAGTTTCCACAGTATTTTCCAATCAAGTGTCACTTTCTTAATTACCCACTTCCAAGTTCTACCTGTCAATGATGTATATTTAGAAACACTGTGCCCACACAACTATATGAATTTAATAGAGAAACGTCTCTAGATGCTAAGGATCCTATTTAAATCAAAATACTTACAATGTTGATGTAATGATTAGTCATAGCAATGAGGCCAGCTGCAGATGCAGTTCCATGAGGCAGAGCTAAATATGCCTGAAATTAGAATTCTGGTAAATAGCTGGCAAAAAGGAATATACTGGAACAGAAGCATTGTGGCAAATGGCCTAGGCAACACATCAAGCCAAAACAAAGCTTAAACAATGTAGCAAACCAGGAAAATGACATGGAAAACAAGAATATCGCAAAATTTTAAGGCCTAAAAGGCTTTCCAAATCAATTTCAACATATATAATTAATTAACTTCTTTTCAGAAACAATGAAAAGTCATTGCATTCCAGTTAGTTAGTGCTTTCCTCTCAGATGAATTCAACAATACAGTCAATGCTTCTTCAACTTTCTTAAAATTGCTCAAGTTTTCTACAACACTTTAAAAACACAACTTTTAAGAGCAAGAATCAACCTTACATACTTTCAAGGTGATATACTTGTGTTCCAGTAAAATTTACCGAAGCAAGCATATAAAAGAGTTATGATACACATGTGATGATCAACCCGCATGTGAGATAGAATGAAATGCCTACAGTATTCAATTAATTCACCCAGACAAGCTTTTAATATTCGGCATTTAGCAGCAGCCTTGATCAACCAAATGATTAAGAGACTATTTATACTGAGTATTCCAATATAGGCAATGTCTTTATTTGTGTATTACTAAGACATCTCATCTAGGTGGTAGCACCACTCAAATTTGATCATCAACAAGTGAGTTCGAGGATAATATTGATAAAAATAAAAAACAGGTACAAACCATCAACAACGGAAAACGAGTGAAGAATAAAATAAAAAGCATTAGTGAACAATGGTATTTTTGGCAGCATAGAAATAGGATTCTTACAGACACAAAAGAAAAATATCTCCATCAACCCATGTTAGAGGCTTACATATACGCCCAAATCTCTTGCTTTTGATCCAGACCCTGAAGCGAATACAGTGGCACACATGAGAATATAGATAGCCAAGCTTGTGTGCTCTGTTTTCAACCCAGTAAGAAGCAATGATGGCCTTGCTATTGCTTCTGCCAGCAATGCCCTCCATGTTGCTGTCCTAAGTAGACATGAAATTTCTGGTAATCAAAGTGCCGAACACTGTCATCAATACACAAACTTCTATAACTTATAACAACCGTTAAACTTCAATCAACTACCAAATATAAGTAACAATCAGTCCTTAAAAATAGTAAAGAATGCATACAAATGTGAAGGTGATGAAGAGGAAAACCATGCCTGGATGACCACCCACAGCAGCAATAATTTCTTCCAGGGAGTCCCTGCAAATGTACCTAGAAACACACTGTATCTCAGAGTGTCTTTCAGAGCTAAAATCAAATCTCCACTGAGTGAAGCCATCTATGCTTTCCTGAGAAGAAAACAAAAAATTACCTCTCACAATATATCTAAATCGGCCCCACATTGACTTAAACATAATATAAATGAGCTTCTAATTGTTCATCTTCCTATTCATCTTAAACCCATACTTCAACAAGCAAAAATTGAACAACCAATTAATTAACCCTTAATAAAGGATGTGTATACTTAATTAATAGATTATCAAACTAACAACCAATCCATAGATTATCTAATATTAAATATTGACAACACCAAAAACACCAAAAAAACCACCACTACCTCTCAGGCTCGGCAATAGTAGAAATGGAGGAAGAGTGGCGGCTGGAGCAGGCAGCGGCCATCGACACAATTCTTAAAAAATTGGGGCCAAATCCAAACAAAATAACCTCAAAATTCATAAAGAACTCAATGGAACATTTTATCAAACACTTAATAGGCACAATATAAATTTTGACAAAAAAAATTATGGTATATCGAAGTTTCAAATGTGCACAAACACCGAATATAATAATTCCACAAAACAGTCACCAAACATCCATTCTCACATCAACAACCATCAGCAATAAATAGTCACAACACCTTTAAATCTAATCCCCTTGCTGCTATCTTTTTTCTTGAAATTAATGAGATGACTCTATCACCAATACACAAAAAAATTGTATCTGTGACTATGACTTACATATGGTGGGCACAACTCAAAAACTTATCGCTCTTCATCACCAGCGCTAGGGCTCTCGTGAATCTTTCTTCAACCAGAAAATGAAAGCACATCTAACAGCAGACTAAAAGAAGGAAACATCCATAACATTTGAGGAGGTGTGTATTCTAATATTCTTCTTTAGTATCTCACCAAATAATTACGAAGAGTTAACCGCACGACCCAATTTCTGACCAGTGTGTCATAATTAACACATACAAACCATAAAAACTCACAATGAAGTAAGCCATAACAACCTACACAAGAGTATATCTAAACAGAAGCAACTTCTTAGCTAATGCTTTCATATGTGAATCACGTAATGAATTCCATCACGATATATGCTTTCATATCTCAACATTCAAACAGGCAATTAATCGAACTTCTTCCCCAAGAAGAGAGCTATACTACTAATAATTCATCCCATCCCGACCATACCAACAATTGTAAGTAAACTTTTGTTTTTCAGCTCCAATATATGAATGTCAACTTCACCAAAAATGAAATCATGAAGAACTTTCTATCAAACAGTAAAGAGTAAAATACTTGTATAGACTTCAGTTTAGACTCATACAAAAGAGTGCTTTGACATGCAACAAACTGTAAGCATATGCAGCGGGGAACTTAAGAAAAATAGTGCCAAATGAGATGAGTGTGGCATAAAATACTAAGTATGCCATACCCAAGCTTTTGCCCCAAAAACAACTTCCCTAAAACAAGCTTCTGAGATAGCAATTCATCCAACAGAGCATTCACAGAGTACCTAAGAATTTATCCAAGTTGGTCGGAAATAATTTTTTGAGTAAAGTGCATTACTTGATTTGTAGACCACCTTACCACCCATCAGTTAACTGTATCTTTAGGGCATGGCCATTTCCCTCAGATGAAGCAACTTGATGTCCGACCTCCGGGTACGATTTTCCACCAATAGAGGAAATGCAGAGCACCATTGTTGACGAAGCTGGTGAATCTCCATCTAGGATTTTCTTGATTGCTGATCTATGACCATGATTGACTTCTCTCTCATACCTATACAATAATAGATGATCATTACTTGATTAGATTCCAGAAAGACCTAACAGCAAAGGAAAATCATGCCTTAAGGCTTAAATACCTATATTTTAATTCTTCAAGCACATTAGAGACCAGCAACAGTTTTCCAGAGAATTTAGCAGGATAACATCTCTCATAAGAGGCAAGTTTCCAAACGATCCACTTATAGTGATTAGAAACCCATCTACATTAACAATCAAACAAATGAATTAAACTACAAAGAATAAAATGGCAGGAGATAGGATGAACTAAATTAAATTAGGGAAAGGGGATATTATTTTGCAAAGTTTCCAAAGCATATTATCAGAGGATTCACTGTGTTTTAAATTTATTGCATTGATCAAGTTGACTGAATGCAGAGACGTGCAGTAGTCAAAAAGGGACAATTGATCCACACCCAAATCCCAATCGAAAAACCACAAACATGTAACTCACTAACTCTTAATGAGATCAAGAAAATATGAGCATATCAAGATGGTAAGGAATATTCTTGCAGGCTTAAAAATCCCGTGCATTGATGAAATTTACTCAAGAAACAACATTACTCTTTAGTCATGTACTGTGTGGATGCTCCAGAGTCAGATAACATCCTGTAAAGAGCCTCCACTCCACAGCAACCAGAAGACATTTCATTCTGGAATGTGTAACTTTCTGCAGCCACTGGGTTCATTCTTTTTACATATTCTGGTAATTTATCCAACTAAATTCAGAGTGAGTAGTGCATAATAAGTTATAGTATATGAAAGGGAAAACAATCAAGAAAGAAGAAAATTCCATATATGGGTATCATACCTTTTCCTGAAATGGAGGCTGTAAAACAAATTCTCTGAGATAATTTCGTGGAACTTGAAGTGGGTATCTGGTGGAAGCCCTTTGTTTGGACCAAGACTCCTTCGGTGCTAACCTAGACAAATCTAGAGGAAGTTTATTGTTAATAGCATAAAGGTTTGTAGAGATCAAATTAGTGCTCAAACTGAGACCTTACCATTAGTGGTTGAAGAATCAATACAGGAATATTGTTAAAGTAAGCTTTGCAATAAGAACTCAAAAAGGGATAATAAGAACTCGGGGTACACCTGACCAGGATAAGAACTCACCGTTCGATAAGCTTTGCAAAAGTAAGCTCAAAAAGGGTAATCATGGAGTAAAGAACCCAATAGGTCAGCCATTGTTGATCATCAACAGATGACTTCATCTCAATCGCCCGAATTGATGCATATCTGCCACAATGATTCAAAAAGACCAGACCAAATTAACCCCAATCATGACATAAACACATACATAAAATCCCTGAAGCCAAAACCTAGTCCAGAAACATAATCGTAAGGAATCAACCACAAACATTTAAATAAGAAGGAAAGCAAACCCGACTTACAGAGGATACACCAGACTAACCACAGGCCTGCAAAACAACAAATATCCAGTAAGCAAATTTAACTCCAATCTCCAAGTAAAAATTAAAAATCCCACACTTCAAAATTGATACCAAAACTCAAAATTATAGCATAATGTTAACCGCATTAAATCTAAAATGAACAAACCCTAGGTATTCAATTCAACCCCCAAAACCAAAAAGTTCCCTCAATCCAGAGACAAATGAGAGAATTGATACCCAGCAAGCACATCGAAGTTTTGGGCCACCAATTCGATGATACACAATGATAAACACTGCTGACAAAGACATTAACGATAACAAAAACATTCCTAAAGAATAAATTGTGAGTCGCGTGAGGCCTGGAATTTATCTTGAAGACCTTCGAGAACCCTAAATCACTGAACGGGAGAGGGAAACGCACACAAGCAAGAGCCGACGGGGCCCGGCGGACAGCGGTGCCTACCGGCGAGTACGGGCCAGCGACTGCGCGACGGCGTTAGGATTGGCGGGATGCGTGAGTATTACGCAGCGAGTGAATCGCATTCGAGAACCCTAAATCACTGACCGGGTTTAGGGAAACGTACACAAGCAAGGGCGATTTGTGTCACGAACAAGCGATCGGCGACGACGAAAGAAGGTAGGAAGCGGCGGCGGCGGTCGCCTGCGAAGGGTTGAGCGGACGGAGTCCTGCGAAATCGAGCAGCCTGTGGAAATAATTTTTGCCGTCGAAGAGAAATGCCCAGCGGATGAAGAAAGCTGAATAATAGTAGAACCCGACCCATGAGATTAGACGGACAAGATTTCAATGTGCAATCCAACGGTTGAAAACAAAATAGGATTTGACACGAAAATCGAGGGAAATCCTCTTATAATATAGAAAGATATATATATATATATATATATTTTTTGAGCTAGTTAAAAATTAAAATTGATTATTTGTTAATTAAAATTTAATTATTATTATATCTTTTTTATTTAAATTTTACGGAGTGTTATAGTCTACCCTCCTTAAAATAAGGCTTCATCCTCGAAGCCACATAATATTGTCATTTAAAAATTTTGCATTATAATAAGTAGTTCAATACACTAATGTATCTTCTTACATAGTACACCAAGTTATTCTTGGTCTCTAATCTCGTCGAACAATTCGGGGTATTTTTCCTTTATGTCAGCTTCTACCTCCCAAGTTGCATCTCTCTCGTCATGCCTTGACCACTGCACCTTTACCATCCGGATCGATTTTTGTCTAGTGGTTCGTTCTTTTGAATCCAAGATTCGCACGGGACGCTCTTCATATGTTAAGTTCTCATCCAATTCGATTATTTCAGGTATCACTTCCCTCCTTGGGTCCTGATGATATTCCTTGAGTTGAGATACGTGAAACACGTTATGAACTCTGGATAATTCTTCTGGTAGGGCCAATCTATAGGCCAATGGTCCAACTCTAGCAGTGATTTCAAAAGGTCCAATATATCTTGGACTCAATTTTCCGCGCTTGCCAAATCTCATTACACCTTTCATGGGAGATACTTTAAGAAGGATCTTATCCCCTACTTTAAATTCGCCAATTCTTCTATGCTTGTCAGCATACATTTTCTGTCTATCTTGTGCCGCCTTAATCCGTTGTTGGACCTTTTCGACTATTTTTCTTGACTCTTCGATCATCTGAGGTCCAACTTGGATTGGATCGTTCTTCTCGAACCAACATAGAGGGCTGCGACACTTTCTCCCGTACATAGCTTCAAACAGTGCCATTCCAATGCTCGAGTGATAACTATTGTTGTACGAGAACTCTATCAGTGCCAAATGTTTTTCCCAGCTACCACCAAACTCCAGGACACATGATCTCAACATGTCCTCAAGTGTTTGAATAGTCCTCTATGTTTGTCCATCAGTAGTCGGATGAAAAGCCGTGCTGAAGTTAAGTTTCGTACCAAGGGCCTCTTGAAGCTTTGTCCAGAAGTTTGAAGTAAATCTTCCATCACGGTCTGACACTATGTCCTGCGGAACTCCGTGTCTCCTTACCACATTCTCCACATAGGCCTTTGCTAACTGTTCCATACTCCATTTTTCTCGCATGGGTATGAAGATAGCAACATTGGTTAATCTGTCAACAATGACCCAAATTTTATCATATCCCGACGGCGTCCTCGGCAGTCCTGAGACAAAGTCCATCGAGATACTATCCCATTTCCACATTGGGATCTCCAACGGTTTGACCAACCCGATGGGTTTCTTCCTTTCTACTTTAACTTTCTGACAAATAGGGCATTGCTCAACAAAATTTGCTACTTCCTTTTTCATTCGAGGCCACCAGAAATGTTCCTTTAGATCCTTTTACAATTTATCACCTCCCGGATGAACTGAATATGGCGTCTCATGCCCTTCTTCTAAAATCTTTCTTTCTAACTCGGCACATGCTTGTGGTATGCACCAACGTCCCCGAAATTTGATACACCCATCTGCTTCAATTTGGAAGTCCGATGCCTTTCCTTGCTCAATCTTGGTCTTCATTCTTTCCAGCTTAATATCCCCTTGTTGACCTGCTTGAATTTCCTTAAAGAAATCTGGTCGAATGGCAATCGTGCTAAATAATCTTGCTGGCGTCCCTTCATACACCAACTCGATTCCAAATTTTGCTAACTCCTTATACAACTCTGGTGGAAGGACCTTCATGCTAGTAATATGCGTGGCTTTACGGCTAAGTGCATCTGCTACGACATTTGCTTTTCCCTCGTGGTAAGCAATGTCCAGATCATAGTCTTTAATCAATTCTAGCCACCTCCTCTGTTGCATGTTTAACTCTTTCTGCATGAAAATATACTTTAGACTCTTATGATCTGTGTAGATCTTGCATTTTCGCCCATACAGGTAGTGTCTCCACATCTTCAGTGCGAACACGACTGCTGCTAACTTTAGGTTATGTATGGGATAATTTTCTTCATGAGGTCTCAACTGTCTTGATGCGTAAGCTATTACTTTCCCAAGTTGCATCAGGGCACACCCTAATCCGTTTTGGATGCATCGCTGTACACTTCAAAATCATCTGTGTCTGTAGGAAGCGTTAGGACAGGAATTGTGGTTAGCCTCTTTTTCAATGTCTCAAATGCAACGTTGCACTCCGGAGTCCATATCACCTTACTTCCTTCTTCAGATTCTGCGTCAACGGTCTAGCAATCTTAGAGAAGTCTTGCACAAACCGTCTGTAGTATCCGGCTAAACCAAGGAAGCTTCTTATCTCGGTCTGTGAGGTCGGAATAGGCCATTCAGCCACTGCGGATACCTTGGTCGGGTCAACAGAAATTCCTTCAACCGATACAGTGTGTCCAACAAAACCTTGCGTAAGTGTTCTTCGTGCTCGTGCTCCCCCTCAGAGTAGATCAGAATATCATCGATGAACACTACTACGCAGGTATCTAACAGTGCTCGGAAAACGTCATTCATCAGACTCATAAATACCGCCGGAGCATTTGTTAACCCGAAGGACATTACGGTAAATTCATAATGCCCATATCTAGTTCGGAAAGCCGTCTTCGGAATATCCTCTTCAGCTACCATCAACTGATGATACCCCGATCTCAGATCAATCTTCGAAAACATCTTTGCTCCCTTCAATTGATCAAACAGATCATCGATCCTTGGGAGAGGATATTTGTTTTTGATAGTCACCTGATTTAGTCCGCGGTAGTCTATACAGAGCCGCATACTACCATCTTTCTTGCGAACGAATAACACTGGAGCTCCCCATGGTGATGTACTCGGTCTGATGTAACCTTTATCAAGTAATTCTTTCAGTTGCTCTTTCAATTCCTTACTCTCTGCAGGTGCCATACGGTATGGGGCTTTAGACACAGGCTGCGTTTCTGGAGCCAAATCGATGGTGAATTCTACCCCCCTGTGTGGTGGCATCCCTGGGATTTCTTCTGGGAACACATCTGGGAAGTCACGAACGACCGGGATTTGTTCCAGAACAATTCCCTCACCCTTCTTGTCCTCTACGTGGCAGAGAGAAATCGGATGTCCCTTATTTGCTAGCTTCGTTATCTTTAGAATCGTAACGATTTTTATCCTCGGCTTGGATGGCTTCGCATAAATGGACAACCTCTTCTTACTGGGACCATACACCGTCACCTTCTGTTCAGCGCAGTTGATGGTAGCCTTGTGTCGTGTCAACCAATCCATTCCCAAAATAATGTCAAAGTCTTGCAAGTCGAACTTAATCAAGTTCGCTGCAAACTCAACCCCATAAATAAGAATTGGAACGTCCACGTACATCTGAGAACAGTTCACCACTGTTCCATTAGGTAAAGAAACACCTAAGTTCACTGCACTAGGGGCTCTAAATCCTAGTTGTTCCGCTTTCTTACTCGCTATAAAGGAATACGATGCTCCAGAATCAAATAAAACATATGTCGGGAAGCCTTTAACTGTGAACGTACCAGCTATGACGTCATCAGCTTCATGGAGATCGACTCGGTTAACCACGTTCAGTCGTCCTTGATTGTTCCGGATAGTTTGTGGTGGGTTCATCTGACTATGGCCCTGGTTTGGTTGTGGGTTCCTCGGCTTTCCATTCAAACACTCCTCTGTCCGGAAGCGCTGGTCCTTCTTGAGATCCTCCCGTAATCGGTTAACGTCCAAACGGATGCCACAATCACTGACCATATGGTCGTTAAGGCCACACCTGAAACAGTCCCCAAATCGCGGGCAAGCTTGCATCCAATGCCGCTTGTTGCATTTAGGGCAAGGTGTTGGAATAGGAGGGCGATCGTTATTTCTCGGATTGGGGCCATTGAAGTTTCGGCGTGGGCCATTGTTCCCTCTGTCTTGCTTCTTCTCAAAGCGCCCTTTCTTATGAGCAGCATGGGATTGTCCGACATGTTCTTCTCTTTGCTTTGGTTGTCGAACCCTCTCAATTGTCATGGCTCGGTCATACAGCTTCTGGAGGCTGAAGAACTGTTTTCCTCCCAATCCCTCTCGGATTTCTCGGTTCAGGCCGAGCTCGAACTTCTGAGCCTGGGCATGATCGGTATTCACTAGTCCTGGGGCGAAGCGAAGTAGCTTATTGAATTTTTAATAGTATTCATGGACGGAGCGGTTGCCTTGCCTCAGAGTAACAAACTCCTCGTATTTAGCGTTCTTCACGCTAGTGGAGTAAAACCTTGCTCGTAGGGTCTCCTGAAATTCTGGCCAACTGATGTTCTGATCATCCTGGTTCCGCCACCAGGTATTTGCCTTGCCATTTAGGAAAAACGTGGCCACTTCTACCATTCTATCCTCTGGGCATTGCACTGCCTTTAGCAGCTTGTCGAACGTTAAAATCCAACCTTCCAATTTAGTTGGATCTTCATGCCCGGAGTATCTGGGTGGCTGATATTTATGTATAGCCCCAATGTAGTCCGAGGATTGTCCTTCTTGTTCTTCTTCTCGTGCCAATTGTCGTTCCACAGCGGCACCGATAGTAAGTATCATTTGCTCCAATCGAGCTTGCCGACCCTCCATAGGGTCTTGCCTATTTTCCACAGGGTTTTGTCTTCCTTCCATGGGATTTTGCCTTCCTTCCATAGGGTTAGGCGTAACTGGTGGATTTACCGGGTATTTCCTTGGGCGTCCACGTGGAGGCATCTGAAAAACAATAAATAATCCCAACGATATCGGAAACTTGATTATAGATACTCAATTGTAGTGCATCTTGGCCCTAAATAGAGAACTAGAAAACATTGATGACCAAGGCAACCCACATGTTTATTGAGGGGAAATGACCAAGTCTCCCATTTTTTTCTCTAAAGTTAAAATCTAATCAAAATATACTCATAAAATTTTATTTCTGCTTGTGCCTATATGCATATGTGTGTATTCCCATTCTCGAAATAGTTTTAAAAAAATACTTGGCAAGTTTTCAAAAATATATATATATATATATTTTTTTCTTTGCAAAAATTCACTAATTTAATTGCACTACTTTACATAGAAACCATATTTAAAAAAATATTTTCTTGTGCCAAAATTTTAATTTTAAATGCATATTTTGATAGAACCGGGCTCTGATACCAATCTGTAACACCCCTATTTTTCCCTAAAGGTACAGCGGAAGCACAGTGCGGGGAGAATGGGCCGATGTTACCGCCACGCATTCCGGGCCGTCCGGAATACGCTACGGCTAGCTGGCATACTTGCATACAATCAGAGTTTGATGTATATGCTATCTACTTTCCGGATAAGTTAACATATAATGCACGTATAAGATTTTAATGCTATAACAAGTATAAAATAAGTTTAGTAAATTGATTTGGTTAACATAACTCAAACGGAGGAATAGATTTCGCGAATACGCGCAATGATAATATTGGAATAAACCCATGGAGATTTCATTTAATAAAAGGGACATTTTTATATATATAAAAAGAATAAAATAGTTCATTACTCACACATATAAATATAGTCGTTCGTCACACATTAAAATACGAGGCGTATAAATTACAGGAACGGTGGAAACTTTAAAATATACGTCCTCGCTTTATTAACACACATATGCCAAGTTGTTTGACTCCATTAAGGAGATTTAAAATATTATACATAACTCGCACTCAAATTTGAAATATTCGGAATAAACCCAAACCGTGCCCGATGCGTGAAATGTTTACTGATCTTCACAAATATCCAAACCTGAGAGTGAACATGAAAAGTGTAGAGTCAGAGAAAAACAATCGCTGAGTAAGGAGACCCTTACTCCCGGAGGAGGTCGAGTTACATAAATAATTTAAATAACATTTACGGAATAAGGCATGCTTAAATGAGGATAATTTATACATATACGAAATATTACTCTATATCCCGGGAACAGATAATATAACAATATGCGTTACCGAGAAATTATTATCTCGGCCACCGTGATGTGCAGGTTCCCCGCCGTAGGGCCCAATTCGCACATACACTCAAAGGTGTGGGGGAGGTAAGAAATTTCCTCAACCCACTGTGAGATAAGGTAATGGCATCGGTGTAACACCCCGGATTTGATAACCCAGGCCGGGATGTCACCGCCACACCTCCCTAACAAGACACGGTTTCTCCGAGCTTGCTAAAGAGATGCAAAGCTATGGTTTTTCAGAATTTAAATCATTCAAACAGCCCATTGTAATATAATTTAAAAATAATAATATCAAAGTTGCAGCGGAATGTAATATTTACATATATATAATTATAATGCAGCGGAAATTTAAATACTGGGCCAACATGGCCAAAACACGGGTTAAACAGGCCCGTTCATGCAAGTTGTAATTAAATGCCGGAATTTAAAATATAGTTTTTCCTGAATGTTCCCATGTATGCATATGATGATGCATAATCCTCATACTCTGAAAGAAAAAGGGGAAATGTGGTTTGGTCAGCAAAAACGCGCTGAGTAAGTTAACATCTAATATGATCAAGGGGTTTCAAAGCCTTTATTTAAATTTGATAGAACATGCTTGTAGGTAATTCACAATTTGAGTTAATCATCCTCTAATAAATAAATGGCATGATTTAACACAAGGACTTCAGGTGATCATAGTTCAAATTACATGGTAAATTAATTGCAAGGCATAATTTAAAGGTATAACTTAAATAAGGAAAACATTCACGTCTTAAAAATTTTCCCGTTACTTCACGATTAAGTATTTCAGGATTTCCATTCTTTCACTTTTGTTCGATATGATTTTATATGATTTGATCTTGGGGAAACAAACCCGCAAGAATTTAAACGCTTCCTAGGGAAATGAACCCGTAGGAATTAACACACGTCCTGGGGAATCGAACCCGCAGGGAAACAAACGATCGCCCTTGGGGAATCGAACCCGCAAGAACTCAAGTACATCCTAGGGAATTGAACCCATAGGAATCAACACACATCCTGGGAATCGAACCCGCAGGAAAACAAACGATCGCCCTTGGGGAATCGAACCCGCAAGAACTCAAGTACATCCTAGGGAATTGAACCCGTAGGAATCAACACACATCCTGGGGAATCGAACCTGCAGGTAAACAAATGATCGCCCTTGGGGAATCGAACCCGCAAGAACTCAAATACATCCTAGGGAATTGAACCCGTAGGAATCAACACACATCCTGGGGAATCGAACCAGCAGGTAAACAAGTTTTGCAAAATTTTACAAGTTTTTCATGCAAGTATCTAACGTCCATTATAGGCACGCCAAGAAGGCTAGAGGGGCACCCTGCAGGGCACTCGCCCTCCATCCAAGTATCTCAATAACATTTCGATTTAGTATAATGGGATTTTTCAAAAGTATAGATGTATCGTATTTCAAGCCTTCGGCCGTTTGTTTCGAAATTTCAAAATCTCTCGATTTAAAAGTCGTTTGGCGTCACAGTTTACGCCTTTTGAATTTAAAAACCATTTTAAGTCGGAAAAATCTGAAATTTTCACAGTATATCAAAAACATCCCAACGAACAACTTTCGTGTTTTAACTTTTTCGAAATAAGTTGAGGAAACATGTCAAAAATCAAGTTTATTACACAAGCAGAATTCTTTCCGGACTCAGGTTTGACACAGTTCGAAGTTTTGACTTTTTAACATAACAAATGGACTCCAAAAATTCTGAAATTTTATAGGCACATACTAGACATGATTATCTACAACTTTCATTTATATTGCAAGGATCAAATCGGACTAGAAAATATAGAAACATTCTCATCAAGTTCGGATATGTTCACAGTCAGATTTCGAAAAGTCTTATCAAGGCAGTTTATGTTTGATGCGATTTGAAATAGCAAGCATCGATGAAATTGCTTGAATTTTTTACACAACCTAGATTTATGTGTTAGGATTAAAAGTCTAGTTTTGTGTTTTTCGGTTTGAACCCTCGAAATAGGGGTTTTGGTTGGATTTCAATCCTGTCACAGTTTCAAGTTTGAATCTCAAGGCAGGTTGATTCTCGGCCGTTTTTGGATATCAAAACACAATGAAAAATTATGAAAATTTTACAAGAACTAGATCTATGTCTTAGGAACATTTTCAATGTTTTAAGTTTTTCCGTTTGAACAGTTTTAAGGGTTCGAAAAATTCACACAAAATTGTTGCGCCGAGGGTTTTTCGTGTTGACAGATTTTAGAGTTATTAAATCCATATGTTTGGTTGCATTTTAAGTCACCCAAAACCAAGTAAGTATTAACTTACAGTGGGGATGATGTCTAGGACGTCTCTGGATCGATCGGGGTGTCCACGCTTGCTACGGACACTTCCCAATTACTCCGTCTCTTCTCCATTGGCCCCGAAACGAAACCAAAAGTAAAAATCTAGGGTTAGATCGAGTTTTCGGGCTCGAAAACATAAACGAAAAACCATGGATGACTTACCACAATCTGGGACACTAAAGATGTTGTTCTCCACGCCTCCTTCGTCGATTTTCGTCGCCGGAAAGTAATCGGAGAGTCGTCGGAAAGTGAAGAACTTGTGTTTCGGTTTTGGGAGAGTTTGAGGGTGATGGATAGACTTGAGAGACTGATTATGGGAGTGAAAATCAGTCATTGATCGTCCTATAGCCTTTCACCCCGACTGGGATTGGGTTTCCAAAGTCAGAACACGTAAATATGGTAAGAAAATCGCCAAAACGCGTCCTTTGGCAGCCACTGCTGCACTGGCGCGGGGTTGGCGCGGGGTTAGGCCAAACCCCGCGCGGAAGCGCGCGGCCTGGTCTGGGCCGTGCGTCCGGACTGCGCCGTGCGATCCCGTCGTGCCTTTTCTCCTCTCTTTCGGACTTTTGTCCTCCTACGTTTTCGGGCTCGATTTTTCGGGTCATTCTCGGATCATAAATTCTTATCTTAAATTTATCTCGACTCAAATGAATTTCATGTTTGTAATCTTAAGTCCGTCGGTCTGGGGTTCGTCGGCTTCCAATTCGTCGTCTTTTGACTCCCGTGCAATAACTTGTGTAATTAAATTTCTTCCGACTTCACGGGTTCTTGGAATTAGAATTATTTTCCTTCTTGAATTTAATTCCAATTATTTTGACTCAATTCATGGAATGTCTTCGGGCTTCCTTTCCCTCTTTTATTCCATTTTGAATTTTGAATCTATCGGCATTTCATTTCCGAGCAATAATTTATTGTGATAAATTATTTTCTTCTTCTCGGAGATATTTCGATATTGATCGGAATAAATTTTATTCCTTTGGACGTTGATAAAAATCTGGGGTATTACAGTCTACCCCCCTTAAGAATCAACTTCGTCCTCGAAGTTGTGTTTCGGCTTTTCTCGCGCTAAGAGTTAGGGTCCTTTTGTTTATTTTATTATTTTGCGATATTGTGTTATTGAATTATTGCTCGATTGTTGATTGTTTGTTGTTTGATTATTGTTTGACTGAACCCAGAATTGAAATTTCCGAGTTGCCTACGTACCCTGTGAAGGGATCAAGCCATGACGTAGTTCAAAACAATTTGGATTTGTTTATTTGAAATACAAAATATTCGGATTAGAATATTCGGGTCGTTACATCCTCCTCCCCTTAAGGTTACAGTTATGTCCCCATAACTGTTGTTGGACTTGGATCGGTTCGACTCAGGGTTGGGTAACGTTGTATACAATCATTTCTCACTGAGCTGGCAAGTCCGCTTGATCGATGTCGTTCAATCGTCCTACGGCTCTTCTGATTGAGGGTTTACCAAATCTAGCCTTTTCTCAATCCTCTCCTCACGAACATTGCATTCTCTAATCATGTGGTCTTCCCCACTGCATCTATAACAAGTCCCGCGCCTTGGGCATTCGCGCACCAAATGGGCTTGGTGGCACTGCGGGCAACGTGATATGACTGTACGACGTATGCCGTTTCTCCCATTATTGAAACATTTATTCTTATTCTCCTTTGGCTCATTGAACCCAGCTTGACCATTATTCTTCCTAAAATTGCCATTGCTATTGTTTCGATTCTTTTTCTCAAATTCTTGCGAGCCCTTGCTCGACTCCCCATTTCCTTTGCGCTTCAGTTGTTGGACTCGATCAATTGCTACAGCTTGATCATAAACCGTCTGCAGGTTTGTGAATTGTACTCCTGCAAGTATCTCCCGGATACTAAGGTTCAGACCCATCTCGAATTTCTGAGCTTTGTCAGATTCGGTTGGTACTATCCTCGTAGCAAATCGCACCAATTCCTTGAATTTGGTGTAGTACTCTTGTACTGTTTGCGCACCTTGTCTGAGGTTGATGAACTCCTCGTATTTTGCAGTCTTGGTGCTCAGTGGGTAGAATCTTTCCCTTAAAGCCTCCTTAAGTTCTTCCCAGGCGTAGGCTTCTTCGTCTTCCTCTGAATTCGCTTGAAGGTTTTGCCACCACTCATCGGCTTCACCTCCTAAGTAGTAGGTCGCCACGTATATCTTCTCCTCGTCAGGACATTTGATAGCATCCAAAAGTTTATCAAAGGTACGGATCCACCCCTCTAGTTTGGCGGGATCCTCTTGCCCATCATAGTGTGGTGGGTTGTAGGGGTTTACCAATGCCAAGTAGTTCACTTGGGCTACTGGTGGGGGTACTGCTGCTTGTGCTCTATGCACCTCAGCATTTCCTAATGCCACAAGGACCTCCTCCATAGTCCTTAGACGTTATTCCATGTTGTTGGGTATAGAAGGCGCTCGATCTCCTACGTTCGGAGGAACCTCATTGTTGTCAGGTGCGTTTGGGAGGTCAGTGTTAGTGTCGTTTGGGCTTACCTTCCTCAGTTTTCTTTTAGGTGCCATTTTCTGTTATTAAGCGCGCGAAGATGAGTTTCTAAGTGATCAAGATCTAGGACTAAGGCAAAGTTTAGTCTCAAGTTAGCGCTTCTAAGTCAAGACTCAAGGTCAAGTCGAACATTAGAGTGAGAAGGTTATGTATCACAAACGATTCACATAAAAAGGTTAGCACAAATATTTATGTATGCATATGCATATGTAATCCCCCCAATAAAAATTTAAAGCATGCATTTATTTATTCATGGGTTTTAAAAAATAAATTTATTCCATGGATAGACTAAAATAAGGATAAAAGGTTTGGGCCACTATATTGGGCCGAAAGAAATAAATTATTTGGGCTTTAAGTAAAAACAAGGTTATTGGGCCAAAATAATTGGGCCAACATAGTAATTAAATATTGGGCTAAAGATTTGGGCTAGGAAAAATAAATTTTGGGCTCAAAAGGTTTGGGTTTTAAAATAATAAATTTTGGCTAAAAGTTAGGGCTTAAAAAAAATTTGGGCTCAAAAATATTAGTTTAAAAATAATAATGGATTTTTAAATATAATACTAGTTTAAAAATAATAATAGTTTAAAAATTATAATACTAGTTTTAAAAACAGTCCGGGCTCTGATACCACTTTGTAACACCCCGGATTTGATGACCCAGGCCGGGATGTCATCGCCACACCTCCCTAACAAGACACGGTTTCTCCGAGCTTGCTAAAGAGATGCAATGCTATGGTTTTTCAGAATTTAAATCATTCAAACAGCCCATTGTAATATAATTTAAAAATAATAATATCAAAGTTGCAGCGGAATGTAATATTTACATATATATAATTGTAATGCAGCGGAAATTTAAATACTGGGCCAACATGGCCAAAACACGGGCTAAACAGGCCCGTTCATGCAAGTTGTAATTAAATGCCGGAATTTAAAATAGAGTTTTTCCCGAATGTTCCCATGTATGCATATGATGATGCATAATCCTCATACTCTGAAAGAAAAAGGGGAAATGTGGTTTGGTCAGCAAAAACGCGCTGAGTAAGTTAACACCTAATATGATCAAGGGGTTTCAAAGCCTTTATTTAAATTTGATAGAACATGCTTGTAGGTAATTCACAATTTGAGTTAATCATCCTCTAATAAATAAATGACATGATTTAACACAAGGACTTCACGTGATCATAGTTCAAATTACATGGTAAATTAATTGCAAGGCATAATTTAAAGGTATAACTTAAATAAGGAAAACATTCACGTCTTAAAAATTTTCCTGTTACTTCACGATTAAGTATTTCAGGATTTCCATTCTTTCACTTTTGTTCGATATGATTTTATATGATTTGATCTTGGGGAAACAAACCCGCAAGAATTTAAACGCTTCCTAGGGAAATGAACCCGTAGGAATTAACACACGTCCTGGGGAATCGAACCCGCAGGGAAACAAACGATCGCCCTTGGGGAATCGAACCCGCAAGAACTCAAGTACATCCTAGGGAATTGAACCCATAGGAATCAACACACATCCTGGGGAATCGAACCCGCAGGAAAACAAACGATCGCCCTTGGGGAATCGAACCCGCAAGAACTCAAATACATCCTAGGGAATTGAACCCGTAGGAATCAACTCACATCCTGTGGAATCGAACCCGCAGGTAAACAAACGATCGCCCTTGGGGAATCGAACCCGCAAGAACTCAAATACATCCTAGGGAATTGAACCCGTAGGAATCAACACACATCCTGGGGAATCGAACCCGCAGGTAAACAAGTTTTGCAAAATTTTACAAGTTTTTCATGCAAGTATCTAACGTCCATTATAGGCACGCCAAGAAGGCTAGAGGGGCACCCTGCAGGGCATTCGCCCTCCACCCAAGTATCTCAATAACATTTCGATTTAGTATAACGGGATTTTTCAAAAGTATAGATGTATCATATTTCAAGCCTTCGGCCGTTTGTTTCGAAATTTCAAAATCTCTCGATTTAAAAGTCGTTTGGCGTCACAGTTTACGCCTTTTTAATTTAAAAATTCATTTTAAGTCGGAAAAATCTGAAATTTTCACAGTATATAAAAAACATCCCAACGAACAACTTTCGTGTTTTAACGTTTTCGAAATAAGTTGAGGAAACATGTCAAAAATCAAGTTTATTACACAAGCAGAATTCTGTCCGGACTCAGGTTTGACACAGTTCGAAGTTTTGACTTTTTAACATATCAAATGGACTCCAAAAATTCTGAAATTTTATAGGCACATACTAGACATGATTATCTACAACTTTCATTTATATTGCAAGGATCAAATCGGACTAGAAAATATAGAAACATTCTCATCAAGTTCGGATATGTTCACAGTCAGATTTCGAAAGTCTTATCAAGGCAGTTTATGTTTGATGCGATTTGAAATAGCAAACATTGATGAAAATGCTTGAAATTTTTACACAACCTAGATTTATGTGTTAGGATTAAAAGTCTAGTTTTGAGGTTTTCGGTTTGAACCCTCGAAATAGGGGTTTTGGTTGGATTTCAATCCTGTCACAGTTTCAAGTTCGAATCTCAAGGCAGGTTGATTCTCGGCCATTTTCGGATATCAAAACACAATGAAAAATTATGAAAATTTTACACGACCTAGATCTATGTCTTAGGAACATTTTCTATGCTTTAAGGTTTTCCGTTTGAACAGTTTTAAGGGTTCGAAAAATTCACACAAAATTGTTGCGCTGAGGGTTTTTCGTGTTGACAGATTTTAGAGTTATTAAATCCATATGTTTGGTTGCATTTTAAGTCACCCAAAACCAAGTAAGTATTAACTTACAGTGGGGATGATGTCTAGGACGTCTCTGGATCGATCGGGGCGTCCACGCTTGCTACGGACACTTCCCAATTACTCCGTCTCTTCTCCATTGGCCCCGAAACGAAACCAAAAGTAAAAATCTAGGGTTAGATCGAGTTTTCGGGCTCGAAAACTTAAACGAAAAACCATGGATGACTTACCACAATCTGGGACACTAAAGATGTTGTTCTCCACGCCTCCTTCGTCGATTTTCGTCGCCGGAAAGTAATCGGAGAGTCGTCGGAAAGTGAAGAACTTGTGTTTCGGTTTTGGGAGAGTTTGAGGGTGATGGATAGACTTGAGAGACTGATTATGGGAGTGAAAATCAGTCATTGATCGTCCTATAGCCTTTCCCCCCGATTGGGATTGGGTTTCCAAAGTCGGAACACGAAAATATGGTAAGAATATCGCCAAAACGCGTCCTTTGGCAGCCACTGCTGCACTGGCGCGGGGGTTGGCGCGGACTTAGGCCAAACCCCGTGCGGAGAGCGCGCGGCCTGGTCTGGGCCGTGCGTCCGGACTGGGCCGTGCGATCCCGTCGGGCCTTTTCTCCTCTCTTTCGGACTTTTGTCCTCCTACGTTTTCGGGCTCGATTTTTCGGGTCATTCTCGGATCATAAATTCTTATCTTAAATTTATCTCGACTCAAATGAATTTCATGTTTGAAATCTTAAGTCCGTCGGTCTCGGGTTCGTCGGCTTCCAATTCGTCGTCTTTTGACTCCCGTGCAATAACTTGTGTAATTAAATTTCTTCCGACTTCACGGGTTCTTGGAATTAGAATTATTTTCCTTCTTGAATTTAATTCCAATTATTTTGACTCAATTCATGGAATGTCTTCGGGCTTCCTTTCCCTCTTTTATTCCATTTTGAATTTTGAATCTATCGGCATTTCATTTCCGAGCAATAATTTATTGTGATAAATTATTTTCTTCTTCTCGGAGATATTTCGACATTGATCGGAATAAATTTTATTCCTTTGGACGTTGATAAAAATCTGGGGTATTACAATCGGGCTGAATAACCCTAGTGGTCCCCGCGTGGCTGAAATATGCACAACAAACGAGGGAGTTGGGCAGCAGCGACCCACACACAGTCCCACCCCCGTAACAATGCGCGCTCAAAAATCCGTAGGATTTTGAGAATAGTTGCAACAATTATTAGGCACAGTAAAAAAAAATAGCATACCAATATTCTAAAAACAGTAGGGAGCAATAAGCATAAATTTAAAATATAATAAAGCGGTATTTAAAAATTTATGCTTAAGCTAAAATAATTTGGGCTTACTCCAAAGAGTAAAAATCTACTTACAGTTACCGGGGGCAGGATGGACACGATACGCGCACGGGCAACGAGCAGATAACCTTTTCCCGCTACTTGACTAGCAAGTTCTAATATTAATTTAGCATGTTACAATAATATTTAGAGGAAATAATAGCAAAAAAAATTATGATTATAAATATATTTTATACTACCTCGGCTCAAGATGATAGATAAGTATCTCAATTCTGCTGCTTTATTCGGAGTACTGCAACGGACTAACCAGCTATGAATTTTTTTTTGTATTTTATTATATATATATATATATTTAGAGGGTTTTCTTTAAAATTTTGAAAGAGATGAACGTATGGGGTAAGCAGAAAGCATTGAATGTAACAGAAAATCAGAAGGGAGAAATCAGATCTGAAGAGAGATGCAAGTGAAGAAAAGAAAAATATGGAAGCTGTATATTTATATAGGAAGCTGTCACCACTCCCCCATCTGCATTTCTAGTCAAAAATATCATCTAGGCCGCCCAACCCCTACTCTCATTTTTTTCAATCTTTTTGTCTCAGTCTCCCATTTCGCCTCAGTCCACACCAAATTTCTCTGCCACCCCCTAAGATTTCTTTTCAACCTTCTCTGTCTCCACTACAATTTTCAAACTTCTCTGCGCCTCCCTCTACGATTTTCCTTTTCTGGCGGCGGCCGGCGGCGGCGGCTGGAGACAGGCAGCGGCGGCCCTCCTTCCATCTCTTTCTATTTTTTTTTTAATTTTTTTTATTTTGGAGGTTGGTTGTTGTAACTTCCGATTTGGTGGTTTGAAATGGAGAGAATGGTGGTGGTGTTGGCGGATCTGTGGTGGTGGTGGCGGTGGCCGTTTGGTGATGGTGGTTGTGGCGGCAGTGGAGGTGGGTGGTGGTGTTAACGACTCCGGTGGTGGTAGGGATGGAGATGAAGATGGAGATGAAGGTGGAGATGACGACGGGTGGTGGTCGGAGGCTGTTGGCCGCGGCGGATGGGACTTGGGAGGAGAGGATGGTGGTTTCCGAGGGCGAGATGGAGGCGGGATGATGGAGGTGGTTGTGGCCGGACTCCGGCAGTGGCGAGTTGGAGTCGAAGAGGAGATGGCGGCGCCGGTTGCACGGCGGCAGCGAGGAGAGGGCTGTTGGGCGGTGGTGGCGATGCGGCTGAGCTCGGCGGCGGCGCGGTAGCAGGGCTTTGCCTTCCTCTTCCTCTTCTCTCCTTTCTCTTTTTTTTTTTTTTGGTTTGGATTTTGTTGATGAGATGATGGTGGAGGAGGGCGGCGGCTGTAGAGTGGAGGTGGCGGTGACAGGTTCGTGGAGGGTTGGGGATGGCCGGACATGGTTGTGAGAATGGAGAGGATGGCCGCGGTGGCGAGAGGGTGGTGGCCGGCGATGGTGGCAGTGGGTTGGTGATGGCGAGATGAGGGCGGAGGCGGCTGTGGCGACCGGAGATGGTGGGCGACCAGAGGTTCGCCGGAATCTCGCCGGCGGCGAGAGCGGCGCCGGAGATTGGGGGCGGCGGCAGTAGGCTTTCTTTTAGGGTTAGGGTTTGGGCTAGGGTTTGGATTGGGCTTAATTGGTTTGTGTTTTGGGCTTTTATTTTTGTTCTCTTCTTTTATTTGTTGGGTCATACAATTTACTGGCCCAATTTTATCGAATTATTTAATCTTAACTATGGACTTAATAATTCTTAACACTTAAAATTTAAACTTAACGGATTTAATGGAATTAATTTTATTTATCAATTTGGCACCAATAATCAAATAATTAAAGACTCCGAATCCTTTAATTTGGGATAATTGGTACTTAAGTAGTACTTAAGTAGTTGGACAAAATATAATTTTTCAACACTTGAATGGATTAATATTTTTAATTCATTGATACGGGCTTAAATTTATAATTTAATTAATGTTTAATAATATTAAACCCGATATTTAAAAATTAATGGTCCTAGCCAACTTGTTCTAATTAACTATGTAGAAGACAAATTAAATAATCATCTTCCAATGTTTTTACAAAAGTCATTTATATATATATATATATATTTTGAGCTAGTTAAAAATTAAAATTGATTATTTGTTAATTAAAATTTATTTATTATTATATCTTTTTTATTTAAATTTTATGGAGTGTTATATTATTATTATCATTATTATTTTTTATTATTATCATTATTTTATCATCATTATTATTGTTATTATTATTATTATTATCATTATCATTATTATTATTTGTATTATTATCATTAACTGTAATATTTTAATAATATAATAATAATAATAATAATATTATTATTATTATTATTATTATATTATTATTTTTATTCTATTACTTTTAATATTAGTAGTATTATTATTTTCACCAGGATTAGATTTATTATTATTTGTAATAATGTTATTAATTATTAACTATAATGTTTTAATACCTATAATAATATTACAATTATTATTATTATTATTACTAATAATATTACTATTATTAATATGACCAGTAATATTATTAATTATTATTATTTATATTATAATTATTTATTATTATTTACTATGCAAGTTATTAATATTATAATTATTATTATTAACAAGTATAATAATTATTAGCATTATTATACAGATTATTGTGAGGTTCATTTATGTGTATTATAATAACGTGTGAAATTGTTTTCATGTAAATACTTAGGGGTGGGTGATTGACTAAACGGAGCAATGTCTTTGTAACACCCCCATTTTCCCTGAAGGAAAGAGCGGAAGCAAAGAGCGGGAAAAGGGGCGGGGTGCTACCGCCACGAATTATGAACAGCCCGGAATACGCTAAGGCTAGAATAAATATTATCGCTGAATGTATATGCTAACCACGTTCCGGACAAGCTAGCATATAATTCGCAAAGAAACTTATAATACTGTGAAAAGTATAAAATAAGCTTAATAAAAATGGTTGGATTGTACAACCAAAACGGAGGAACGCATTCCTCGAGGAGCTCAACGATAGAAATGGAATAAATTCCATTGGAGTTTTTATTTAAAAAGGGTTTGTCTATTTCATATTCAAAAATACTGTTAAACGCGCAATGCATTGTTTAAAACAGTAGGGCACAAATATTTACATAATGGGATAGGACCCAAAGATTTGTTTATGCTTGATAAATCATTATCTATGCCAAGTGATAAATTTCTCTATCCCAAGAGGGATTTTCAAATATACTTTTCGTACAGAATACCCCAAACCGTGCCTGTGCATTGATGCCTTGCAGATTTTATGACCTGAAAGGAAACGGTGAAAAGTGTAGAGTCAGCGAAAACAATCGCTGAGTAAGTAGAACTTTACTCCCGGAGGAGGTCGGGTTGCAGAAATAGTTTAAAAAGAACAGTTATGGTAATGGTATGCTAAAACGAGAGTTAATTTAAGCACAGGCAAAATCCATATAAACCTAATCCCGGGAGAAGAAAAATATGACACTATGAGTTACCAAGAAATAAATTTCTCAGCCAACATGATGTGCAGGTTCCCGTTGTAGGGCCCAGTTCTCACATACATTCAAGGGTTGTGGTGGAGGTAAGAAATTCCCTCAGACCACGTGGAATCCAACCATGGCGTCGCGCTAGTTTTCAACGGTCCCCGAATGGCATGCGACGCACGCAAATGGCGGAGGTGGCGTTGAGCCGACCCAGTAGCGTAGACCCACCCCGTAACGAAGAGCTCCAAAAATCCATATTATTTATGGCAGAAATTGAATAAGCACAGTAAAATAGCATACCAATAATCCAAAAGCAGTAGGGAGCTATAAGCATAAATTTAAAAAGTAATAAAAATGGTTTTCTTGAAATTTATGCTTAAGCTAAATAATTTTTGGGATTACTCCAAAGAGTAAAAATCTACTTACCGTCACCGTAGACGGAATGGATGCAACACACGCGTAGGCTATGAGCAGATATCCCTTTAGAGCTATTTAACTAGGAAAATTTTAATAACTTAGTATACTATAGTGGTATTCTAACATAAATAATAACTACAATCTTCCACTTACAATTACCGTAGTCTTGGGTTAACGACACTAGTGCAAGCAACGAGCAGATATAAACTCCACTCGTAATATGGAATTAGAACTCCCACCGCAACGAGCCAACCTTACACGTCGTTGTTGCCCATCCAATTCTTGTAACTCAATTTTTCACTCAAAAAATTTCTCAAAGACTTGGCAATAAAATTAAGTGGTTGGGCGTGCCCTATATAGGAAAGGGAAGTTCTCTCTTTTATCCGGTCCAATGTTTATCTCCTCCAATACCTTAGAAATACTAACAGATCCCCACAAATTCCAATCGGTTGTCACTCTATTGATGTAAATCACTCAACTTTATTTAATTGACACATTTTCCCAATGTGTAATTACTAGCTTTCTTCCTCCTCATTCCTCTTTATCCATCCAACAGCCCACCCCTCCCTTCTTTTCTGTTTCTTTCTTTCTTTTCTTCCATCTCTCGAGTCTTCTCCCATGTCCAATCCATCCCAGTCTTGAGCCCCTCCTACCGAGAACTAAGCGCGCCTTCCGGGACAAGATGGGCGGGGGTTACAGGCGAGCGGCGACGTGACCGGCGGCGCGGCGATGGGACACGCCCCAGTCTCTCCTCTCTTTCTTCTCATTCTGTCCCTGTCCCTCTATTTCTTTTTGATCTTGATTTCTGATTTTGGTGGTTGATTGGAGCTTGGTGTTCGATTTTTTTTGGGGTTTGGAGAAGGAAGGGAGATGGTATGGTGTTGGATCTATTTTCGGATCGGAGGTGATGGTGGCTGCGGCGGTGATGTGAATCGGTGGTGGCGACGCCGATTCGGAACCGGAGGCAGTGGCGGCGAGGATGGACGGAGGAAATAGAGAAAATGGAATTGAAGATGGTGGCGGCGAGAAAAGGGTGAGCTCGCGGTGGTGGAGGCGATTTGGGATCTGGGAAAAAAGAAGGGAGATAACGGTGGTGGTGGCGGTGGCCGCGGGTAGTGCGGTCGGATTTGTGGTGGTAGCCGGATTTGAGATTTTTGGAGTGGAAAAGATGATGGTGGTGGCGTGGCAAGGGCAGGGGCTGCGAGTGGTGGCCGGCCGGCGCCGGCGCCGGCGATGGTGGCGCCGGAGTCCGGCGGGGGCGGCGGCAGTGGAGACTGGGGTTAGGGTTTCCATTTGGTTATTGGTTAGGGAGTGGGCTTGGGTTGTTGGGTTGGGCTCACTCAAATTCTTATTTTGCTTATTGGACTATTAAGTTAATTGGCCCAACTCCTAATAATTGACTCAATTAACTAGTTAATTTAGATTATGGACTTAATTTATTAGATAATCCGATATCGTTAGCCGATTAATTCAAGACTCCACTTTCTCCGATTTGAAACCACCATTAATTAAAAGTCGGACAATTTCCGATAATTAAGTGGGTTAAATATTTTAATTTTAAGGATTTAAATTTTTCTAATATTTAATCCGACATCTTTAAACATACCAATCGACTTACGGGTTTAATTAAGCTCTTAATGACAAAAGGTTTTGTAACTATAGGCTAAGCCAATATTTAATTAAGTTACATTAATTGGTCTCACTTGTAGGAAAACTAAAGTCTTGAAATAATCGGTCCAATAATTATCCTTCTCGCAATCGATTAAGTGTGTAATTTTAATTTTATCGACTAAATTTTATAACTTGGTCTAAACAATTGTCCTTCCGAATAATCATTGTCTTTATGAACTCATCCTTGCTTTATTTAGGAATTAACTAGTTCACGGTCTCCTAATGGCTTTAATCTTATAGTCCATCCATTAACACTAGTTCTTAAAATTTAACCTAAGTCTCCAATCTTTTATACTAGTTAGCTAAATATTCCTAACTAAATCATATTGGCTAATTACTTAATCCAAGGCTTATAAATTACGGGACCCGATAAATATAGTTATTCTGAAATCATTGTTTCTTTATTCGTACCAAATTCTGTTTTGAATGTTGATCTCAGATTTATTGCTTCAAAATAATCTAGCACTTGTTATAATCTTCTAATAATATATGATTTTATAGTTATAAGCTAATAGGTGCTTAAATCATTTAATAGTATATTTTACTAAATAATCAAAGTCTTTGGTTTTCATAATTGGGCAATTTGTTCCTAAAGAACTTGGCCGCTGGCTAACTCCGTAATTAGACCGCTAAGTATTTTAAGTCGCATTCTAGTGATTAATTCTACAACTTAGCTCATGCTCAATTCTTTTTATTTACTTCGTTTGTTCTCATATAAGTGCTCCACTTCTATATTTCACGCAATCCAATACATATTTTTAAATGTTTATAACTCAAATTATATACATGTAAAAATTATAAAAATTTGATATTCTAAAACTACGTGATTAGACGAATCTAACAAGATCTCACTTGACTATATTTTATCTTATAGAACTATGTCAAAAATTTGATCAAAGTTACTTAATGAATAGTTACTACTATGCAAATGGAGCATTTAAATGAGAACGGAGGTAGTAAAATATTATTATGGATCTTTTATTAAAAATCAAATAGCTTATAAACTTATTAGGGCTTTAATAATTAAACCTTGTTTGAGGCTATACTTCCTTTCGGAGCCTTCATTCCATATCTCGACATATAATCGATTATTGATTAAGGGTCAATGATTTACAGATGAATATTTATTATGCTCCTGGCTGAATTAATTCAAGTTAGTAGTTCGTAAATTTAATAAGTTACACTTTAATAAGATCTTATATTTTTAATAAATAAATAGCTCACTATTTTATATTCGTTTAATTCAAGTCTCACTCACAGTTAAATCACATCCCCAAATTTGCTATTGAGAATTTATGTTTAAAATTGACTAACTAAATTTTGAGTAAATAGTCGTATTAATTAATATGGGTTTAGTAATTCGTAATAAAATATACTTCACCTAATACCTATAGGTTAATTAAATATTGTTGCACTTAAAATTTTAATTTCTTGAATTAGTTCACAACTAGGATTGATTTAAACAAATTAATGTTCAAAAATACCTTTTTCTTTTCATCTTCCATAATTTAAATTTATGAGAAATTTTTGAATATCTATTTATTAAAAATTTAAATTTTTATTAAAGATTTGACGGGGTGTTATAGTCTTTTTGGGAATCATTGACCGGTAGCAATGGTACCAGGGCGAGTGGCATTCACACAACGAGGAAGAGCAAGGCCTGAACCGTAAGTTTTAATTTGCAATGCTGCTTAAATCTATCTCAATACATATAATTTAGAAATGTGGCTGCTGCATTACATGAGTTTACTTGATAACCATAATATTTTCAGTATTTTGTATAAGTTTGAAATGTTATTATTGATTGAAAGAAGAGTGTGTGGAATTGAAGGGATACAAGAGACACAGAACTCAACAAACTACGACGCGCAACAAAACTTTCTATACGTTCCTTTACAATATGGAAGCGTGATGGAGAGCATATTTGGCACGACACCGACAACAAATATATACGGGCATGAAAATGTAGCTGGGAGCAGCAACGGGTACGGAGTGGTACGGGGAAACATGGACGGAAGTAGCGGTATGGGTAATTTTGCAGGACGTGGGAGTAGTCTAGCACATGGAGGAGGAAGGCAGTTGCGGATCGAAGAGGTGCCGGAGCCGGTGGAGAATATATGCGGAGATGCAGTAGAGACCGAGCAGTTGAAGGATGTTGGTGATGCAGCATGTGCTGAACAAAGTAGCTCGGAGTCGGAGAGTGAGGATGAGCTTGCTAGGCCCATGAGTTATGGAGATTTTCAGCACTATTACAATCTCGTGAGAGACCGCGAGCGGAATCAGGAACGGATTGAGAGAGATGGGCGTCCAGGGCTGCAAGCTGGTCATAATCCGTGTTGGGCGAGGACGGAAGAAGTATACACCGTCCCGGAGATGAGTCATGGGATGTGGAACCTCCCGCGGCCACACTTTGACTTACCTGAATGGCTGCTCGACGAGCACGTGGAGGATACTGTGGAATCATCATTTGCAGTCGGCTCAATGTTCGCAACAAAGGCGAAGTTGCAGGAGAAGCTGACAGCATATCTTGTGGCGGCCAGGTGTGGTTTCCGCATGTGGAAGTCGGATAAGGAGAGGTACTGGGTGATGTGTAGGGTTGAAGGTTTCGAATTTGAGATGCGAGCAAGTGGAACGACATCGCTATGGAAGGTGTACAAATTGGTGGAGCATTCTTGCACCACAAACCCAGACAGGCCACAACCGACGACACTCCCCTCGAGACATTTGGGCAGCTATTATGCATCGGATATAATTGTCGAGGAGAAGACGCTAGAGCCTGTGATGATCCAGGCGAAGCTGCAAAGTGAGGGTGTTAATATCTCGATCGGAATGGCCCGGAATATAAGAAACCACGCAATATGCTCAATTTTTGGCGATCACGATAGTTCATTTATGATGATTCCTTCGTACTTACACATGCTGAAGGAGACGAATGAGAAAACCATTATGAATTATGCATTGGATATGGAGGGGAAATTCGGGATGGCCTTCTTCGCATTCGGTGCCTCTATTGCGGGATGGCCATTGATGAGGCCTTTCATAGCAATTGATGGGACATATTTAAAGGGAAAGTACAAGGGTGTCCTGTTCGTGGCCGTAACGAAAGACGGCAACAACCAGTTATTCCCGCTCGCATTTGGTGTTGGGCCAACTGAGTCGAAGAAACGTGGTGGTGATTTCTATTGCAGTTAGACCGGGCACTAAACCTGCAGAAGGAGGTTCTGATTGTGTCTGATGGGGCTAAGTCCATTAGAGCTGCGATTGTGCGGGTGTTACCGGAAGCCCACCACGTCCTATGTTGCATGCACATCAAGTCCAATCTAGCTCGGTATGGCAAGAGAGCGACCGACTTGTTCACTTCGGCCGCTTATGCATACAAGAATAGCGATTACAATCGACACATGGATAGTCTGAAGCAGCAGTTTCCGTCTGCATACAAGCATCTAGTAGAGAAAGTCTGGGAAGAACGGTTTGCACGTGTGAAGTGTCCGGTCCGTCGTTATGACATGATGACGACGAATCCCGTTGAGAGCATGAACAAGCGCTTGAGATGAGCGCGAAGGTTACCTGTTTCCTCAATGCTCGACATAATTCGTGCAGCCATAGCTGAATGGTTTTTGGAGAGGCACAACGACGCGGTCAGCAGCACTACCGTGTTGAGTGATTGGGCACACGAGGAACTGATGAAGTCGGTACATGAGGGAGGAACGATGCAAGTGAAGGACACAATGAAGCACAATGAGTACATCGTGGAACAAAAAGGCAGGGGTACACAGTAAACCTTGGGATGAAGACATGCACGTGCCAGAGGTTCCAACAGCATCTCATACCGTGCCCCCACGCAGCAGCAGCGATCAGGTACGCCCCGAGCTTAGGCGTTAGATTAATTTTTTAATAGATTGTGTGCTATTTCGGACAATGTCTCTTTGACACTGAAAGCGTCTATCTGCAGATCCGTGAGGCAATAGTAGACTGCATATGCTTCACCGCACTACAAGCGTTCGGTGCTCGTCCGCGTATGGACACCAAGAGTGTTTCCTATGCTGCACCCGAACGAATGGATATTACCGACCGAGATTGCCCGAGCAACATGCGCGCCGCCAGATTGCCCGAGGCAGGCCGGTCGACCGAAAGAGAGTCGAATCCCCTCCGGGCCGGAAGGAATGCGCAGGTCGAGAAGGCGACAGACCTGTAGTGCGTGTGGGGTAGTGGGCCATAATTGGAAGAGGTGTCCGGGCCCCAATCTCGATCACGCCGGACCATCCGAGTATCGACCGTCCACACCCCAGATATGTGCATCATGTGGCGGCGAGGGGCATGATGCGACGAACTGTTGCAATTTCAATTTCAGTTTTGACCTAAACGGGCCTGCTCCTTATTATTATTAGGGTGTATGTTACTGTTATTATTGTTATTGTTATGTTACTCTTATTATTGTTATTGTAATTCAATGGCATGATAAGATTAATAAAAATCATGTGATAAGTATGGAGCGAACTGTGCATGAGGGAGGAATAGTGGGTATACATAATATGACCAGCACAATCAGAGATCTCAGGGCTGCGTGTCCTCAACGATGTCAAAGTTGACAGGCGGCGGAGCGTCGCTGGTACGGCGAGGGCCCTGCTCCCGGTCAGCACTGAAGCGCCACACCTCGAAGGCCACATCAGGGGAATGAGAGGTATAGGTAAGAGTGCCACATTCAGAATCACAAGCGCCACATCAGGGTGAATGTTGCTGTTATGGAATACTGGGCATGCATCAACTGTAAGCACGATCACATCATCAACGTCAATGTTGCGGTCGTCACATTTCAAATATTACCCTTTCGGAACATTGAGTGTAACACCCGAGGAAAAACAAATTCAAATTGTTTTGAACTACGTCATGACTTGATCCCTTCACAGGGTACGTAGGCAGCTTGGAACTAATTTCTAAGTTCAGTCACGAAATAAATCGCAAAATAAATCACGAAATAGATCACAAGGACGATAGGAGGAGTTGGAACCAATTTAGACTAGGCTAATTAGGACATGGAAATGTTGCGAGCGATAAGCCGGACTCGTAACAAGTTTAAGGAGAAGATTCCGAACCGGAGACGACCCAAGGAATCGAGCTAATACGTAGAAAACCGATAGGGGAAAGCAAGGAAAGACCCGACGGAACATGCGGACTGCCAAACCGGCCGGTCCGGCCGGCCCGCGCTCTCCGCGCGCCGCCGCGCGGCCACCGCGCGGACGGAGGAGTCGCGACTCCAGGGCAGACCACGCGTGCTCCGCGCGGACAAAAGCCTATGTGCGCGTCACCAGCGCGCCAGAGGTGCAGGAGGTGTAAACTTTCCTTCCATGGCGATTTTCTTGCCAAAATTAACACCCCCTTCGATGGTAATCGGATCTCAGCCTTGGGGAAGGCTTAAGAATACCCTAGGGGCGCCCCAAACCCTAGAGTTTCAGAAAACACTTCCTACCCTCCCTCAATTCCCTCTCCAAGTTCAAAACTCCTTCGACACCACTTTCCGGCGAGTATTCCGGCGACGACGGGACGACCGGGACAAGCCCCTGACTTCTAGACTCGGTAAGCTATTGTACAAAGTTATAATTCGTCCATATACCTCAGAAACTCATATTCTAACCCCTTTTCCCTTACTACGATTTTCCGTCGGAAAACGAACAAAAAGCGATCGGAGAAGTTGGCCGTTCGTCGTGACCCTAGGACATCTGGAAACCCAAACCAGCGACCCTATCCTCATTCTAAGTAAGTTTAAACCTTACTCACAAATTTTCGTGGTTGTTTGTTGTTTAAATCTCGAGATATAGGCTTGTAACAAAAATCGGTTTTCAAAAACCCTATTTTCGTCCAATTTCAAAGACTCGCCTAAAACTCGACCTTCGGGAATTCAAACCGAAAACTTTTCAACATAAAAGTTGTTCCTAACACCTTTATCTATCTTGTGTCCAAATTTCAGCCGTTGAAAGTAAGTTTTGCTATCCCAAATCATGCCGTAAACTTTCTGTGACAACCCGAACGTTTTAAAACTGTGACAGATTTCTATATTCAACTTGATGCATGTTTTTCACCCATTTTTCGAATGATTTAACTGTGCATTCCTAAACAAAAGTTATAGATAATTGTGTCTAGATTATGCATGTAAAAGTTCACGGATTTTGGTGTTCATTTGATATGTCAATCGGTCGAATTTTTTTAGAACTGTTTTAAACCCTATTCGGAACCCGCGAGTATGCAGTGAGTTGTGGTCGATTTTTGAGTACCAAGAATTCATTATTTCCGAATTCTTAAAACATGAAAGTTGTTCCTTAACGTGTTTTGTAGTTACTGTAAAAATTTCGCATCGATTGGTTGTGAAATGAATTTTTAATCGGCGTTGCACGAACCTGTGACGAAAACAGTTTTTAAGACAGAAATTACTCCTTGCAATGAACTCGAATTTCGACTCACTTCGGAACCTCATTTCCGAAAACTTAAAACATGAAAGTTGTTCGTGTGTGTGTTTTTGAACTACTGTAAAAATTTCAGAATTTTTGGTGAAAAGACGAATTTTTAATTAAGAAAGGCGTAAACTGCCTCGAATAGGATTTTTCAAACTTGAGAAAACTCGAACTATGAAAACGCGATATCGATCATTTGATAAATTTGAAATACGAACTTTTGAAAAATCCCGTTCACTAGGCTGAGCCGATCGTCATGCTATCATTATCTTTGAGACTGCCTCGTTAGTGGTCTCCTTACTATCTGAGATTGCCTCGTTAGTGATCTCGCGCGCTGTATTTTTGGATCGCCTCGTTAGTGGTCCTACTATCTTTTTGGATCGCCTTGTTATGGTCCTACTATCTTTGAGACTGCCTCGTTAGTGGTCTCCCATTGTTTGGACTGCCTCGTTAGTGGTCCTATGTTGAGATTGCCTTGTTAGTGATCTCCCGGTATGGTGTCCTCTTCTTAGTCTAAGGGATAAATGTAAAAGAATTGGGTGAGTGTTTATTTATGATTAAATCGTATTTATCATGTCTTTAATTATGTATTTAAAATTCATGCCTCTTAAATCATGCTTAAATTACGCTTTTAAAATTTAGTCCTTTAATCATGTTTTCCGCTGCAAATAAACTACGTATTTTAACATTACGTGTGGTAAGCGAAATCTTTAGTTTTAAACACATGTAACCCCTTTTATTTGTTAGTTAGGGATTAACTTACTCAGTATATTTTTATACTGACAACCGTTGTCATTTTTCTTTTACAGAGTATGTCGAGTGACGCATACGCATACACTTGGGGGGGAGGGGGGGGATTGTTTGTGAACATTTTCGCTTTCTGCATCGTATTACTGTTTACCGGGTCTGTTTAACCCGAGGTTTTGGCCGTGTTGGCCGTGATTACATTTCCGCTGCATTTACTTTTTTTCCATGCATGATGATTTTTACTACCGTACTTGATTAAAGTATTATTGGATTCCGGATTCATTGTTGAATGTTTTAAAACTTTGCATACCCATAAGCCTTGCACCTCCTTAGCGAGCTCGGGAATCCGTGTCTTGTTAGGGTGATGCGGCGGTGACACCCCGGCCTGGGTTACCAAATCCGGGGTGTTACATTGAGAATGGCCTATGAATACAAAGAGCTGCAGAGGATTGTGGATGGGGTGGCGCCAAGTTGAAAATTGGGCATACACGACGTTCCAAACATTACTCATTCGGGAGTTTTGTACAGCTATCCTTTCGTACCGCAAGCATTAGGCTTTCAGGACTTTGACGCCTATACTGAATTGGAGGAGTGGCTCGGTGAAAAAGCATATCAATGTATAGATACATATGTGGATATGATTCCACTGAAAAAGGGAAATCCCCTATATAAACCAGATCATGAGTGGGTGTAATGTGACAAATACAGAAAGTAGAGGAAATTGAGCGGCAGCATTTACATCAGGAAGTTACCTGCAGAGTGGTTCTGTTACATGACGCCTTTCAGTGGACAATGCGAGATGCCAGAGGAAAAGGCTGGCAGCGGATTGATCACAATATCAACTCAGCGTCGTAGTTACCTTCATAAAGATCCACCTGCATCTGGAGGCAAATCATCTGGAGAAGCAATGAATAAACAACGAGGAGTGAAGCACAACGCTTGAAGCATCAATTAGGTTACAACGAGAACATTCAGCAACGCTGGAAATTTTAACTATTAAAATATTTTTTAATATGTTATAAATATTGTAATTTTTACTGTTATTTTTTTTTGAGGAACTGCTCTTGGAAAGGAACAAACAGTCAGAAGTCAAATTTGAACTCCTGATAGCCAAATTACCAAACAATGAAATGAGCTACAAAGATAACACATTGAGAAATGATGCAGTTATTCACAACACATAACATAATACATTGCGAATATATCCGAAAACAAGTATAAAAACGAATTAAAACTATACTTCTCCTCTTGTGCCCTCAAAAATTCCTAGAACTCACAAACAAGACTTCACGAGTTTGTAAAAGTAAATGGAGAATAACTTCAAGTAGATCAACGGTAACGACGAAGGGAAAGTGTTTGGTTCCTCTTCCAGGTGGCCCTTCGCGAAGGTCGTGCCTTGTGGTGCAAGTGGCCCCTTCCTCTGAGACCCCTGTACTTCTTTCCAGCAGAGGTGAGCCCTCGGAGCTCCCTGTGCTTGTGTACTGGGTTGCAAATCCAGTTGATTCTTGGATCATTGCGAATGGTAGTATGAGCTGGATCAACCAATATTACCGCAAAGTACTTGTACGTTGAGTCCTCGTTGATCCAGTAAGAGTTCAAAACTTTAACGCCCCCAAGTTTCCTGCCGGCACGTTCCTCCGCCATGGACCTCTTGTGGCGCTGGAATTTCAGCTGAGTAACACCCTGGTTGGTGGGCTTACCATATACAATCCCCTTTGGAACTGGCCTCTTCCTTCCACCACGTCTAACACGGACACGGTAAACCACATACCCCTGTTTTGCCTTGTATCCAAGGCGTCTGGCCTTATCGGGGCAAGTAGGGTGGGTGACGCGGACGCTGGCGGGAAGCTGACGATACTCCCAACAACGAACCCTAAGGCCCCCAAGTTTCCTGCCAGCACGTTCCTCTGCCACGGACCTTTTGCTGCGCTGGAATTTCAGCTGAGTAACACCCTGGTTGGTGGGCTTACCATATACAATCCGCTTTGGAACTGGCCTCTTCCTTCCACCACGTCTAACACGGACACGGTAAACCACATACCTCTATTTTGCCCTGTAGCCGAGGCTTCTGGCCTTATCGGGGCGAGTAGGGTGGGTCACGCAGACGCCAGCGGGAAGCTGACGATACTCCCAACAACGAACCCTAAGCATGAAGCGCATGACATCGGATTGCTTCTTCTTCCAGAGCTCGGAGACGTAAGAGTAGGCACCCATGGTGATGGTGTTCGACTCGTCGGCGCGGGTGCAGTGGAATGGAGTAATTATTATCATTATTATTAATTTTTTATTACTATTATTTTTAGATTTATTAGTATAATTTAATTTTACTTTTACTACGAAAAATATAATGAATTAATGATTAATATGAATATTACAGTTATTAATTATTATTATTAATATTTTTAATAATTGTAATAATTAGTTTTACACAATACTAATTTCTCTTTTGATAATAATAAATATTGTTTATTACTTTTTATAAAAAATTATAAAGTAATTTAAATATTTATTATAATTATAAAATAATTATATTAGCATTAATATAAATATACGGTGGAATAATATTTGTTATTTTCAAATTTAGGGTTTAGGGTTTAGGGTTTAGGGTTTAGGGTTCAAAGGGTTTAGGGATTAGGGTTCAAATTTAAGGTTTAGGGTTTAGGGTATCAAATGGTTTAAAGGGCTTAGGGTTCAATATTATAATTTTTAATAAATTTAATAATATTATATTTAATAATAAATATTGTTTATTAATTTTCTTTAAAAATTATAAATTTTTTTAACATTTATTTTAATTATAAAATAATTATATTAGCATTAATTAAAATACTAACACTAATATTAATTATTCATGTTATTATAATAATTATTCTTGTTATAATATTTCTTAGTATTTGAATAATAATTTTTTTATAATACTAATTATTAATATTTATTATTGATAATAATTATTCAATTTTTTTAGTAATACTAATTATTATTAAAAATATTAATAATTATTATTAGTAATTTAATTTTTTTTTATAAAATTTTCACAATCGTTTATTAATACTAATAATCATAATTATTATAATAATTATTGTTATTATATAAAAATTCTTTGTAATAATTATTAGCATAATAATTAATAATTAATAATAATAATAAGTATTGGGTCGTGGTCCGTCCGCGCGGGTCGTCGTGTGGTCCGTGGTCCATGGTCCGTGCTCTGGGTCGTGGTCGTGGATCGTGGCTCTAGGGTCGTGGTCCGTAACTCTGGGTTCGTGGTTCGTGGCTCGTTTGTGGGTCGTCGATCGTGGTCGTCCGTCGACCCTCGAACCCGCGCCACCTGTCCGAGGCGGACCGGTCTCGGACACCCCCGGGTCGTGCATGGTCCTAACACACGACCCAGTCTCCCTAATCCCCCTTATTAATTAATTCCCGGGTCGTCCTACTTAGTGTGGATCATTCACGATCCCTACCACGACCCAGGGTCGTTTTGGTCTTTCCGGGCATAAAAGTTAAGGATTTTTGTCGGCGGTCAAAAAAGTGAATTGGCAGACTCTGATCGGATACCGAGACCTATTACTTCTTTGTGAGAGAGTTTATTATTCATGGGGATATCATTGTTATATATAGACAGATATTGATTAGTTAGGGCATTTAAGACTTTGCATACATTATTAAGTATTTTTGGCTTCTGTTTCTCGGAGAAGCACCTCGAAATACTTTTGCAGCTTTTCGAGGTTCTTTTATTTTTCTAAAAAACCAAACAAAACAATATGTTTCCATCAAAAATGCTTTTCGCAGAAGTAAAAGCGAAAAATACCTTTGCAAAAGCCATTCGAAACGGGGACTTAATGAACCATTGAACAATGGCATATTTGCTACTCCCTCCGTTCCATTTAACTTGTCTTGTTTCACTTTTGCACACAATCCAATGCACTTTTTCAACTGTTAATATCTCAAAACATGTTCAATGAAAAAATATGCAAAATATATATTATAAAACTACATGATCATACGATTTTAACAAGACCCAACTTGACTATTTTTCTCTAAATATATATTTGAAATAAAGTCGAGTCAAAGCTGAACAATGAACAGTGTAAAAAAGTCAAACAGGACATGTGTGGTGGGACGGAGGGAGTACTTAGGATTACTTAGAGGGTGTTCGGATAAGGTGCAAGAAAATAAATTATCTGATTATTGGGTTTCCAAAACAAAAATAATCAGTTTAACCGACTAAAAAATGGTGATGCAAACCTGATTATTTGTGTTTTAAAAACTGTAACACCCCGGTTTTGATAACCCAGGCCGGGATGCCACCGCCACACCTCCCAAGCAAGACACCAGTTCATTCGAGCTCACTTGAGAGATGCAAGGCTAAAGGTATTTCAAAAACAATTTAAGAACAAGCCCAAAAAGATTTATTTTAAAATAACATAGTATAATCCACAGAAAATAAAATAAGTCGCAGCGGAAAATTTAAATATGGGCCGACATGGCCAAAACGTAGTGGGTAATTTAAGTCTAATAAAATGCAACATTCACAGTTATTAATTTAGTTCCCGAGCCCCAATATGCGTTCATGCTCATGCCATCTCTCCATACTCTGTAAAGAAAAATGAAACAACGGGTTTTATCAGTATATAAAATACTGAGTAAGTTAATTCCTAACGTAGCAATAAAGGGGTTTTAAAATTTTAATATTAAAAACTCATTTTTAAGCATGCATATTAAAAACATGTAATTCGACCAATTAATAGACAATAGTTTAATTCACATTTTCTCATGGCTAAATTAAATTTAAAAATGAGAATTTAAGGCATAGGCATAATTTTAAAACATGGCATATTAAATTGCATGAGTAAAGGCATAATTTAAAAATAAGATAGAACATAATTTATTTTTTAAATTTTTTTTAACAACGATAAGAATTGAATTTGTATACTGGAACATGCATTTAAATTCATAAATAATAATTTAAGCACGGTGTAAAATTTAAGACATAATTAAAAACATAAATAAATAAATAAATACATAAAAAGGCTTAAGTCTTTTAATTTTTTTCCTGTTTCGTCACCATCTCAACAATATTTTAGAGTAGCCGGCGATCCGGCGGCCGCACCCGTTTCGTAAGTTTCTTGTGTAGCCGGCGATCCGGCGGCCACAGCCAATTTAATAAGTTTCGTTTAGCCGGCGATCCGGCGGCCGCAGCCAATTTAGTAAGTGTCATTTAGCCGGCGATCGCTCAGCCAATTTAGTAAGTTTCATTTAGCCGGCTATCCGGCGGCCGCAACCGTTTCGTAAGTTTTTGTGTAGCCGGTCGTCCGGCGGCCGCAGCCGTTTCGTAAGTTTCTTGTGTAGCCGGTCGTCCGGCGGCCGCAGCCGTATTCGCCATACCTAGTAACACTCCGGAGCCTCGAGAAACCCATATGGATACTCCCGAGAGTGTAGGACATGTATCTCATGCTGTTTTGGCGTAGTTTTTCATTCGAATTCTCTCGTCCATTATAGGCCCGCAGAGAAAGGCTAGAGGGGCACCCTGCAGAGCACTCACTCTCCACCAAAGTATCTCATATCGTTTCGATTTAGTGTATCGGGATTTTTCAAAAAGTATATCTTTATCGTATTTCAAGGTTTCGATCGTTTGTTTCGAAATTTCAAAATCTCATCAATTTCAAATCGTTTGGCGTCACAGTTTACGCTTTTTTAATTTAAAAATTCATTTCAAGTACGAAAAATCTGAAATTTTATAGCATATTAAAAACACGAACAACTTTCGTGTTTTAACGATTTCGAAATAAGTTGAGGAACCATGTCAAAAATCGAGATTATTAACAACCGATGTACTGTCAGAATCCAGTTGTCACAGTTCAGAAAATCGAATCTTTGACATAACAAATGAACTCCAAAAATTCTGAAATTTTATACACATATACTAGACATGATTATCTACAACTTTCATTTAGATTGCAAAGACTAATTCAAACTAAAAATCATAGAAACATGCTCATCAAGTTCGGACATATGCACTGTTAGATTTTCGAAAAAGTTTTAAATCACAGTTTATGTTCGGAGCGATTTGGGGTAGCAAACGTTGATGAAAATCTCTGAAATTTTTATGCAACATAGTTTAATGTGTTATGATCAAAAGTCTAGTTTTTAATTTTTCGGTTTGAACTCTCAAAATAGGGGTTTTAAATGGATTTCAGAAACTGCGCAAGTTGGGGTTTTTATCTTCGATTTTTACGTTTCATTACAAAGTCACTAAATCGGACGCCCCTAAGCCACCCGTATTGACATGAAAGGTATCAACTTACTGTAATGGTGTTCTTGGTCGTCCTAGGGTCGCTTGAGTCGTCCAAAATCACCACGAACGGATCTACGCACACGTTCTCCTTCTCCTTCGACCATGAACGTGTTTGCAAGTCAAAGATCCGTAAGTTAGAATGAGGTTTGAGATTAAAAACGAGAAACAATCCTAATCTAACCCTTACCAATGATTCAAGATCAATGTCCCTTGATCTATACGCTTCCACGGTCGGTTTTGGTCGCCGGAAACTCGTCGGAAGGTAAGAACTTTGTATATTTGGTTTTGGGAGAGTTTGGGGAGGACAAGGGGTTTGAAAGGCTGATGAATGAGGCTGAGGATCCTCCATTCTCGTCCTAAATGCCTTTCCCCCGACTGGGATCGACTTTCCTTAGTCGGGGGTCGAAATTTAGGCAAGAAAATCGCATAACCGCGTCAAGTGTAGCAGGCCGTGTGGTTGGTGCGGGGTTGGCGCGGGGTTTGGTCAAACACCGCGCGGAGGGCGCGCGGCTTGGTCTGGGCCGTGCGATCCCGTCGGGCCTTTTCTCCTCTCTTTCGGGTTTCTATCCTCCTACATTTTCGGGGCTCGATTTTTCCGGGTCATTCTCGGATCACGATTCCTATCTTAAATCTATTTCGACTTGAAATTGATTTCGTGTTTGAAATCTTAAGTCCGTCGGCTTCGGATTTGTCGGCTTCTAATTCATCATCTTTTGGCTCCCGTGCAATAATTAATCTAATTAAATTATTTCCGACTTCACGGGTTCTTGGAATTAAAATTCTTTTCCTTCTTGAATTTAATTCCAATTCTATTGGGATTAATCCATGGAATGTCTTCGGGCTTCCTTTCCCTCTTTTATTCCATTTTGAATTTATCGGTAATTCATTTCCGAGCAATCATGAATTATTTTCTTCTTCTCGGAAATATTTCGGCCTTGATCGGATTAAAAAATAAATTTTATTCCTTTGAACGCCGATAAAAATCCCAGGTATTACAGTCTACCCCCTTAAGAATTAACTTCGTCCTCGAAGTTGTGTGTTAGCTTTTCGCGAGCTTAGAACTAAGGCTCTATCGTTCATTTCGTTCATCTCTATATTGCGTTATTGCATTATTGTGTTATCATATGTTATTGTATGATATTGTTTGTATTATTTTATTATATCGTTTGACTGAGCCCAGAATTAAAATTTCCAGGTTGCCTACGTACCCCGTGAAGGGATCAAGTCATAACGTAGTTCAAAACAATTTGAATTTGTTTATTTGGGATAAAAAATATTCGGGTCGGGCTCAGAAATAAATGTCCATGCATTATTACGGGGTATTACATCCTCTCCCCCTTAGGACTTCTGTTATGTCCCCATAACTGCCTATAAGTTATTCTCGGGAAGGTTCGGGTATCATTACCTTCGACCCCCCCTTCTCATTGAGCTGGTAAGTTGACTCGATCGTCGTCGTCCAATCGTCCTACAGCTCCTCCTTGATTTCCTTGCTGAGCGTTCACCAAATCCAGCCTTTTCAAATCTTCTCGCTTGTCAATGTTCTCCATCCGAGTCCGGCATTCACGCAGTCGGTGACCTTGTCGACCGCATCGATAGCACGCGCCAGGTTCAGGGCATCCCCTCGCCAGGTGTGGTTTTGTTACACCTTGGGCAGCATGGTACATGGTCACGATGATTGAAGTCTACTCCGTTGTTTCTCCTATTGTTGCCTTGAGGTGGTCTATTCGGGCCTCCCCGAATATGGTTCCTACCTGAGTAATTATCGGTTCCATGGTCCCGTTTCCTCTTGCCTTGCCCTTGGTTGATTAGTGCATTTCCCAAGGCAACCACAGCTTCCTCTATAGTTCTCAAGCGGTCACTTAAGTTCTTGGGTATGTAGGCTACTTGTCCTCCTTGATTGGGTGCACTAACGTCTTGTACTGGTACGTTGGGTTGTCGTGGCTCTTCGTTGGTGTTTGGTGGGATGGGTGGATTGCTAGGTCTCCCTCTAGGTGCCATTTTCTGTTGAAACGCACGTGAAGATAAGTTTCTAATCTAAGGTAAGTTAGCGTTCAGGGAGATCTACATGTTCGAATGACAATGGCGGAGAATAGATATGGGAGCACTAAACATAGGTGATCAAGATCTAGGACTAAGGCGTAATTAGTTTCAAGCTAACGCTCCTAAGTCAAGGCCAAGTCGAACACTAAAATAAGAACAGTATCTATAAAGATAAGTTAAATAAATACTTTGAGGATTTTTAAATAATGAATGTATGCATATGCAATCCCCACAATAAAATTTAATTTATGCATGCATTTATTTATCCATGAGTTTTTTTAAAAATAAGTTTATTCCATGGATAGATTTTAAAATAAATGAGGGTAAAAGGTTTGGGCCACTATATTGGGCCAAAAGAAATAAATTATTTGGGCTTAAGTAAAAACAAGGGTATTGGGCCAAAATAATTGGGCCAACATAGTAGTCAAATATTGGGCTAAAAATTTGGGCTTAGAAAAATTTTGGGCTCAACACTGATAATTTTAAAATATAATGGTTTTAAAAATAATACTAGTTTAAAAACAATAATAGTTTAAAAATAATAATACTAGTTTTAAAAATAGTCCGGGCTCTGATACCAACTTGTAACACCCCGGTTTTGATAACCAGGCCGGGATGCCACCACCACACCTCCCAAGCAAGACACGAGTTCATTCGAGCTCACTTGAGAGATGCAAGTATAACACCCTACAAAATTTTAAACAAAATTTAAATTTGACTAAATAAATATTCTAAATTTCCCATAAAATTTAAATTCTTCTTTAGATGAAAGGATTATGTATTTTCGAAGCAACGACTATTTAATCGGATTCAGTATGAATTTATTAGCCATTTTAAAGCTAAATTCCATACCTATATTTTAGAGCAAATTAAACCCCGATCGCATAGTGGGCAGGCGTTGGGAACTTTTAAGTTGAGGTCCGTTAGTTTATAAGTGTTAGATTAAATAATTTTGGACTCGAGTTATGTTATTATGAATTAATTACTATGATTAAATTAAGAATACTTGGCCAATTAATTTATGGAAATCAAGGAGGACCCGTTTTATCAATATGATTATCTAATTAGGAGATTGAATTAATTTAAGTCCATAAATCTTTATTTGCAAAAATGCAATTTAATTTTAAATAATGGATTAAATTATAGAATTAAACCCAAGACTTATTTGAAAAACTTAACTAATTAGATTATGAGATTACCAAGTGATCGAATGGTAATTACCAAAAACTATCCTACTTTTGAAATAATTATGATCCCGAATTGGAAAGTGTGGATTTTTGGATTAACCGACTAATGGTATCGAATTATTAAGTCCATAAGTGATTTAATTTGGGCCACAATATAAATTTTTGAGTCTAATTAAATAAAATTGAGATCCAGCCCAATTAATCATTTTAAGTCCAATAAGCAAGAATGAATTAAATTTGGCCCAACCTAAATCATAACTCAACCCAACATTTTGGTCCAAGCCCATCACACAAACCCAAACCCTAACCCTAACCCTAGTTGCTGCCGCCGCCGCCACCTCCGGCGCCGCCATCGCCGGAGTTCCGCCGGCAGCCACCACCTCGCCACCGCTCAACTCCATTTTTTCCCCATTTTTTTTCCAAATCCTAACACCACCGACGGCCACTTGTTCCGAACCCTCCAATTTCGCCTCCCAGCGGAGCCACCACCATCGTCTCGTCTTCGCCTCAGCTGCCGAAGCCTCGCCGCTGCTCAGCGCCGCCATCTCCAAGGCCAAAAATCCAAAAAACAAAAGAGATCCCAAAAAAAAAAAAAAAAAAAAAAAAAAAAAACACCAAACCCGCCGCCCCTCGGATCCGTAACGCCCAAACCACCGCGGCCGAGCTCCATCTCCCTCTCCAAGCCACGAAGGCCACCACGAATCCAACGCAACCGCCGCGGCCACAACCCACCAACACCATCCCCTCTTCCAAGTCGCAGAGCCACCACCACCGCGGCCGAGCCATCTCCTTCCTCAAGCCGCCTCAAACGCCACCACCATCAATAGATCGCCACCACCGGCAGCCTTTAGCCACCACCACTCCCGACGCCATTCAATCTTCCCCAACAAAAATATATTTCAGATCCAAAACAAAACATAAATAAATAGATGAGACGAGGAGAGAAAGAGAATGAGGGAAGAGAGAGAAGGCCGGCGCCCTCAGTGCGACCGCCGCCGCCGCCGAGGCCTCCTCCGTTGCCTCCTTGAACCTCTGCCGGAGTAGCTACAAGAAGGAGCAAAAGAAAACAAAAAAAAAAAATCTGGAAAGAGGGAGAGGCGTACAGAAAGGCTGTAAAGGGGAAAGGAAAGGACACGCAGGTTCTGGGAAAGTGGAAGAGAGGAGACAAAAACAATTCTAAAGAGGGGTAGGTTGACTAGGGGTGTATGATATATTAATGGGGGACAGACGTAAAAAGGGGAAGTGTACAGCGGGGAATTAAATGCGCATGGATATCTGATAGGGTTAATGAGTGGGTAGGGTTTTATCCGGATAATTAGATGGTATTTGAAACTGTTATAAATACCCTCCTCCTCCTCCCCATTTCCACGCCAATCCTCCCTGTTTCTTTGGTTCAATTTTATCCTTGTCTAGTTTATCTTAATAGAGTGCTTGTAGGATTTTAGTAGTAGCATTAAAAATATTTTGGTAGTTGGGTTGATATTGGATTTTCGCTGCAAGCCAAGGTGTTTTAGAGCTCAGTAAAGAATAGTGCAAGTAGCTAGTTTGTGAAAGTATTCCCGGTAAGATTTATTAAATTGGAAAATTTTAGTTACTATTTCCATTAAAATATCATTATAGCATATGATGTTAATATTATAATTTTTGCTAGTCAAATAGCTGTAAAGGGATATCTGCTCGTAGGCCGTGCGTGTGTCGTGTCCATTCCATCCACGGTGACTGTAAGTAGATTTTTACTCTTTGGAGTAAAGCCAAATTTATTTTAGCTAAAGCATAATTTTTAATACCGCTTTATTATTTTAAATTTATGCTTATAGCTCCCTACTGCTTTTGGATTATTGGTATGCCATTTTACTGTGCTTCACAATACTTGCAATTATTCTCAATGTCCTATGGATTTTTGAGCGCGCATTGTTACGGGGTTTGGTCCAAGTTTTGGGTCGCTGCTGCCACCTCCGCCGTTTGCTTGTGTTACACGACTTACGGGGACAGATGTTAATCCTCCGCCGTTTGCCTGTAATACACGACTTACGAGGACTGATGGGAATCAGCCCGATGCCATTTCTCGATTCAATGTGGTCTGAGGAAATTTCTTACCTCCACCACAACCCTTGAATGTATGTGAGATTTGGGCCCTACAATGGGGAACCTGCACATCATGTTGGCTGAGAAATTATTTCTTGGTAACGCATAGTGTCATATTATCTCTTCCCGGGATTAGATTTATATGGATTTTGTCTGTGCTTAAATTAATTCTCGTTTTAGCATACCATTACCATAACTGTTGTCTTTAAATTATTTCTGCAACCCGATCTCCTCCGGGAGTAAGGGTCTACTTACTCAGCGATTGTTTTCGCTGACTCTACACTTGTCACCATTTCCTTTCAGGTTTTGAGATCCGCAAGGCATCATCTGCACTGGCACGATTGGGGGTATTATTTATAAAAATGTATATTTTAAAAACCCCTTTTGATAATAATATATTACTTGGCATAGATAGTGATTTATCGAGCATAAACAAAATATTTGGGTTTTATCCCATTTATGAAAATATGGTGTCCTACTGTTTTAAACAATGCATTACGCGTTTAACAGTATTTTTGAGTATGAAATAGACAACCCCTTTTTATGAAATAAAACTTCCATGGATTTACTCCATTATTGTTATTGCGCGCTTTGAGGAATGCAGTCCTCCGTTTGGTTACGCTATACCAAACATTTTTTATTAAGCTTATTTTATACTTCTCATAGTATATAAGCTTCTTTGTGAATTATATGCTAGCTTGTCCGGAACGTGGTTAGCATATACATTCAAATCTGATTTTCTGCAATTATTTATGCTAGCCTTAGCGTATTTCGGGCAGTCCGGAATACGTGGCGGTAGCACCCCACCCATTGTTCCCGCTCTTTTCTTCCGCTGCATCTTTAGGGAAAATGGGGGTGTTACAGTTTGGTATCAGAGCGGTTTTGCTCTATGGATATGTGCATTTAAATTATTAAAATTTTTGCACAAGGAAATATTTTTGAAAGCAATATGGTTTTGCTAGTAGTGCATCTAAATTTTAAATTTGTGCACGAAAGAATTATTTTTGAAGCATTTTGCCCAAGAAGTAGTGCATTCAAATTATTGAAATTTTTGCACGAAAATATTTTTGAAAAGACTATGCCAAGTATTTTTTTTAAGCTATTTTGGGGATGGGGACACACACACATATGCAAATAGGCACGAGCAGAATTTTGGTTTATTACAAGTATATTTTTGACAAGAATTTTCCAAGGTATCGGACTCCGAGCTAGAGTCTCTCTCCGATTATCTTATGACTACTTTGCCTTAGTATCTACCTCTAGACGTGTTTTGGATAATCTACTAGTATTGCACTAGTTCCTTGGCTTCTCAGTTCAGTTGCCTTATTACGTAAGATGATGCCTACAATAGGTGACGATATTCACAATTACTTTTATTTTCACCATTGGAAAGGTATGGGAACGTTACCCCAAAGTTGTACCTGCCAAGTGGTAACATGGTATTGAAACGGTCTATGACCCTTCTTTGATCTATCAAGAATTTGCCGTAACACAAATTGTTTTATGGCCTCAGTGCGATTTGCATTCCTGCCTTAGTCAACATAAGGTAACATAAGGTTATACCTTAGACTTATAAGAGCACGAATTATATGTTAACAAGATGATCATGCGGATGACTAGGAATAAGAATTTTCTAAATATTATATGGTCTTAAAGATGAGACGCGAGTGTTATGAAGGAGCACCAAAGGATTATAAACTCACAACGAGTTTTATCATATTTGTAGAAGTATTTGTTAGGAGATTAGTCTCATCGATAATAAATAGCAATCAAGAAGGATTGCATGAGATCAACATGAGAAACCCCCCCCAAGAAAAAAAAAAAAGAGGATGAAAGAGGAGTTGGACCACATATCTCAAAAACTCCTAGAACTCGATTTAAAATACGCTTTTAATTTTTCCATTGATACTTAGCGACTAAGCTATCAATTTGGCTCATAAGCATCTTGAACATCTGACAATTCAACAAGGTAAGTGGAACATTTATTTGGAATGATCCTAGTCAAACATTTGGAATCAGCTATGCCCTTAATAGATGGCCCAGACATTCCCTTTGTTTATGAAGCTTTATGTGCTTAAGATGTGAACTACAAGTTTTGGTTTGAACACAAAGGATTGGAAACCTTGACGTTTCTTTATTGAGGGCTTTATAGTGAGAAGTTTCTCGTAAGCATTTCGTTAACCTATATAAAGATAAATGGATTTTCATCCTATTCCTAAGTAAATTAATAGGTTACCAAGGATAAACATTATTACAAAGGGTGAATTATAAAGCCTGTTATTTTGGACGTACTAACTTATCAAATTGTGGGAATTGACCCTTGGATGGACGAGGTCGTTCCCATTTTTCTTTCCAAAGAGACAACATTCCAGTGATGAGCTGAAATTGTAGACTCTTGTTATTTAATGTATTATTATTCAGGGACACCTAACAATGGGGCGTGGTAAGGTGGAAACCTACTGTTAATGTCATTATTTTAGCTAAGCAATGTAAGTTGGACACTTACAAGGATTTTTAAGGTTATGGGTATTTAGGACCTAACCTACTCTTATTAGGTGACAAGTGACTTCCTTCTATTATAAGCCCTATGTAAATTAGACGAGCCCTTGGGCGGACAAACCGTAAGGGATATTTAACTAACCTTTGGAAATTTCAAGTAAAAAAAAAAAAAAAAAATAGTTTAACCCTAGACGAGAGTACTTTCAATTAAGGATGAGCCGAGTTGGATATCATGAGGATTAAAATTTTTCTAGACTGGATTGAACCCAGCAAACTTACCCTAATACTTTGGATTTAAGAATACACAAATCGTACCCATAAAGGTTATGGATGACGGCCTATGAGGAGCATGGGACACCTACAAAGACATAATGGGATGAAATCCTAACATGACCAAAGGACTATTGAAAAATACATGCTTTAGTCTGATTACAATTGGAATTGCCTAAGTACTTAAGATAAATAAACAAGAATTTATTACAAGACCCATCCTAATTACCGAAGAAATTATGGAAAGTACAATCGAGGCATGAAAGTAATTGGCCAAGTGTTGAACGCGAATAAATGATTTTCCTAAGAGCAACGGTTTACCAACGAGGATAGCTGGAGGCCACACGGCCAAGGGCCTTCCGAACCCATAAGTTAGAATGACCCCAACTCTCATCTTAACCTTCTTGGATCTAAGATTTTGGAACACGAATTATGACCTAAAAGTTTTTATAAGGATGATTGCCTAACCTCCGATCTTGGACTGGCAATTTCGTGTTCGCACTTAAAGAATGAGGGGACTATGGAATATGCGACGTAAAGGGAGAGTTGGAATTTATTAAGGATTATGGAATACTCAGAGGAAACCTATCAATTTACATTGTCTCATTAGGAGCCCCACAATAAGATAGTATATCAATGAAATTTTATCTTAGACTTGTCTCGGATACCTTTAGAACGTAATAAAATATATAATCAAGAAATGATTACATGAAGAAAGATGAATCATTCCAAGTTTGACGTTAATGATTGAGGATCAAGAGAAAAGAATTTTAGGACCACCAACGGATTAATTTGGATGGTAATGGTGTGATGATTCATGTGATGGGAAAGGACAACTTGAGGACTTCAAGCGGATATCAAGGATAAATATTCAAAGTTGTTTATAGAGGATTATAAATGATCGATAAACCTTGGAAGATCTTTCAATAAGGATAAATTTGGGAAAATATACCACTAGTTATAAATTTTCCATAATTTGTCTCGAGGCTTCGAGGACGAAGCCTTATTTTAAGGAGGGTAGACTATAACACCCTACAAAATTTTAAACAAAATTTAAATTTGACTAAATAAATATTCTAAATTTCCCATAAAATTTAAATTCTTCTTTAGATGAAAGGATTATGTATTTTCGAAGCAACGACTATTTAATCGGATTCAGTATGAATTTATTAGCCATTTTAAAGCTAAATTCCATACCTATATTTTAGAGCAAATTAAACCCCGATCGCATAGTGGGCAGGCGTTGGGAACTTTCAAGTTGAGGTCCGTTAATTTATAAGTGTTAGATTAAATAATTTTGGACTCGAGTTATGTTATTATGAATTAATTACTATGATTAAATTAAGAATACTTGGCCAATTAATTTATGGAAATCAAGGAGGACCCGTTTTATCAATATGATTATCTAATTAGGAGATTGAATTAATTTAAGTCCATAAATCTTTATTTGCAAAAATGCAATTTAATTTTAAATAATGGATTAAATTATAGAATTAACCCCAAGACTTATTTGAAAAACTTAACTAATTAGATTATGAGATTACCAAGTGATCGAATGGTAATTACCAAAAACTATCCTACTTTTGAAATAATTATGATCCCGAATTGGAAAGTGTGGATTTTTGGATTAACCGACTAATGGTATCGAATTATTAAGTCCATAAGTGATTTAATTTGGGCCACAATATAAATTTTTGAGTCTAATTAAATAAAATTGAGATCCAGCCCAATTAATCATTTTAAGTCCAATAAGCAAGAATGAATTAAATTTGGCCCAACCTAAATCATAACTCAACCCAACATTTTGGTCCAAGCCCATCACACAAACCCAAACCCTAACCCTAACCCTAGTTGCTGCCGCCGCCGCCACCTCCGGCGCCGCCATCGCCGGAGTTCCGCCGGCAGCCACCACCTCGCCACCGCTCAACTCCATTTTTTCCCCATTTTTTTTCCAAATCCCAACACCACCGACGGCCACTTGTTCCGAACCCTCCAATTTCGCCTCCCAGCGGAGCCACCACCATCGTCTCGTCTTCGCCTCAGCTGCCGAAGCCTCGCCGCTGCTCAGCGCCGCCATCTCCAAGGCCAAAAATCCAAAAAACAAAAGAGATCCCCAAAAAAAAAAAAAAAAAAAAAAAACACCAAACCCGCCGCCCCTCGGATCCGTAACGCCCAAACCACCGCGGCCGAGCTCCATCTCCCTCTCCAAGCCACGAAGGCCACCACGAATCCGACGCAACCGCCGCGGCCACAACCCACCACCACCATCCCCTCTTCCAAGTCGCAGAGCCACCACCACCGCGGCCGAGCCATCTCCTTCCTCAAGCCGCCTCAAACGCCACCACCATCAATAGATCGCCACCACCGGCAGCCTTTAGCCACCACCACTCCCGACGCCATTCAATCTTCCCCAACAAAAATATATTTCAGATCCAAAACAAAACATAAATAAATAGATGAGACGAGGAGAGAAAGAGAATGAGGGAAGAGAGAGAAGGCCGGCGCCCTCAGTGCGACCGCCGCCGCCGCCGAGGCCTCCTCCGTTGCCTCCTTGAACCTCTGCCGGAGTAGCTACAAGAAGGAGCAAAAGAAAACAAAAAAAAAATCTGGAAAGAGGGAGAGGCGTACAGAAAGGCTGTAAAGGGGAAAGGAAAGGACACGCAGGTTCTGGGAAAGTGGAAGAGAGGAGACAAAAACAATTCTAAAGAGGGGTAGGTTGACTAGGGGTGTATGATATATTAATGGGGGACAGACGTAAAAAGGGGAAGTGTACAGCGGGGAATTAAATGCGCATGGATATCTGATAGGGTTAATGAGTGGGTAGGGTTTTATCCGGATAATTAGATGGTATTTGAAACTGTTATAAATACCCTCCTCCTCCTCCCCATTTCCACGCCAATCCTCCCTGTTTCTTTGGTTCAATTTTATCCTTGTCTAGTTTATCTTAATAGAGTGCTTGTAGGATTTTAGTAGTAGCATTAAAAATATTTTGGTAGTTGGGTTGATATTGGATTTTCGCTGCAAGCCAAGGTGTTTTAGAGCTCAGTAAAGAATAGTGCAAGTAGCTAGTTTGTGAAAGTATTCCCGGTAAGATTTATTAAATTGGAAAATTTTAGTTACTATTTCCATTAAAATATCATTATAGCATATGATGTTAATATTATAATTTTTGCTAGTCAAATAGCTGTAAAGGGATATCTGCTCGTAGGCCGTGCGTGTGTCGTGTCCATTCCATCCACGGTGACTGTAAGTAGATTTTTACTCTTTGGAGTAAAGCCAAATTTATTTTAGCTAAAGCATAATTTTTAATACCGCTTTATTATTTTAAATTTATGCTTATAGCTCCCTACTGCTTTTGGATTATTGGTATGCCATTTTACTGTGCTTCACAATACTTGCAATTATTCTCAATGTCCTATGGATTTTTGAGCGCGCATTGTTACGGGGTTTGGTCCAAGTTTTGGGTCGCTGCTGCCACCTCCGCCGTTTGCTTGTGTTACACGACTTACGGGGACAGATGTTAATCCTCCGCCGTTTGCCTGTAATACACGACTTACGAGGACTGATGGGAATCAGCCCGATGCCATTTCTCGATTCAATGTGGTCTGAGGAAATTTCTTACCTCCACCACAACCCTTGAATGTATGTGAGATTTGGGCCCTACAACGGGGAACCTGCACATCATGTTGGCTGAGAAATTATTTCTTGGTAACGCATAGTGTCATATTATCTCTTCCCGGGATTAGATTTATATGGATTTTGTCTGTGCTTAAATTAATTCTCGTTTTAGCATACCATTACCATAACTGTTGTCTTTAAATTATTTCTGCAACCCGATCTCCTCCGGGAGTAAGGGTCTACTTACTCAGCGATTGTTTTCGCTGACTCTACACTTGTCACCATTTCCTTTCAGGTTTTGAGATCCGCAAGGCATCATCTGCACGGGTACGATTGGGGGTATTATTTATAAAAATGTATATTTTAAAAACCCCTTTTGATAATAATATATTACTTGGCATAGATAGTGATTTATCGAGCATAAACAAAATATTTGGGTTTTATCCCATTTATGAAAATATGGTGTCCTACTGTTTTAAACAATGCATTACGCGTTTAACAGTATTTTTGAGTATGAAATAGACAACCCCTTTTATGAAATAAAACTTCCATGGATTTACTCCATTATTGTTATTGCGCGCTTTGAGGAATGCAGTCCTCCGTTTGGTTACGCTATACCAAACATTTTTTATTAAGCTTATTTTATACTTCTCATAGTATATAAGCTTCTTTGTGAATTATATGCTAGCTTGTCCGGAACGTGGTTAGCATATACATTCAAATCTGATTTTCTGCAATTATTTATGCTAGCCTTAGCGTATTTCGGGCAGTCCGGAATACGTGGCGGTAGCACCCCACCCATTGTTCCCGCTCTTTTCTTCCGCTGCATCTTTAGGGAAAATGGGGGTGTTACAGCAAGGCTAAAGGTATTTCAAAAACAATTTAAGAACAAGCCCAAAAAGATTTATTTTAAAACAACATAGTATAATCCACAGAAAATAAAATAAGTCGCAGCGGAAAATTTAAATATGGGCCGACATGGCCAAAACGCAGGGGGTAATTTAAGTCTAATAAAATGCAACATTCACAGTTATTAATTTAGTTCCCGAGCCCCAATATGCATGCATGCTCATGCCATCTCTCCATACTCTGTAAAGAAAAATGAAACAACGGGTTTTATCAGTATATAAAATACGGAGTAAGTTAATTCCTAACGTAGCAATAAAGGGGTTTTAAAATTTTAATATTAAAAACTCATTTTTAAGCATGCATATCAAAAACATGTAATTCGACCAATTAATAGACAATAGTTTAATTCACATTTTCTCATGGCTAAATTAAATTTAAAAATGAGAATTTAAGGCATAGGCACAATTTTAAAACATGGCATATTAAATAGCATGAGTAAAGGCATAATTTAAAAATAAGATAGAACATAATTTTTTTTAAATTTTTTTTTTAAGAACGATAAGAATTTAATTTGTATACTGGAACATGCATTCAAATTCATAAATAATAATTTAAGCACGGTGTAAATTTAAGACATAATTTAAAGACATAAATAAATAAATAAATACATAAAAAGGATTAAGTCTTTTAATTTTTTTCCCGTTACGTCACCATCTCAACAATATTTTAGTGTAGCCGGCGATCCGGCGGCCGCAGCCGTTTCGTAAGTTTCTTGTGTAGCCGGCGATCCGGAGGCCGCAGCCAATTTAATAAGTTTCGTTTAGCCGGCGATCCGGCGGTCGCAGCCAATTTAGTAAGTGTCATTTAGCCGGCGATCTGGCGGCCTCAGCCAATTTAGTAAGTTTCGTTTAGCCGGCTATCCAGCGGCCGCAACCGTTTCGTAAATTTTTGTGTAGCCGGTCGTCCGGCGGCCGCAGCCGTTTCGTAAGTTTCTTGTGTAGTCGGTCGTCCGGCGGCCGCAGCCGTATCCGCCATACCCAGTAACACTCCTGAGCCTCGGGAAACCCATACGGATACTCCCGAGAGTGTAGGCCATGTATCTCATGCCGTTTTGGCGTAGTTTTTCATTCGAATTCTCTCGTCCATTATAGGCCCGCAGAGAAAGGCTAGAGGGGCACCCTGCAGAGCACTCACCCTCCACCAAAGTATCTCATATCGTTTCGATTTAGTGTAACGGGATTTTTCAAAAAGTATATCTTTATCGTATTTTAAGGTTTCGATCGTTTGTTTCGAAATATCAAAATCTCATCAATTTCAAATTGTTTGGCGTCACAGTTTACGCCTTTTTAATTTAAAAATTCATTTCAAGTCCGAAAAATCTGAAATTGTTACAACATATCAAAAACACCCTAACAAACAACTTTCGTGTTTTAACGATTTCGAAATAAGTTGAGGAACCATGTCAAAAATCGAGATTATTACACAACCGATGTACTGTCAGAATCCAGTTTTGTCAGAGTTCAGAAAATCGAATCTTTGACATATCAAATGGAATCCAAAAATTCTGAAATTTTATACACATATACTAGACATGATTATCTACAACTTTCATTTAGATTGCAAAGATAATTCGAACTAAAAATCATATAAACATGCTCATCAAGTTCGGACATATGCACTGTCAGATTTTCGAAAAAGTTTTAAATCACAGTTTATGTTCGGAGCGATTTGGGGTAGCAAACGTTGATGAAAATCTCTGAAATTTTTACACAACATATTTTAATGTGTTAGGATCAAAAGTCTAGTTTTGAGTTTTTCGGTTTGAACTCTCGAAATAGGGGTTTTAAACGGATTTCAGAAACTGCGCAAGTTGGGATTTTTATGTTCGATTTTTACGTTTCATTACAAAGTCACTAAATCGGACACCCCTAAGCCACCCGTATTGACATGAAAGGTATCAACTTACTGTAATGGTGTTCTTGGTCGTCCTAGGGTCGCTCGAATCGTCCAAAATCACCAAGAACGGATCTACGCACACGTTCTCCTTCTCCTTCGGCCACGAACGTGTTTGCAAGTCAAAGATCCGTAAGTTAGAATGAGGTTTGAGATTAAAAACGAGAAACAATCCTAATCTAACCTTACCAATGATTCAAGATCAGTGTCCCTTGATCTATACGCTTCCACGGTCGGTTTTGGTCGCCGGAAACTCGTCGGAAGGTAAGAACTTTGTATATTTGGTTTTGGGAGAGTTTGGGGAGGACAAGGGGTTTGAAAGGCTGATGAATGAGGCTAAGGATCCTCCATTCTCGTCCTAAATGCCTTTCCCCCGACTGGGATCGACTTTCCTTAGTCGGGGGTCGAAATTTAGGCAAGAAAATCGCATAACCGCGTCAAGTGTAGCAGGCCGTGTGGTTGGCGCGGGGTTTGGCCAAACACCGCACGGAGGGCGCGTGGCTTGGTCTGGGCCGTGCGTCCGGACTGGGCCGTGCGATCCCGTCGGGCCTTTTCTCCTCTCTTTCGGGTTTCTATCCTCCACATTTTCGGGCTCGATTTTTCCGGGTCATTCTCGGATCACGATTCCTATCTTAAATCTATTTCGACTTGAAATTGATTTCGTGTTTGAAATCTTAAGTCCGTCGGTTTCGGATTTGTCGGCTTCTAATTCATCGTCTTTTGGCTCCCGTGCAATAATTTATCTAATTAAATTATTTCCGACTTCACGGGTTCTTGGAATTAAAATTTTTTTCCTTCTTAAATTTAATTCCAATTCTTTTGGGACTAATCCATGGAATATATTCGGGCTTCCTTTCCCTCTTTTATTCCATTTTGAATTTATCGATAATTCATTTCCGAGCAATAATGAATTATTTTCTTCTTCTCGGAAATATTTCAGCCTTGATCGGATTAAGAAATAAATTTTATTCCTTTGAACGCCGATAAAAATCCCGGGTATTACATAACGCAATAATCAAATAATATATTTCATGTCGCTTATCCAAACAACCTCTCAGTAGTATTAGTATTACCCTTCTTAGGCCTTTGGGTAGCTGATGCCTTAGCATTGTTGATTGTTGGGTCTCTGAGTCTTGGCCTGTTTTGGGTGGGACAAATTGAAAAGTGGAAAGCTCTCCATTCCCCAACCAACAGACACACAACCACCATAGAAAGATAGAATGGCAAGAGCTCTATGTTCCAGGGAACTATGGCCGACTGTCACCCCCATCCCCATCCCCATCCCTAGTACGTAATTCTTCCCTCTTCTTCTTCTTCTTCTTCTTCTGTTTACCTCTATTCTTCACCTTCTTCTAATTCCCGAAATTATAATTTCAGGGCTCATTACCACTACTAGGAGTTGCAGGTGTAAGAATAGGAAACGCAATTACTGCACCTTGTCGGATGCTGCTGCTGCTGCTGGTAGTGGTAACCCCTCCAACTCCAAAACTCCTAAATTGGATGCATTACAGCAGGTCCATCCCACCCCTGACGCTCCATCTTGTCTTAATTAATTTGATTGAAATTCCATTTCTGATATTTGCCCTCATTGCCCTTGATGCTTTCCTAGTCCGAAATCCCAAATTTTAAATCGGTGTTTTTCCTGCTCCAGAATCCACAGGCTGCAGAGTACGAGTTCGACCCGACCACTAAGCCAAATAGCCTTCTCTGTGATGAATGTGATGGCAATGGTGAATCCGCTTTCACCTTCCCCCAATTCTTTCTCCTTCTATTACTCAGTTATTACCTTCTATTCTTCTTCCCTTCCCATAATTTTAATTTAAATGCCACTTGTGAATTATGATTGAATTAGCCCACGGCTTGGCCTGTTAAAATTTTTTTACTTGTTTTTTCTTTTATGTTGCAAATGGGAAGACCGATAAAAAAAAAAAACCTATGGTTCACCACTTTATTGCCATTTTGCGTAGATAAAATATTTAGCTGTTACTTTCAATAGTAATTCAGTCCTGTATGTAGATATATTGCCAATTTTGGGTTAATACAGGTGCTTTGACAATGCTAGCAACATAGCCTAATTGTATAGTAAAATGTTTGCATTCGTCCATGACATATAACTGAGCTTGCTGTCTCGAATGTTGTTACTAATTCATAGGAAACAAGCAATGCAGCCAATGTAAAGGCAAAGGAGTTAATTTGGAGGATCTGTTTAATGGACAATTCAAGGCTGGTTCGTTGTGTTGGCTTTGCGGGTACAGTACTCATCTTCCTTTCATGACTATTTACTTGTGCTGTTATTCTAATCACCTCATTTGAGTTTAACACTTATACTATATGTTACATGCTTTTCAAAAGTTCATGATTTATTGTCACTGTATTATGCAGCTTCAGTAAGAATTTCAATACCCTGGCCATCTAAAATGGTTTAGCTGCAAGCCTACAACTTGATCATGTTAGATTTCCAATGAGTTTCAACTTTCAGTATTGCGTGAATTCCTATTTTCATTTAGTAGTAACTTTTTTAATAGTTTGGATTTAGTGTTGATGGAAATATTGAATACATGTAGTTTAATAGGCATTGGCACAAAGTTGCAATACGATGATGATCATAGCATTAGTGCATCATTACATAAGCTGCTTGATGATTATGTTGTACTGTGAATATTAGATCGCGAATAGTTTGATCCCTTGTTACTTTATGGTGCCTTGCTTGCTATTCTTTTGATTGGTTGTGTGAATGAATAAGGTTTTCTCAGTTTCCATTCTTTGCATTAACCATGAAATATGTCTTTATATTTGCATTCACACTTAAACAGTGGTAAAAAGGAAATTCTTTGTGGCAACTGCAACGGTGCTGGATTCATCGGTGGTTTCATGAGCACATTCGACCCGTAGTATACAAAATTTGGATCACAACATATGGGCTTCTGTTTTTTCGTTGGGTTGTTACATAGTCTTCAAAATAGGGAGTGGGCGTGAGCTGAAAACCTTATGCACGCTGTGTATAAACCTATTATGCCTTGTGTTCGTTCCACGAACGTATTTCTAAGAATATAATATTTCCGAAGAATAGTTTGTATAGATACATATACCAATTGATACTAGTAGTTCTTTATCTTTTAATTTAGTCTGTATGAGTTCTTTTGGTTTTGATAGTCATTTCATGTGTGGGAAGGTTCAATTCTTGGAAACCATTAGGTTTTTGGATTTCTGAATCCAAATATGGCCGTTAGATTAGGCATAATATGCATAGGTTTTTGTGGAAGCAGTTGATTCAGGACCTCATGAACTGCTACATTTTGACAAGGAATGCTGAGAGAAATTATTACAACTAGATTTTTTCACCCGCTGCGCACGGGCATTGAACTTAAATGAAGATTATAAAATTATAATATAATTTTAATTTTTTGGGATTACATAAGGTTCGAAGACTTATGCTTGAATGGCGTGGTGGAAGTGTATGTAACAAAAATGTAAGGAAATAAAGGAGATAATAGGAGGATAAAAAAAGAAATTCAAACTCCAAATAGGTGGACATAATATAAAATATTTTTTTATCATTGGAAAACTAATATATATAGTTTCGCTTTCATATCTAAAATAGTAAGAGCAATTGGAAAAAATAACCTTTGACAATTCAAAATTTGAATTACCACAAAAACTATGTATGATTACCACAAATCTTTACATATTATTTACACTAAAATACTTTTTATATCCTTTTGGAGTACAAATTTTTATAAAAAAAATTGTATAACAATTTACTCAGACTTTCATATACATTTTTATTTTATATCGAAATAGTTAACAATTAAGGATATTATGTTAATAATTGAACTATAATATTTTTTTGTTTTTTCATTTACTTTATTTTCTTTCTTTAAAAAAACGATTTAGAATTTGTTTAGAATGATATGAAATTTTTTAGCTGATGAGTCATTTTATATTAATCAATATTTTTAGAATCAATTAACTGATTACACCTTAGAAATGATGAATTGACGTTAAAAAAGATAATATAGTCTGTACAAACTAAAAAATATTTAAGATTTATAATCATAGGTAGATAAGATAATTTAATATATTAAAATACTAACACTATATCTTTTTTAGTACAGTAATACTTAGTTTCCTTTATACTCCATCCGTTTTTCAAAGATAGCTACATTGTGGATTTTTGTCACTATTCACACAATCACTTTCACTTGAAGTTTTATCATAGTTATACAAGTTAAAATATAGCTAAGTGATATCTTGTTAGATTCGTCCCGTCTGGTAGTTTTTAAATATCAAACATATAGAATTTTTACTTGTACCGAATTAGAGTTATTAACGATTTAAACTGTGCATTGGATTGCGTGATGGGTGGATCCGTAGCAAACAAAAAAAAAATAGAGGGAGTATTATTTTATTTATCAAAACTATATTTATGAGATCAAGTTTCAAATTAGACCCAATATACAAAACTCATGACTAAAATTTGATTATATTTTTTATAACTGATTAAGATTTTAATGATTAAGTTTCAATATATATTTTTAATGATGTTTTTTTATTTAAAATATGGTTATTATATTTCTAATTATGTTGATATAACCAAAATTAAATTTATTTAATAATATTAGAATAATATTTCTTTAAATATATACAAACAAATAATTTATATTATATAGTTTTAATCAATTTATATCTTTTAAGTGTCATAAAAATTTATATCTTTTAAGATATATAAGAAGATTTTCTCAAGATTTTATTATATTAATAGAAAGATTTATTTTCTATATATAGATATTGATGACGTGGATGGTGAGTTGGAATTAGTCAGCGATGACGTGGATTAATTGTAGCAATTGATTATAAAATTATGGTATAATTTCTGATAAAATCCTAAAGATTAAAAAGAATCGGTTATATTGAATAAGGGCAATAGAGCCTGCACAGACAAAAAAGTATTCAGGATTTATTATCTATATAATAATATAAAACAAAATAGTCTAACACAAACACTTTCCCGCCCAAACCTTTTCCCCTCACAAAATCCATTTTTTTACACTCTCTCTCACACACTGAAATATTTACCGTACTGCCACTGGACCGTGCTCCACCTCGCTGATTATTACAAAATTGCCCCGGACCGTGCTCCAACAATCCCTATATTTCATTTATCTCATTCTCCTATAAATATGTGTCTATTAGAATCCCCCAAAATCATATCCTTACATCTCCATTTAACATTTCTCTCAATATTCCATTTAACAAATATCTCCTCACCATTTTCTAGCTTTTATTATTCAAATACATGTTTATTTCTCCCTATTTTGCTAATATTTTTGTTCTCTTTTGTTGTTGTTTTGGTGATAGATATTGGGAAAATGAGAGTACAAACTCAAATGACGAAGAGCATTTTCATGTTTATTTCTCCCTATTTTGCTAATATTTTTGTTCTCTTTTGTTGTTATTTTGGTGACAGTTATTGGGAAAACGAGAGTACAAACTCAAATGACGAAGAGCATTTTGAAGGGATGAAGAGATAAGGATTATTCATAACCATAGAAGAATAAATCAATTATTGCGACATCTTTTTCATGTCAAATAACCGGCGACTTCCCATTTCACTTCATCTTTTGGGGAATGATTTGTTTAGCTATTGTTTTTGTGGAAAGATTTGTTCCACCAAGTGTAAATAATTGGATGAATTTAGTTGTTGTAGTATTAGGTTGTCACAATCTTTTGTATTTTATTCAATAGATAGTCTGAAATTTTCCTATATCATTTTTATCCATTTGTTTCTCACAATTTTTGGTGTTTCATTCAACTGAGTAGTTTATGCAAATTAAACACAATGCCTAGCAAAATCTATATTTTTTGTAAGATAAGTTTTTTATTTAATTGAACTAATGAAAATATACTCATTTTCCACATTATTGAAATTATTTTCCAAAAAGGTAAATTATTTCTATTCTCTATTGAAATCATATTGAAATCAAGTTATTATTTCCATATAAATTATTTCTATTTAATTCAAGTGATTACTTTACTTAATATGGAGGAATTATCGGATAAGATTACTTTTAAAATGGGAAGAAAATCGGGAAGAAAAATCAATGGATTTTTGAATTGATCAATGAATAAAATTTTGGAAACACAATATTAAATTATAAAATGGAAACTAAATTTTAGAAAATGTATTTTTTTTGAATACATAATTTTTAGTAAATAATTCCAAAAAGTCAAATTATTTCTATTCTCGATTATTAGTGAAAATGAAGCCCTGTTTTTTAGTCAATAATCCAAAAAAGGTATAAAAATATAATATAAAGTAATAAAATCAATTATTGATTAAGATTAAATGAAATTATGAATAATTCCTTCAATAATTATTCGCATTAACATTAATTATATTATATTCACAATTAATGTAATGATCAATGGATATTAAAACTAAATATCAAAAGAAAATTTTGGAAGAAAATGGAAACACAATTAATAATTATTGTGTTACATTATTAAAATCGGGAAGAAATACCAATGGATTTTTGAATTGATCAATGAAGAAAATTTTCTTTAGGATATTGAATATAATTTTTCTATCAAATGATTATTATTTATATTGCGTCTAAATCTTTCCTTATAAATTTATTTGTATTTTGAAAACACAATATCAAATAAAAAATAGAAACTAAGTATTACACCATAAATAAAGCAAAGATGATGGGGTAATTGATTTCCATTGATTATAGTGATTACATTGATTAAATTGATTTCCATTTGATAAACAAAAATGAAATATTAACTATAGACAATGAAATGATTATGGAAAGAGCAAAGAATAATCGTAAAAGATGAGATGATCAATGAAAATAAATAAATTATCCCTTAAATAAAAGATAATTAATGTAATTTAGCCCTTCAACTATTACTATAATTTTTACAAATATAATATTTTATTTATTTGTGGTGAATAATGAATCCATATTAGGAATTTATCTGTGGATTAAATCTAATTTAACTAGAAAAATAAAATATGTATTATTAATTATATGGTAATAAAATCATGATGGAGAAATCATGATGGTAATAAAATATGTATGTAATATGTATTAATTATTTATTTATGCAAATGAGATTTGTGGTGATTGGGAAAGCAGATGCAGAATTTTTACAATGGGGATGATTGAGGGAAATAAAATATTTAAGATATTGAATATAATTTATCTATGAAATGATTGTTAATTATATTGCACCTAAATCTATCCTTATAAATTTATCCGTATTTTGAAAACACAATATTAAATAAAAAATGGAAACTAAGTATTACCACATAAATAAAGCAAAGATGGTGGGGGTAATTGATTCCCATTGATTATATTGATTACATTGATTAAATTAATTTACATTGATTAAATTGATTTCTATTGGATAAATAAAAATGAAATGTTGACTATAGACAATAAAATGATTTTGGAAAGAGCAAAGAATAATCATAAAAGATGAGATGATCAATGGAAATAAATAAATTACCCCTTAAATAAAGAATAATTAATGTAATTTAGCCTTTCAACTATTATTATAATTTTTACAAATACGATATTTTATTTATTTGTGGTGGATAATGAATTCATATTAGGAATTTATTTATCTATACAAATAATATTCAATTTACACTTAAATCCATGTGACAGGTCCCCCTTTGAGAACAGAAAATGCTAAAGATGGGCAAAAACCAATACCAAACAGAGTATATTGTTTCCCAGTTGTCAAGATAATAAATCAGTGCGGAAACGATGTTTGAGCGTTATCCCAACAACCAGTCAACAACCAACAGAACAGAGTGCGAAAATAAAACTAAGAACACAGAAACAGAGTGCGGAAAACAAAAACAGGAACACCAGGAATTTGGTTACCCAGTTCGATCCACCGATCTACATCTGGGGGCTCCAAGCCAGGGATTCACTAAATCTCCACCAAACCGATCGAACAAGAGTCAACCACACCTTACATACCCTTACATTCCAATGAACTCTCATATCTACCCAAATAGACTAGAAGAACACAAGGGAGCATCAACTATCTACCCAAATGCACACAATTCACCGGCAGGTATTAAGGTGGTGTTTGTGGAATCTAGCTAATCAACAAATTAAGCTCAATGGTGCTAAAAACACCTACAATACACCTAGATTGTGTTTACAAACAATAAACCCAGAAATGCATAAACACAATCCCAATTACCCCATGAATAATGGAAGACACAGCAACTAAAAGATATACCAGTAGCAGGACGGTTGTTGGTGCCTTCTGCAAACAACGAAGACCAGGGGTTTCTTCTTCAGCTCTCAATCCGCCATAATCACAGCTTAGGATTCTGTTAATGCTCTGTAAAATGAGCTGTGATTGCGGCTATACTCTCACACTAAGCACAAGTTGTGTTTACTAGAGATATGCCAAGAAATGCATAAACACAAACTCAAATCCCCATAAGAATGCAGCAGTCAGAACAACAAAGAAATACCCAGCTGTAGAATGGTTGTTTCTGGCTTCTGTCAACAGTGAACTGGGGGGATTATGGCTCCAGCTTCCCTTAGATCACCATGGCAGAGAAGGACCTTGAAGAATGCTCTGTTTTCTATCCTTTGCTGCTGGAATAAGTCTTAAGAAGAATGGAGGACGAAAACAGGTATTTATAGATGTGCAAGGCCCATTAGAAAACCCTAAAAGCCTGCTAAGGGAAGTGGCCACGTCACTGTCCTTTGTACTTTCCAGTTGTGCTATACCCGTTGTTGATAGGTTGTTTCAACATCAGAGGGACAACGAGTATCTGCACAAAAAATTCAAATCTGCTGTACAAACTATGCCACGTCAGCGTCCCTTGTTGTCCTTTCTCCACTATCAGATTGCGTTGTTCATGAGTCGTCGTCACAACTATAGAACAACGTTGATCATCTTCACAACATAGGACTCAAGGACTTAACAATCTCCCCCTTTGTGGATATGATCAACCAAAACCATTCACGATACTCATGAACAATAAAATCATATCATATTCTCCCCCTTTTTGGTGGATCAATCAACAACAACATCTTTGCCTTTTTCTTGTTGTTCCACTGCAGTTGGACAACCGGAAATCAGCAAAATATGCATCAGTGTTTCTCCTCCTTTCTCTGTGGCACCAGCTCCTCAAAATCATCAACAATATCCAAGCAAAGCTTCCAATTAAATCAAACTCATCATAGATACTCCCCCTTGCATTATGCCATATCTTTTCCAGGTTGTTTCTCTGTAGTCAGAACATCGGCATCAGCAACAGAATATACTAGAATTTAAATTCTCACCAGACCTTCAGCAGCTCAACTGTACCATCTCCCTTTCTAATGGATTGGGCCCACAAAATATAAATTCTTTGTAATCCAGGGCCCCAAACGCAGCATGGTGCTAAGGAGAGTGGCACAAGCCCAACTTCCCTCTATGCTCCTCAAGCTTTTCTCTGTCAAGGGACTTAGTCAGGCAGTCTGCTCGTTGTTCAGACGACATATGGTGCACATCTTCAATCCCATTCTTGCTGAGGCAATTGCACTCTGATTTCTTTGCAACCCAAACTCTTCTCAGCTTAACCCTCTTCCGTAGTTCTTCAGTAGGCCAGACAATAGGACGACCATTCATCAAATCCTTTATAATTCGAAAACACTGATCAGCTGTATGGCCTGGCAATTTGCAATAAGCACAGTCCTTGTGTTGTTGAAACTTCTGAACATATCTTTCCTTGTAGATCTTTCTGACTGGTTGTCGACCAGATGTTTCAACAACTTTCTTAACTACTTCAGTAGGCTTTGCAACAACTACTTTGTGGTTTCTCCTTGGGGGTGATTTTTGTTCAAGAAATCCTCCACTCACAAATTTAGTCTCTGATGGTGTGGTTGAAAACTGATATCCAATCCCAGTTTGATCTTTGTAAGACTTTCCCATAGACAAGACTTCATCGAGCTTCTCCTTGCCTTTCACCATTCCTTCCAACTTATGAACCTTCTCTTGAAGAACTTGGGAGTCTCTCTTCAATACTTCTTTCTCTTCAATCAACACCTCTTTCTCCTTGATCAATTCAGCTCTTTCTTTCTGCAAATCTTCAATAATGTCCTTGTTTGACATATTTTCCTTTTGAAGTGCATCTCTCTCTTTTAATACTTGATCATAGGAAATCCTGATGTCAGCAAGTTGTTTCAACAACATCTTCTTCTCCTTTACAACTACTTTGTATTTTTCAGTGAGCTCATCAAATAGCTTTTCAAGAGCTATTCGATTCCTTGATAATGCATCCGAAAAATCACTACATTTGCTTCGTTGTTCTTCAGTTGTCCCAACATCGCCACCACTGCTGAGAGTAACTTTCTGAGAATTACAACTTTTAAGCCTTCCTTTCTTGCCCATCTTCCGGATCTCACTCAGCTATGTTAGAGTGTAGGCTCTGATACCAATTGACAGGTCCCCCTTTGAGAACAGAAAATGCTAAAGATGGGCAAAAACCAATACCAAACAGAGTATATTGTTTCCCAGTTGTCAAGATAATAAATCAGTGCGGAAACGATGTTTGAGCGTTATCCCAACAACCAGTCAACAACCAACAGAACAGAGTGCGAAAATAAAACTAAGAACACAGAAACAGAGTGCGGAAAACAAAAACAGGAACACCAGGAATTTGGTTACCCAGTTCGATCCACCGATCTACATCTGGGGGCTCCAAGCCAGGGATTCACTAAATCTCCACCAAACCGATCGAACAAGAGTCAACCACACCTTACATACCCTTACATTCCAATGAACTCTCATATCTACCCAAATAGACTAGAAGAACACAAGGGAGCATCAACTATCTACCCAAATGCACACAATTCACCGGCAGGTATTAAGGTGGTGTTTGTGGAATCTAGCTAATCAACAAATTAAGCTCAATGGTGCTAAAAACACCTACAATACACCTAGATTGTGTTTACAAACAATAAACCCAGAAATGCATAAACACAATCCCAATTACCCCATGAATAATGGAAGACACAGCAACTAAAAGATATACCAGTAGCAGGACGGTTGTTGGTGCCTTCTGCAAACAACGAAGACCAGGGGTTTCTTCTTCAGCTCTCAATCCGCCATAATCACAGCTTAGGAATCTGTTAATGCTCTGTAAAATGAGCTGTGATTGCGGCTATACTCTCACACTAAGCACAAGTTGTGTTTACTAGAGATATGCCAAGAAATGCATAAACACAAACTCAAATCCCCATAAGAATGCAGCAGTCAGAACAACAAAGAAATACCCAGCTGTAGAATGGTTGTTTCTGGCTTCTGTCAACAGTGAACTGGGGGGATTATGGCTCCAGCTTCCCTTAGATCACCATGGCAGAGAAGGACCTTGAAGAATGCTCTGTTTTCTATCCTTTGCTGCTGGAATAAGTCTTAAGAAGAATGGAGGACGAAAACAGGTATTTATAGATGTGCAAGGCCCATTAGAAAACCCTAAAAGCCTGCTAAGGGAAGTGGCCACGTCACTGTCCTTTGTACTTTCCAGTTGTGCTATACCCGTTGTTGATAGGTTGTTTCAACATCAGAGGGACAACGAGTATCTGCACAAAAAATTCAAATCTGCTGTACAAACTATGCCACGTCAGCGTCCCTTGTTGTCCTTTCTCCACTATCAGATTGCGTTGTTCATGAGTCGTCGTCACAACTATAGAACAACGTTGATCATCTTCACAACATAGGACTCAAGGACTTAACACCATGTATTAACCTAAAATCATATGCAAAAGTTTCCAGCCTAAAACCACTAGCCTAATTTTTAGTCAATAATTCCAAAAGTAAAATTAATTCTATACTCAAATAATCCTTTCAATATTAGATTTATGGGATTGTATTCCCAATTTCACAAAATGGAAATTTTTAATATAAATAAATAATGAAATGATTTCAACCATGAATTTAGTATGTCATAATTTTAATTGACTTTTTACTAACATTAAGTTTCATTATAACATTTATTGGTCCTTACAAGTTAAATATGACAATGTTAAATGATCATTGCTATAAATTAAAATAATGTATTTAAAATTCTAAAAAAATTTGTATTAAAGCAATTCGCTAATTATAGCAATAAGTTTATTATAATATTAACTTTGAAAAAAATATTATGATGATTTAATTTTTTTTTTTTTGAGGAAAATTGTTTCATTCCATACCAACAAGGTTGATTACAGCAGAGCAATCCAAAAAGAGACACCATAGTTGCAAAAGCAGAAGACAGATACACCAATTGTATTCGAACTACAAGAACCATACAAACCATATGATGATTTAATATAGATACTACATTTTTAAATGGAATTGTTTAACATATCGTTATAGAATTAATTTATTGTGATTCGTTTTAATTATAGATATATTGTGATGATTTAACATTAGATCAAGTTATTTAAATATATTCATATTTTAGAATCGTTTTATTTATCTTGGCAACTAAATCTTTTCATATAAATATATCCGTATTTTGGAAACTAAATATTAAATAAAAAATAAAAACTAAATATTAGAATATAATTTTTTTAAAATTTCTAAATATGCGGTTTTAAATTTTTAAAAAAAAATGTGTGTTACTTTATTAGATCAAAAAATCATAAATATTTAAATCATGTACACTAATAGAGAACGAAATGATCCCATAATTAAGGTGTAATTTCGGAAACATTATTACTAATTGGATAGTTAAAAATCATGTCAAAAATGATAATTTACTTTAATTCTGTATATTTACTATGTATTGTTTGGTAGATCTTATAATATTAGACAACTAATTATAAACTTTATTGAAAATCTGTTACCATTTAGGTGTTGTTTCTATCAAATTAAAAGAGGTTATAGATAAATTATAGAATCCGATATATTTTATGAAGAATGTTGACATTTATGTTAATCATCGCAAATTTATTTTATTATGTATATATCAAATAATTTATTACCATATTTGCCACTTTGATTAATTTGGAAAGAGATCCCGGCTGCTCAATTTAAATGCACAATTTTTGGGATTAATTAATAATAGAAAAGGACGATGGGAAAATTAATATGCCAAAAATATAGCACGGATTAAATCTAATTTAGCAAGAAAAATAAAATATATATTATTAATTATATGGTAATAAAATCATGATGGAGAAATTATTATAATAATAAAATATGTATGTAATATGTATTAATTATTTATTTGTGCAATTGAGATTTGCGGTGATGGGGAACACATATGCAAAATTTTTACAATGGGGAGATGGAGGGAAATAAAATATTTAGGATTTTTAATAACTAACATGAATTAGATGTATATATTGGCTAATAACTAACAAGAATTCGAAACATCTGCCTGAAATGAATTCAGGTCATCCCATTGGACAAAAAGGAGCAAGCCTATTTCGCACAAAGTATTTTGATTTTGCATAAACTTCCAAGATTTTCCTGATATGGATATTGAATATAGTACCAATGACATGAAGTTTCTCATAATTAAATGAATTTCTTAACTTTAATTGTGGCTTTGAATATAGCTTGAAGTTTGGGCTTTAATTTAGAAAATTGAATGCAAGTATGCGATACAGGCTTAATTTTTACTTGAACATTAAGGTGTGTTTGTGATGATTTTTTGAATCAATTGTTTTGTTTCTTTAGTTTTATTTCCATGTTTACTACAATTATGAACTGAATCTTAATCATATAAGCACATGAAAAATTTATATCCTGCCATCAATGGGGAATGTGATTGGCTCTGTTTCATCTGGATTTGCTCAAGTTATTGACAAAATTCTTGGTCATTCCCTCGAACTCCTGTCTGGGAAAAAAAAATTGCAAGTAGAAATACTCTGTCTATACCTTCATTCCCCTTCAAAATATAAATGTTGCATTTATTAAACATATACATGAAGACCAGAGAATTTTATCCAATGATGATGATAAGATATTGAACAAATGAGGCATGATTGGACAATGTAACTTTCCTAGCCGTTCCAGATGCTATGTTTGAATATATTGTAACTTTTCTGAGTCCAGATGCTATGTTTGAATATATTGTAACTTTTCTGAGTATCTGAAGAGTAACTATTTCCGTGCTGCGAAACCTTTATTGAGGAAGTTTGTTGCGAAATCTTTGTTAAAGAAGTTTGACGAAGTTTGATTTTCTAATATTAAGAAGGGTCTTATCGGACTGGCTAATAAATTTAATCGTCATTGATGTATCAAAATCTTCAAGTGATGTGGTATGATGGATTTGTTAATACGAATGTTTGAAATGAAGTTTAATGTTTTGCTCTATGATCCGGATGATTACATATTGTTTGATGAATTTTATTAACTGCTTTATAATTTATCTTTTTCAATGAAGCATTGTTTGATTCTCTAAATATTAGCCGCTTTAAAATGAATCTTATACTTGATTGTCGCGATGCCAATAAATATACAGGAATTGTAAGTGCATTACATTTATTCTTAGGTTTTTTTTCTAAAAAAGTTATAATTTTTAAGAATTTAAATGGGGTTACAATTAAAGAAATCATATTCTGTAAACTAAATTTGAAAAAATGATACTTATTTCATTTTTCATATAAATAAAAGTAAACTTTATAATTGATATTATTGCATTAGTGGTCCTGTATATGGTATAGCTTTATATTGATTTTTCGATCTAGGCTTACATATTCGTTGTGACTGATCTGTCTAGATAATCTACTTTATAAAACCTATAGGCTATGAAACTGTATTTTTTTTTTATGATCTTATTTGCTGATTTAAATGTAATTGAAATTTATTTTCAAAAAACTTTAATTGTATTTAAAAACATATTTATTCCATAATCTGTATTCGATGGAATTAACAATTGGCAGTTTTAAATAAGCTATATTTTATTTTTAACATGCTGATAATGATAAGGGCAATTTTATTCGTGTGGTTAGTGACATGAAATTGTCAAGCAATTCATTAATTTTAGAAATGCTATGGGAAAGGAATGTAGGACGTTATTAGAATGGTTTTTTTTTTTCTTTTTCTTTAAAAAAAATTTGTTTTGTCATATCTATTACTTTTACGCATGTATAAATTGTTTTCTTTAGAGGAGCCAGAGCAAGAAAACAAATAGGACTTTGACAATTAAACGTGAGTTTTACCGCCAAAACTTTCATTTCTTTAATCTTGATCAATTTCTTATTCATTGCTTCGGTCATCAACTATTTTACCTTATAAATTTTCATTCATTCAATCGTGAGGACAATTCATTCTTTTGTTGAATCTCTAAATATTTTTTTTGATATTTTAGAAACTTTTCTTCCCGCGCATCGCGCGGGCGGGTAATACTAGTATAAATTTATATCTTTTAAGTGTCATAAAAATTTATATCTTTTAAGATATATAAGAAGATTTTCTCAAAATTTTATTATATTAATAGACAGATTTATTTTCTATATATAGATATTGATCACGTGGATGGTGAGTTGGAATTAGTCAGCGATTAATCAGCGATGACGTGGATTAATTGTAGCCATTGATTATAAAATGGTGGTATAATTACTGATAAAACTCTAAAGATTAAAAAGAATCAGTTATATTGAATAAGGGCCATAGAGTCTGCACATGTCAAAAAACATTCAGGATTTATTATATAGATATATAAATCTCAACTTTAATAATCTAAATAGTCTTTTCCAATGGCACCGACTGCCGTCCCGCCAAAATATTCCTTATGCTAAAAACGTGCCTAGCTAACCTATCTGCTAACAATATTTATAGACTACTAGACGGGCTTATTGGGCCATTACTTTTAAACACAATACTTTAACCCTTAATGTATAAACTAGTAATAATTATGCTAATAATATTAAGCAATCTGTTAAAGTCCCACGACCAAGCCACCGTGAACTCCTCCCCGTCGAGCTCGCCGTGAATATGCCACCGGAGGTCGATCGTCCTTACATTGCCAGGTATCATCTGTAACAATTTCCTCCTTCCCAGAAGACACCTTGTCCCCAGAATGCTGGAAATTGCTGATGTAGTTCCTCTATATCCAACCAGCTTGCATCTTCGTTATCTAAACCATGGCATCGAATCAGCACTTCTTTCCTCCCGTTTGTACCAATACATTCAGCTAACACTTCTTGGGGTTCGAACAGAGGTATTTCTTGAACCTCAAGGCATCAGGAAGTGTTTCTTCAAGTGGATGATCCCCCACAACTTGCTTAAGCTGTGATACATGAAAAATGGGCGCACTCGATTATGAGGAGGAAGTCGAAGCCGGTAAGCTACCTTGCCAATGTGCTTTTTATATCTTGAAAGGCCCATAAAACTTGGAAGAGAGTTTGTGATATTTCTGCCATCATGGACCGAGAGTTGTCGATGCATGCGGACCTTCAAAAATACCTTGTCACCTACGGAAATTTCCACATCTCTGCGATGTTTATTTGCTTGTCTCACCATGCGGGCTGAGCTTGGGATAAGTGATATTTTAACACCTGTAGCATGCAATTCCGCACACCAAGCATGTTGGCTATTGATTCCAGGTGGCACTCAGCGGGAAGAAACCTTTGAAGATTGGGAGGTGGCAGTCCGTATACTACTTCAAACGGAGTAAGTTGTGAAGCCCCTTGATACGCAGTGTTATAGTGGTACTCGGCCCAAGGAAGGCAGCTGCCTGTTTTCTCGGTTTTTCAGAAGTAAAACAACGAAGATATGTTTCGAGAAATCGGTTGAGACCTTCTGTTTGGTTGTCCGTCTAAGGATGGTAAAATTAGAAACCGGAAAAATTTATGAAGGTATTTATGATACGCAGTGTTATAGTGGTACTCGGCCCAAGGAAGGCAGCTGCCTGTTTTCTCGGTTTTTCAGAAGTAAAACAACGAAGATATGTTTCGAGAAATCGGTTGAGACCTTCTGTTTGGTTGTCCGTCTAAGGATGGTAAAATTAGAAACCGGAAAAATTTATGAAGGTATTTATCCTCCACAACAGACTTTTCATATTGAAAAGAATGGAAAAATTCATAATTTCTCAGCTTTTTCCAAATTAATAGAAAATGATACACTTCCTATTACTAGTAAACATGTTAATAATATGTTTGAACATCAAAATTATACTAATCTATTTTTAAATATATTAGGAGAACAAATACAGTCTTTACGTAATAAAATAGAAATGGTTATTAAAGACATAAATAAAATCAAACTGGTAGTTATAAAAATACTTCCTGAAATAAAAAAAGCTTCTCCTAGCATTCAACCTCCCCAAACATATCTGATTTTAAAATTAGACCTATTTATGAATTAGAAAATCTTCTTAAAGAAAAATTTGATAAATTAAGTATAAAAACACTCGACAAAGATTGCAGTATGAATTAATTGAAAATATGGATCATAGAGAAATATTTCAAAACCATATTAATAAAATAAATAATAAATGGGCTGATAAACCAATTCAAAGTAAATTTTATTATAATAGACCAACCCCTACGGATGTTTTACATTAAGAGTATACTGATAGATATCAGCTATTCTGGAAATAAAATATATGAATGGAATATTGATGGATATTCTGTTTATGATACTGTGCATAGAATGTTGATGTACTCTACTATTTGCAAAAATGGCAATAATGTTGATAGGACTATTGCAGCAATGATTGTTGCTGGTTTTACTGGACAACTTAAAGGTTGGTGCGATAATTTTCTATCTCAGCAAGGTAGAGATGATATTCTTAATACAATAAAACAAGAAAAAGGAGCCCTAGTGGGAAATGCGGTTTATACACTTACTGTTAATATAATAGAACATTTTACTGGTAGATTTAGTGATAATAGTGATACTATTAGAACTTTATTACAAAACCTAAGATGTAAAACACTCTCTGATTTTAGATGGTATAAAGATATCTTCTCTAGCAGAGTTATGGAATTACCAGAATGTGTTAGTTCACACTGGAAATCAAAATTTATTGATGGACTCCTAAATTTATTTGCTGAAAGAGTTAGAAAAGCTCTTAAGAAAAATCACGTGGCTATTCCATATGAAAATTACGCATATGGGTCTTTAATAGATAATTGTATTCAAGAAGTAATGAAATAAAGCTAAATCAACAAATTAAAAGGCAAAATCATGATGAAAGAAAACAATTAGGACAATTTTGCCTGCAATTTGGACTGGATAATCCTACATCCAGTAAAAATCATAGACAAAGAAGAGAGGAGAAGTATAATAAGAAACCCAAATATTATGTAACACCCCGGTTTTGGTCACCCAGGCCGGGATGCTACCGCCACACTTTCTAAATAAGACACGATCAAGTCGAGCTCATTTAAAAAGATGCTAAGGCTTTAAGTTGTACCAATACTTTAAAAATATTTAAAAATCATTCAATCGATGCCCGAATTTAAAATGAAATCCAACGTCTAACATACATAGAGTATAGTACTGTGGAAGCTAAACAAGGCCAAAACACACGGCCAAAAACCATAGTCCAAAGTTCCAAAGTTCAGTGCAAAAATTAAATAATATAAAATGCGACAAGTCTTCATAAGAAATAAATCCAGTCCCACGTGCAAGCTTACTCTTCAAAGCCTGAAAAAAAATGGAGAATACTACAAATCAATACAAACGGTACTACATAAGTTAATATACAACACAACGGATTTTAAAATTTTTAGAAAAGCATATAAAAATAGAATTTTTAATTTAAAAAGGCGGATAAATAATTTATGGAATTCTTACACATGCCAAACGAATATTTTACCATTGTTCGTTATGATCGAGGACACCATGCCCTTTGGGACTAACACCCACAAGGACTCCAATTCATAATAAGGATCCCAGGGATGTACCCTTGGGAGCAACCCCTAGGACTCGTACCCACGAGGGTTGTGAAAGCAATGACCCTATACAGATACACTCCAGAGCCCTAGATAACCCATACGGATACATCTAGGAGTATAGACTCTTACAATCACCAAAACCATATAAACCAGATTTTTCCGTTTTGGCTACGAGAAGGGGCGGCCCAACGAGCTCCACCAAGTGCACTTACGCTCAAGAACAATAATAGCATCCCACTCGATCACAACTCCCAAAGTTTCAAAACTTATAGTTTTCATTCAACCATTTTATTCATGCCATATCCAAAATCGAGTTTTAACCAACATCACAATTGAATCATATTTCCAGATTTATGGATTCAAAACGATAGTAAAGATCGACTCAAATATTGCCATAAAAACATACATTGATTTCACAAATTGAGGCATGAAATCGAAACAAGGAGTAGTGATCTGTTTTGCATTTGGAAATGTAGCAAACGATTTTTAAAAATTTCGAAAAATTTACAGTAGCTAGAGAACATCAAAATGAAAATTTTTCAGAGAAATAGCCATCTTGAATTCGGACTCTTTATAGGCTAAATAGGGCGATATCCAAAAGCCTTAGTTTGAAAATCTTAAATGCTTCAGCGATTTTGAACAACAGGGAATGAAAAATTCATAACTTTTTCAAGAGAGTTCCTAAAATCATAGAAAAAGTGATGGAGACATTCTGGACACCTTTTGGAACAAATCTCATGAAGGACTCGACAACAGATACCAATCATAGGATGACCTAAAATGCTCCACAAAACTGAACTTCACAAAAATCGAGTTGACAGCAACTATTTACCAGAATACCAGATCGAATTCGGGGTACCAAATAAACTCTAAAAATTATGAAAATTTACAGATCTTATCTTCAAAACGTTAGGAACAATTTTCATTTAGGAAAGTTTTCTCTAAAATGATCGAATCTAAGCCAAAAACATGGAACAACAGAAACTAGTCGCAAGGAATCACAGTTGATAGATTTGTATGGTTACGGAAATGGACCTATATCTCGATTTCTACTCAACCAAAACTTCTAAAATTCGACGTGTATGATATTAACTTACTTTTGATGAGATAGGTGTCGAATTTCTCCTCTTTGGAATCCTTGAAAATGCCCAACACAGCCCCCACGGATTTACTCTTCACCGAATGAACCTATTTTAGAGATGTTGGTAGAATTCCTTAGATCTAGGGTATGAAATTCGAATCTATGACCAAGGGAAATGTGTAGAAACCTTTCTTATCTATAGATGGATGGATTGGATGGCTTGAACTCGACCAAACTCCCTGGAAGGATGAAGAACAACCCACAAACTCTCCAACTCTCAAAGTTGAAATCTGAATTTTCGGATTAGGGGATGGGGGATGGTCTGGTGGTTGATTTGGGATAAGTATAAGGATGTTAAGCTTCCCAAGGGCTGCCATAATGTCCCTAGGGAAGGTAAGAACGAATTACACCCGTCAAGGCTCGAATTTGAGGCTCACCAACCCCCTATTAATCCACTCATCCCACCATGGTTCAATGCATCCCTCTATGTTCATGTATCCAACTTTATCCAACTTTTTGGGGGGTTTAATCCATCCACAATCCATATAAGGGGATCCTAATACATCCATAAATGTCTGGGGAGTGAATTCTAATCGTTTGGAATCACCACCATCGAAAAAATGAAGCCAAAATGCGTTGAACCACGTTGGGGCGCTGCCCCTGCATGGCGGCGCACTGGTGGCGTGCCACCGCGCCACGGCCGCGTGGCCACCACCAGCGTTTTCCTTCCTTTTTTAAAAAATAAATATTATTATGATTTTTATTTCAAAAATCATAATGGAGGAATTATCCGGGTTCGTTGGGATAATTCGATGAGTCTATTCCGAGTCGCGCTTGCCCGAAAATATTTAATTCTGCCTCGGAAGTATTTCGGTTTTTAATTATTGAATCCAATTCTTTAATTTTTGGATTTAAATTCTCGATGTCAATTTCTCGGATATTACAGTCTACCCTCCTTAGAAATCAACTTCGTCCTCGAAGTTGGGTCGCATTGGGAAAGGAAAACCAATGTAGACAAGTAATTTGCATGCATAGAAATATTGAGGCTCGAAAATTAAATTCTTACCTCGACGCGTGATGACTCTTTGCGGGGTATCACATCCTCTTCCCCTTAGGACTGCAGTCGAGTCGCTTCACAAAAGATTGGGATATCGCTGCTTCATATCCGATTCGAATTCCCACGTCGCTTCCTCGGTACCATGATTGGACCATAGAACTTTAACCATTCTCACGGTCTTATTTCTCGTAACCCTTTCTTTGACATCAAGCACCTCGATCGGGTACTTCTCATATGTCAGATTGTCATCCAATTCAATTCCATCGGGTTGCAATAGGTGAGTTGGATCGTATACATATTTCTTTAATTGAGAAACATGAAATACGTTTGGACGCGAGACAACTCCGGTGGAAAAGCCAGTCGGTATGCTAAGGTACCCACACGGTCTAAAATCTCGTAGGGACCAATGTACCGAGGACTCAACTTTCCTCGTTTGCCAAACCGCATGACCCCCTTCATCGGTGACCTTTAGCATAACCTTGTCTCCCACTTGAAACTCCAACTCCTGCCGTCTCGTATCGGCATAGCTCTTTTGCCGGTCTTGTGCGGCCTTCATCTTTTGTTGGACCACCTTGATTTGTCGGCTCATGTCTTTAATGACTGAGGTCCCACAACAACAGAACTATCATCCTTAACCCAGCATAACGGACTGCGACACTTGCGTCCGTAGAGAGCTTCGAACGGCGCCATGCCAATGCTAGCGTGGTAACTGTTGTTATACGAGAATTCAATTAGTGGTAAGTGGTTTTCCCAACTGCCCTTGAATTCCAGTACACACGCCCTTAGCATGTCTTCCAGTGTTTGAATCGTTCGCTAGGTCTGACCGTCAGTCATCGGATGAAAAGCTGTGCTCATCTTGATTTGGGTTCCCAAGGCTTCTTGCAATTTGGTCCAGAAATTTGAGACAAATCTACTGTCTCAATCGGAAATAATATCGTGTGTTACTCCATGCCTTCGGACCACATTATGAATATACGCTTTAGCCAATTGATCCATAGACCAATTGTCCTTCATTGGTATAAAGATTGCGGTCTTCGTCCGATCAACTATCACCCAAATCTTGTTCATTCCTCGGGGAGATCTTGGTAATCCAGAAACAAAGTCCATTGAAATGCTATCCCATTTTCAATTTAGGATTTCCAATAGCTTTACCAATCGTAATGGCTTTTGTCGTACTGCCTTCACTTTCTGGCAAGTTAGGCATTTAGCCACGAAGTCAGCAACATCCTTCTTCATTCGTGGCCACCAATAGATTTTCTTCAAATCTTTGTACAGCTTATCACCTCCCCGGTGCACAGAATAAGGTGTGCTGTGGCCTTCCTCCATCAATTTCCGCTTCAATTCATCGCACTTGTGAGGAACACACCATCTCCCTTTGAAGCGGATACTTCCGTCATCGTGGATCGTGAATCCTACCGCTTTACCTTCTCCAATTTTCTCCTTGATTCTCTTGAGGTTTTCGTCGTCCAGCTGAGCTGCTCGGATCTCGTCAAACACGGTAGGTTCAATTGCTATGGCATTCACCGTTTCTAACACGGTTCCATAATGGACTAGTTCAGTATCCAACTTCACCAAGTCCATGTATAGTCCCGAAGGTAAAATGAGAGTGTTTGTCGTATGTCGCGTTCTCCGACTTAATGCGTCCGAAAAGATGTTTGCTTTTCCTTCATGATTGGCTATGTCCAAGTCATAGTCTTTGATCAATTCAAGCCATCTCCTCTGCCTCATATTTAACTCTTTTTGAGTAAATATGTACTTGAAGCTTTTATGGTTTGTGAACATCCGACATGTTCGTCCGTATAGGTAGTGTCGCCAAATCTTGAGAGCAAACACAACCGCAGCCAATTCCAAATCATGTATCGGATAATTCTCTTCGTGTAGCTTGAGTTGTCGCGATGTGTAAGCAATTACCTTTGGTTTTGCATAAGCACGCAACCAAGACCTTCTTTTAAAGCGTCACTGTACACTTCAAAATCTTCCGTCTTCGATGGTAGTGCCAAGACCGGTGCTGTTGTGAGTCTTTCCTTAAGGTCTTGAAATGACGCCTCACAATCAGCAGACCATTTGAATTTTAACCTTTTCTTTAGCAATTGGGTCATCGGTCTTGCAATCTTAGAGAAATCCTTCACAAATCTTCTTTAGTATCCGGCAAGTCCAAGGAAACTTCTTATTTCTGTCTGACTTGTTGGCGCTGGTCAATCAGTCACTGCAGATATCTTTGCCGGATCAACCGACACTCCTTTAGCCGATACTATATGTCCCAAAAATGTGACTTCTTTTATCCAGAATTCGCATTTTGACAGCTTCGCGTACAATTAGTTCTTTCTTAAAATCCCAAGTACTTGATACAGATGTTTCGCATGCTCCTCCTCATTCCTTGAGTAAACTAGAATGTCATCTATGAACACGACAACACAAGAGTCTAGCAACTCTCGGAATACACTATTCATGAGGTTCATGAATACTGCGGGAGCATTTGTCAGACCAAAGGACGTTACAGTGAATTCGTAGTGCCCATATCTTGTCCGAAACGCTGTCTTTGGTATGTCTTTCTCGGCGATACGCAACTGATGGTATCCGATCTTAGACCAACTTTTGAAAATACCGACGCTCCTTTCAGTTGGTCGAAGAGATCTTCGATCCTGGGCAGCGGGTATTTGTTCTTTATGGTCACTTGGTTCAGACCTCTGTAATCTATGCATAATCTGAGCCCGCCGTCTTTCTTCTTGATGAATAAGACGGGTGCTCCCATGGCGACGTACTGGGTCGAATATAGCCCTTTGCTAACAACTCTTCGAGTTGCTCTTCATCTCCGCAGGTGCCATGCGATATGGCGCCTTGGATTCCGGTTCGATTCCGGGTACCAGGTCGATCTTGAATTCAACTTCTTGCTCAGGTGGCATTCCTGGGATATCTTCCGGGAAAACTAGTCGGTCGCATGGCCAATCAAATAATTATCCTGTTTCTGCTAACACAAATAATATAGTACAACACAAGGTATCGTCTCCACAGGGACTGTGATATGTAATTCTAGTGTATTATAAAAATAAAAATAAAGTTTGGGGGGTGTTTGATTTGAATGACCTATAAAGCTAAGGAAATAAAAAAATAAGTAACAAAAGCAAATAATAAAACTGGAGACAAAGAACAGAATTAACTATGAATTAAAAAGCTTAGTCCTATGAATGATTTGGGATTGGTACTTGAATTAGATCATCGATTTAATAAAGTTTGAATTCACACACCATTGATAAATTAGTTATAGTTACCAGGTCCGCTTAGGCAACTAGTTTTTCCTTACCGATTAGATAACTAAGGTACGACCGTTAGTTATCCCTAATTGGGTACAATAATCCTAGCTACGACCGTAAGATTTAATTGCCCAATTGCATTATAAACTAGAAAAATCCAATTCGAGTAATCTACACATACGATGTGTAGATTAATGTCGATTATGCAATTCCTTGGGAAAGAACTAATCAACTAAATTGTCACATATTCAAATAGAAATACAATTACGGGTATCCTATTCAAATTGACTACCAATCATCAAGCCAAATAAAATATCGGTACCAAAATATTCATTCAACTCAACAATTGCAACGATAAACATAGAAATTGCATAAATACCAACGGAATAAAAATCCACAAAGAGTATCAACAATCTCCCTAATATAAGTACCAAGTCAAATCAAAACCTAGAACTAGAAAGGTGAATCTACTCCATAGTCATTGGAAAGAAGAAATAGAAAGGGATTACAACCATAAGAATTGAAACAGATTGAAAAATGGATTCTTCTCTTCTCCTCCTTGCCTGATGGTGTCGCCTGGTGCCTACTCTCCAATCCCCCCAAAATCTCTGTCCAAATCGTCTGTAGTGTCTTCTTGACTCCTCCTTTCTTTTTCGAAAATTTTCCAATTTCTTTCCTTCCTTTTTTTTTGATTTTCTTTCCTTAATTGATTTCTCCTCCTTAATTGTCCAAGCAGGATTTGTTTTCTTCACAGCAAATGGGCGCAAATCCATTAGGGATTATCTTCCAACTACCCACACAAGAATTGCTCATGACCATGATTAAAGTGTTTCTTGCTTGCTGCCAATTTGTATCAAATAGACATTTTTTCACTTATTTCCACTCCATCATCTCCAAGCCTACAAAATAAGCAAAGCATGCACAATAAGCCATATTCACACTTAATCAACTCCAAACCACTTAAAATATTAACAAAATGTGTGAACATATTCACCCTTATCAAAAACGTCGGGATATTCATTCACGACTGGGATTCTGTCGATCTTGCTTCCCTCATTTTCGAGGTTATGTATGTAGTAGCGTACAATTGGTATCCCTTTTGCATGAGGTTGCAAAACTTTATGGCGTTTACCACCTTCGCATTCCTCTTTTGAGGCTGCATGTAGTAGGTGACCTTCTTTCCTCGGCTCTTGGCTATGGTAATCTTTTACTTTTGGCACTCGATAACGGCCTTGTATTAAGTCAGCCAGTCCATGCCCAAAATGATATCGAAATCTCTAAGATCAAATTCTATCAGATTCGCGAAGAATTCTATATTTTTAATCATTATCGGGATTCCATCGTACCACCTTACCCGATGGCAATTGAATTCCTAAGTTAATGCTTCTAGGTTCTGGTAGATCTAATGCAGCTAAAATTCTAGTAGAAATTATAGACCAACTTTCGCCTGAATCGAACAAAACCCTGACAGGTATGCTTAAAGCAGTAAATGTACCTGCGATCACCTCGCCTTGAGCGGTCAGATCCGCTTGATTGATGACGTTCAAACGTCCCATTGCTCCGCCCTGATTCCCCTGCTGGTTGCGATTTTGGGGTAGCCTTTGTGCTTGCTGGAACCTTTGTCCTTGGTTGTGCCGGTTCGGTCCAGCTGGTCGGTTCCCCTGAGGACGGTTTAGCAAATCCGGCCTCTTCTCAATTCGATTCTCCCGTTTCCAGTATTCCTTTTTCGTGTTGCCTTCTCTGCCACATCTGAAGCAAGATCCAGGCTTTGGACACTCACGCACCAAGTGCGGGAGATTGCACTGTGGGCAGCGAGGTATGAACGCACCCTGATTCTGCGCTCTCCGATTTCCGTTATTTCCCTAGTTGAACTCTTTATTCTCAATCCTCCTCTGTCCTTCATTCCTCGCCTGGTCATTTCCTTTTCTGAAAGCGTTACCATTGTTGTTGTTCTTGTTTCTCTTATCAAATTGATTCGAGCCCTTGCTCGATCGACTCCCCATGATCCTTGTGTAACACCCCAGATTTGATCACCGAGGCCGGGATGCCACCGCCACACCTCCCGAGCAAGACACGACTTCATTCGAGCTCACTTGAGAGATGCAAGGCTAATGGTATAAAAATAATTTAAAACAACCAAGTCCGGAACTACTTTTACTTAAAAATAATAATCATCCACATCAAGTCTACGCAGCGGAAAATATATAAGTTTATGCAGCGGAATTTCAAATGCAGGGCTGACATGGCCAAAACATGGGTTAACAGGCCCGTATGCAGTATCCTGCAGAAATTAATAAATGTCCAAAAAATATTTCCCCCCCCCCCCCCGGATGAATGCTCATGCTTCATACTCTGTCATAGAAAAAAAACATAAACAACATTTATCAGTATTAAAGAATACTGAATAAGACAATTCCTAGCATAGCAATAAAGGGGTATTTAATTTAAAAATTCATTTTAAGCATGCATGTTGGACAATGATAAAATCCATAATTTCTTATAAACCATTTAATTTAAAAATGATAATTTAAGGCATAGGCATAAATTTAAAAATATAATTTAAAATGCGTAATTAGCGATATAAATAAATAAATAAAAATTCAAGTCTTCTAAATCTTCACCCGTTAACTAAGAAGTGGACGCCACAACCATATATCTCAAGTATCTTGTTTCTCCTGTATCAAGTTTCTCAAGTATCAAGTTTCAGAATTGCCGAAGCAATCCGAGTATCGCGCCATACATAGTACCACTCTGGAGCCTCGAGTAACCCATTCGGATACACCCGAGAGTGTAGACTAATTTCACAATGGCCGTTTTGTCACGATTTCACAATATATCACATTTCGTCCACTCGGGCACGAATTTCAAGATAGAGGGACACCTTGCAGAGTACTCACCCTCTACTTACGTGGAGATCTAGCTCAGCCTAGATTAACGGGGTTTAAAAATAATGTTTTTAGTGTTTAGACTCATCTCACAAATCATGTATTTCTCAAAAATCGAGTTTTCGACATTTCAACCCAAGCCATTGCCACATTTTACGCCATCTCAGTTTAAAAATTCGTTTCAAAGGCAATCGACTTGAAATTTTCACAGTAGCTCAAAAACACCCCCACGGACAACTTTCGTGTTTTAAGTTTTTTGAAATTATTTGAGGAAATGAGTGAAATTTTACAATCTTTGTAAAGTACAAAATCTGTCAACTTTGTCTACACAGCGTACTGATTTTCAAAAGTGTTTTTGATATAGCAAACGACCTCCAAAATTATGAAACTTTACAGGCACTTAAAAGACACCAAAATAAACAAGTTTTATTAGAGGCAAATTATGCTAATTCATTTCGGATCAAGTCAGAATAATTCACTAAGTTCGGATTTAAATTCCGTCGACTTTTTCTTCTCGGACATAGTGTATTAAAAATGGGATTTGACTATCCAAACGTTGATGAAAATGCAATAAATTTTACAGGCATATTCGCAAGACATTTATCTACAACTTTTATGTTTTCAACAAAGATTATTGTTGACCACAAGTGATAGAAAAATGCACATAAAGTTCGACCACATAATCTGTCTCAGTTTTCGAAAAGTTCATGCACAATAGAATATGTTCGATGCGATTTGGGATATCAAATCTTAATGCAAATGCGTGTAATTTTAACACAAGCTAGATTAGGATGTTAGGAACAAATCTCTAGTTTGGAGTTTTTCGTTTCGGATTCTCGAAATAGGGGTTTTCGGCCAATCTCAGAAAACGCGTAAAGATTGAATCTTTTAAGTCCGATTTTAGTGTTTGGATTAAAACTAAAGTTTCTAACCGTTCAAAACCACCAATATTGATATGTAAGGCATTATCTTACTTGAATTTCGTCCTAGACTTTCTCGGGGTCGTCCGGGCTCTAAGATTTGACACGAACGGATCTCCTCAACACGAATCTTCCAACTTTGGCCACGGATTCGAATCGAAAGAAGAAATCTAAAGTTAGATCGAATTTTCGGGTTCGAAAAGTTAAACGAAAGCCTATGAATGACTTACCACAATCTGGAACACTAAAGTTCTTGTCCTCCATGCCTCCTTCGTCGATTTTAATCGCCGGAAAGCGATCGGAAAGCACGAACTTGGTGATTTCGTGTTTTGGAAGAAGTTTGGAGTGTTTGGAGAGACAATGGAGCTGCTAGGGTTTGGAGCTCAAAAATAATGAGCCTCCAGCCTCTAAATTCGTCCATATAAGCTTCCCATTGCCTAAGATCAAGTTACCAAAGCCGGGGGTCGAAAATAAGGTAAGAAATCGTCGAAAAGAGAAAGTTGATCGCACACTGTCGTGCGGCGCGGTCTCGGCGCTGGATCCTTCCAGACCGCGCGGCCACCACGCGGTTCTCAGTAGGGCTGCACCGTGGGCCGGGCCATGCGATCCGTCGGGCCTTTCCTCCTCTCGTTCGGGTTTCTATCCTCCTACGTTTTCGGGCTCGGTTTTTTTTTCCGGGTCATTCTCGGATTCCGATTTCTATCCTCAATTCTATTCCGTCTTTAATTGATTTCGTATTCGAAATCTTGAATCCATTAAATTTAATTTCGTCGGTGTCGAATTCGTCATCTTTCGATTCTCGTGCAATGATTTATTTATTTAAATTATTTTCGACTTCACGGTTCTTGGAATTAAAATTCCTTTGCTCTTTGAATTTAATTCCATTTCCTATAATTTAAAGTCTTGGGTATTACAGTCTACCCCCCTTAGGAATCAACTTCGTCCTCGAAGTTGCGCGACGTACTGTTTGACTGTTTGGTTGTTTGATTATGTGTAATTATTTGTTTGTTAATGATTATTTGTTGATTATTTGAATTATGTTTTGGTGTGTGATTATTTGACTGAACCCAGAATTGAGATTTCCAAGTTGCCTACGTACCCTGTGAAAGGATCAAGTCATTACGTATTTCAAAACAATTCGAATTTGTTTATGTGGGATACAAAATGTTCGGGTCGTTACATCCTGCCCCCCCTTAAGATTACAGTTATGTCCCCATAACTGTGGTTGCATCGTCTTGGAATAAGGTCGGGTAAAGCTCCCTCATGTCTGCTTCTAACTCCCATGTTGCCGTCTCAGTTTCGTGGTTCGACTAAAGAACCTTAACCATCCTCACTGTCTTATTTCTCGTTACTCTCTCCTTCACATCGAGCATTCGGACCGGAATTTCCTCGTAGCTCAAGTCATCATCCAATTCAATTTCTTCCGGTTGGAGTACATGTGTTGGGTCGTGCACATACATCTTCAATTGTGATACATGGAACACATTGTGCACTCGAGCCAGTTGTGGTGGTAGGGCTAGTCGATATGCTAAAGTACCAACTCTTTCTAGAATATCGTAAGGTCCTATATCGAGGACTTAGCTTTCCCCGTTTGCCAAAGCGCATCACCCCCTTCATTGGTGATATCTTTAGCATGACCTTGTCTCCAACTTGAAATTCTAGGTCCTGCCGCCTTACATCGGCATAACTCTTCTGTCGGTCTTGCGCCGCCTTCATCTTTCCTTGAATGATCTTAATTTGTTGAGCCATATCCTCAACAAGTTGTGGTCCTACTACCACTGACTTATCATTTTCTACCCAACTTAACGGATTTCGGCACTTTCGCCCGTACAGTGCTTCGAACGGTGCCATGCCAATGCTAGAATGGTAGCTATTGTTATAGTGTAACACCCCGGATTTGATAACCCAGGCCGGGATGTCACCGCCACATCTCTCTAGCAAGACACGGATTCTCCAAGCTTGCCAAAGAGATGCAAGGCTATAGGTATTGCAAAAAGGTTTAAAAACAAGTCCGGAATCTATTTAAAAATAATATTAAGTATCATCCACACACATAGTAGTAGTAATAATATATCGCAGCGGAAAAAAAAATGTAAAGTGGGCCGACATGGCCAAAACTCGGGATTTACATGCCCGTTATGCAAGTATCATAAAAGCAATAAAAGCAATGTTTAAGTTTTTCCATCCCCCAATGCATATGCTCATGCATTATCTTCATACTCTGTAAGGAAAAGAGAAAACAACAATTTTATCAGTATATAAAATACTGAGTAAGTCGATCCTAACATAGCAATAAAGGGATTTAATTAGATAATTTAAAATTTCACTCCTAACATGCATTCACAAAATTTAAAGGAAATAATAATTTTAATTGTGTACTTGAACATGCATTTAATCCACAATAACAATTTAGTCATGATATGAAATTTAAAGACATAATTTAAATGCATAATTTAAAGGCATGCATAAATAAATAAATACTCAAAAATATTAAATCTTTTATTTTCCCCGTTACGTAACCATTTCTCAGTGTTTTGTATAGCCGGTGATCCGGCGGCCGCAGCCGTTTCGTAAGTATCTCGTTTAGCCGGTGATCCGGCGGCTGCAGCCGTATCTGCCATACCCAGTACCACTTCGGAGCCTCGAGAAATCCATACGGACAACCCGAGAGAGTAGGCCATGTATCTCCCGCTGATTGGCGTAATATCTCATCAAATTCTCTCGTCCATTATAGGCCCGAAGAGAAAGGCTAGAGGGGCACCCTGCAGAGCACTCACCCTCCACCAAGTATCTCATGTATCGTTTAGATTTAATGTATCGGGGTTTTTCAAAAGTATAGATGTATCGTATTTCAAATCTTTGATCGTTCGTTTCGAAATTTCAAAATCCTTCGATTTAAAAGTATCTTGGCGTCACAGTTTGCGCCTTTTCAATTTAAAAATTCGGTTTAAGTCCGAAAAATCTGAAAACTTCACAGTTTATGCAAAACACCCTAACGAACAACTTTCATGTTTTAACTTTCTCGAAATAAGTTGAGGAAACATGTCAAAAATCGAGTTTATTACAGAAACAGTTTACTGTCTCAAAACAGATTTGTCACAGTTCGGAAAATTGGCTTTTTGACATATCAAATGGACTCCAAAAATTTTGAAATTTTAACCACATATACTAGACATGATTATCTACAACTTTTAGTTAGATTGTAAAGATCAAATCGGACTACAAAATATAGAAACAAACTCACTAAGTTCAAACATGTTCATAGGCAGATTTCAAACACGTTTTGTCAAAACAGTTTCTTTTCGATGCGATCTAAAATAGAAAACGTTAACGAAAATGTCTGAAATTTTTACACAACCTAGATTTATGTGTTAGGATTAAAAGTCTAGTTTTGAGTTCCTCGGATTGAATCCTCGAAATAGGAGTTTTAGGCCGATTTCAGAAACTGCGCAAGTTGGGGTTTTTAATTTCGATTTTTACGTTTCGTTACATTACGCCTATCCCGGACGCCCCTAAATCACCCGTATTGATATGGAAGGCTCAACTTACAGTGGTTGTGTTCTTGAGTAGTCCTAGGGTCGCTCGGCTCGTCCAAAATCCTACGAACGGATCTACGAAACGCAAAGTTCCCGACTTTGGCCACGATCGTATTTGCAACCAATGATTCGAGAGTTAGATTGGGGATTTGAGAGGAAAAACGAGAATGGAAATCTGTTTGAAGGCTTACCAATGAATCTATCACTGAACTCCTTGTTCCACTCCCTTGCTTGGTCGTTGTAGGTTGCCGGAAAGTCGCCGGAAGTCCGTCGGAAGTTCGTCGGGAGAGTGTTTTGGCTTGGGAGAGTTTGAGAGAGCTTTAGGAGGCTGTTGTGACTGCTTATGGGGTGGGGAGACAACCCTAGGTCGACCTTATTCACCTTCCCCCGTCCAAAATCCACTTTCCAAAGTCGGGGGGTCGAATTATGGTAAGAAATCGCCGAAAACGCGCAAGTTGCCAAAACCTGTAGAGCCACGCGGGGTTGGCGTGCCTTTTGGCCAAACCCCGCCCGGCCAGCGCGCGGTCCCCGCCTGGACTGCGGTCCGGGCGGGTCCGTGCGATCCGATCCGTCGGGTCTTTTTCTCCTCTCTTTCGGACTTCTATCCTTCCACGTTTTCGCGCTCGATTTTCCGGGTCATTTTCGGATTATGCTTCTCATCATAAATTTATTCCGACTTAATTCGATTTCACGTCTGAAATCTTAGGTTTAGGTCCGTCGGGTTCTAAATCGTCGTCTTTTGATTTCCGAGCATTTCCGAGTTTATGGGTTCTCGGAAACAAAACTTTCTTTCCTATTGGATTAATTCCTATTTTTATATTCTAAAATTTACGGGTATTACAGTCTACCCCCCTTAAGAACCAACTTCGTTCTCAAAGTTGCACTTCATCCTCTCGCGAGTTCGGGCATTGTTTGATTAGGCGATTGTATTATTGTGTGTCGTTGTTTGTTATTATTTGACTGAACCCAGAATTGAAATTTCCGAGTTGCCTACGTACCCCGTGAAGGGATCTAGTCATTACGTAGTTCAAAACAATTTGAATTTGTTTCTTTGGGGTACAAAGTATTCGTATGAAATATCCGAAAATATTCGGGTCGTCACATCCTCCCCCTCTTAAGATTACAGTTATGCCCCCATAACTGTTGTTGCATTGTCTTGGAATAGGGTTGGGTAACGATCCTTCATGTCTGCCTCTAGCTCCCACGTTGCCATCTCGGCTTCGTGGTTAGACCAAAGAACCTTAACCATCCTCACGGTCTTATTCCTTGTTACCCTCTCCTTCTTGTCGAGTATTCGCACCGGAATTTCTTCGTAGCTTAAGTCATCGTCCAGCTCAATTTCCTCCGGTTGGAGTACGTGGGTCGGATCATGGACGTATCTCTTCAGTTGCGAGACGTGGAACACGTCGTGGACACGAGCAAATTGTGGCGGTAATGCTAGTCGGTATGCAAGATTCCCCACTCTTTCTAGGATCTCGTATGGTCCTATGTACCGTGGGCTTAATTTTCCCCGCTTGCCAAAGCGCATCACACCCTTCATCGGTGATACCTTTAACATGACCTTATCGCCTATTTGGAATTCCAAATCTTGTCGTCTCACGTCGGCATAGCTCTTTTGCCGGTCTTGCGCGGCTCTCATCTTTCCTTGGATTATTTTGACTTGCCGAGCCATGTCCTCAACAAGTTGCGGTCCAATTACCATAGTCCTCTCGCCCTCTTCCCAGCTCAATGGGCTTCGGCATTTGCGTCCATACAGTGCCTCGAAAGGTGCCATGCCAATGCTAGCATGGTAGCTGTTGTTGTAGGAAAATTCGATCAAGGGTAAGTGATTTTCCCAACTTCCTTTAAACTCTAATACGCACGCCCTCAGCATGTCTTCCAAAGTTTGGATCGTTCTTTCCGTTTGTCCATCCGTCATGGGGTGGAACGCGGTACTCATCTTTATCTTCGTACCGAGGGCTTCTTGTAGTTTTGTCCAAAAATGTGAGACGAATCTACTGTCTCTGTCCGAGATGATGTCATGAGGTACTCCATGTCGTCGTACCACGTTGTCGACATATGCCCTTGCCAATTGGTCCATGGACCAGGTATCCTTCATGGGGATAAATATGGCAGCTTTTGTCAACCTATCCACGATCACCCAGATTTTATTCATCCCCTTCGGTGAACGTGGTAACCCCGAAACGAAGTCCATTGAAATGCTATCCCATTTCCAACTTGGGATTTCCAATGGCTGCATTAATCCTAAGGGTTTCTGCCGTACGGCCTTGACCTTCTGGCAGGTGAGGCATCTTGCCACAAAATCGGCTATTTCTCTCTTCATGTTCGGCCATCAATAATTCTTCTTTATGTCCTTGTATAGCTTCTCGCGCCCGGGGTGGACCGAGTATGGGGTATTATGGCCTTCCTCCATTACTTTTTGCTTCAGGTCCGCATTTTCGTGGTATGCACCACCTTCCCTTGAAGCGGATGCTTCCGTCCTCATGGATTTTAAAATCCATTGCCTTTCCTTCAGCAATGCTCTTCCTAATTTCCTCCAGCTTTTCATCACCCTGTTGTGCTAGTCGTATCTCATCGAGTATGGTAGATTCTACTACCATCGTGTTGACGACCTCACTTACTTCGCCAGAGTGTACCAACTCCAGACTTAATTTTGCCAAGTCTCTGTACAACTCGGCCGGTACACAAGTGAATTCACCACGTGTTGAGTCTTTCGACTCAAGGCATCGGCCACCATGTTGGCTTTTCCTTCGTGATACGCGATCTCCAGGTCGTAATCCTTAATCAGCTCCAACCATCTCCTTTGCCTCAAATTCAGCTCTTTTTGCGTGAATATATACTTGAGGCTCTTATGGTCGGTGAACATCCGACACTTTCGCCCATAGAGGTAGTGCCTCCATATCTTTAGAGCGAACACGACTGCGGCTAGCTCCAAGTCGTGCGTCGGATAGTTCTCTTCGTGTGGCTTTAGTTGACGTGATGCGTATGCTATAACCCTTTGATCTTGCATTAGCACGCATCCCAATCCTTCCTTCGAGGCGTCGCTGTACACCTCGAAGTCTCCATCCTCCGATGGTAATGCCAACACCGGTGCTGTAGTAAGCCGTTTCTTCAATTCTTGGAATGCGGAATCACACTCAATGGTCCAGTCGTATTTCACCCCTTTCTTTAACAGCTGTGTCTATGGGCGAGCGATCCTTGAGAAATCCTTTACAAACCTTCGGTAGTACCCTGCCAATCCGAGAAAACTTCTTATCTCGGTTGGATTCTTTGGTGGCACCCATTCGGTCACTGCCGAGATCTTTGCTGGGTCTACTGCCACTCCGTTGGCGGATACGATATGTCCCAGAAATGCCACTTCTCTTAGCCAAAAGTCGCATTTGGACAGTTTGCCATACAGCTGATTCACTCGTAAGATCCCTAACACTTTGTGTAAGTGTTCGGAATGTTCCTCTTCGCTTTTCGAGTAGATCAGGATGTCATCTATAAACACCACTACGCATTGATCTAATAATTCTCGAAACACGTTGTTCATGAGATTCATGAACATCGCTGGGGCGTTCGTCAGCCCGAATGATAGCACCGTGAATTCGTAGTGCCCGTAGCGAGTTCTGAATGCCGTCTTTGGGATATCCTTTTCGGCGATCCTTAACTGGTGATATCCAGATCGTAGGTCGATCTTTGAAAATACTGAAGCTCCCTTCAGTTGGTCGAACAAATCTTCGATTCTGGGCAAAGGGTACTTGTTGTTGACCGTGACTTGGTTAAGTCCTCTATAATCGATGCATAATCGTAGACCTCCATCTTTCTTCTTAACGAATAAGACCGGGGCTCCCCATGGGGACGTGCTCGGCCTTATGTAGCCCTTTTCTAGCAACTCCTCGAGTTGTTCTTTTAGTTCCTTCATTTCCAGTGGCGCCATACGGTAAGGAGCCTTTGAGACAGGCTCCGTTCCCGGAATAAGATCTATGGTGAATTCCAGATCTCTCTCAGGCGGCATGCCGGGAACGTCTTCCGGAAATACATCCGGGTATTCTCTCACCACCGGAATGTTATCCACCTTGACCTCTTCGGCCTCAAGGTTATGAATGTAGCATGCATATAGCGCGTAACCCTTACGCATTAAGCTACATAGCTTAATGGCGTTAACTATCTTGGTAGACTTCTTAGGGGGTTGGGAGTAAAAGATGACTCTCCTTCCCCTACTCTTTGACAACGTGATCTTTTGTTTTTGGCAATCGATCACGGCTTTATATTGGGTTAGCCAATCCATCCCTAGTATGACGTCAAAATCCTGTAGTTCGAATTCTACCAAGTTCGCGAAAAACTCTACGTTCTTTATAACTATCAGAATCCCGTTATATCGCTTAGAGCATGATACTACCTCTCCCGATGGAAGTTGAATCCCTAAGTTAATCAATTCGCACTTAGGTAGATCTAGTTCAGGTAAGACTCTAGATGATATTACCGAACAACTAGCTCCTGAGTCAAACAGAACTCTAAGGGGTGTACTTAAGACATGGAACGTACCTCCCATTACGTCCCCATAACTACCTACACATTATTCTCAAGAAGGTTCGGGTTTTGACCTTGTTCCTTGTCGGCCTCTCCTTGCTGAAGGTTTACCATATCTATTCTCCTTTTGATTGCCTCCTCCGGCGTTCGACATCCCCTAGTCTTGTGACCATACTTGCCGCACTTATAGCAGGCTCCAGGCTTCGGGCATTGGCGCACCAAATGTGCATGGTTGCATCGTGGGCAGCGTGGTATGAACGCACCACGATTGTCATCTCGACTGTCCGGGTTCTGTGGCTGGTCAGGTTCGGCGACTAGGTCCTCCCTTTGCTGCCTCGGGGCGGTCTATTCGGGCCTGCACGAAGATGGTTCCTATCATCTTTGTGGTTGCTATTAACCTTGCCTTGCCCCTGGTTGACTAGCGCGTTCCCTAAGACAACCAGAGCTTCCCCTATGGTCCTTAGGCGTCCGTCTACATTACTAGGACTAAGGGCTGCTTGCCCTCCTTGATTGGATGCACCAACGATTTGTATTGGTACGTTGCATTGTCGTGGCCCTTCGTTGGTGTTGGGTGGGATGGGTGGATTGCAAGGTCTTCCTCTCGGTGCCATGCTGTTGCAAGAACGAGAGAGTTTAGATTCCTTTTGTTGAAGTATTATATAATGCTTATAAAATAATTTAATTAAATAAATGACGATATTAACAGGTATTAGTCTACTGGAACCTGTTAGTATAGGTTGTTGGGATTTAGCGTATCGTTTGTTGTTATTTGGGGTTGGTCCTACTTGCTGTTTTGTTTTTGTTTCGTTTTTTTTTTCGTGAACAGTAACCTGTTCAGGGTTTTTTTTTGAGACCCTAGGGTTCAGGGTGTTGGGGTTTAGGGTTTTAGGGTTTAGGGTTTAGGGTTTAGGGTTGGAGATACCCTTGTTCGATATTCATCTCCACATAATGTTTATATATATATATATATTTACATATTTAGGTTATTTATTACTACTTGTATTTTTGTTTAGTTGTTATCTATAGGTCATTGATTATTATTACCTTGTTCATTTGTTTGATCGGGTTTTAGCAGGGTATTCGAAAAGAAATAATTTAATTAAAATGTAAGGAATACTTTAAATATACTTGTATAAAATAAATGCTTGTAGATTTATTACTCAAGAGAAAATTTTTCAGCTGATTACAAGCATTCGTAACAGGAATGAAATAGTAGTGCTAGTACTAGTTTTGAAAAAAAAAGAACATAGATAGTAGTGCATCAGTATGGGCTCCAAGTCTAGAGAGCATGGGTAGGTGCATCCTCGATGGGATCGTCTCCGTCGCTGGGTATGTCAATCGGTGCTGCAGCATTAGGGTGAGGTCCCGGGTTCTGAAGGACCCCTTCGTCAATCTCGTTGGCTAAGGTAGTCAACTCCCAGGCTACGTTCCCTATTTGTTCCTCCAAGTCATCACCCTTGTCTTGGAGTTGGGCCACTTGGGCTTGGAGTTCGGCGACTTGATTTTGCAGCTGGGTTATGTTATGATGATCGGTCTCCCTAAGATGCCCCAGATGGGCCACTTGGCCCTCTAGTTGTCCTACTCGAGTCTTGAAATAGTTGATATGTTGTTGGGACTCTAAATATGCGTTAGTCAGTTTCACCATCAAGTTGACCATGTTCGTGTTGGGTTCGGCCATCTAATGTCAACAAGGAGGTTAGAGTTAGAGTATGTTTCGAATATAAGTCATGATATGCAGGAATTTAAATCTATATGGATATGCACATGCAATCCCCCCAAAATTAATTTAATTTAATCATGGATTTAAAAAGTTGGGCCTCTATATTGGCCGAAAAAAATAATAATTTGGACTTTAAGAAGTAAAAACATGGGTATTTGGGCCGAAATGGTTGGACTTAAAATAAATATTTATCGGGTCCAAATAATTTGACCCCCTTTGGGTTCAAATGTTATACTTAATGGGTAGAAAAATTTTTGGCTCAAATTTTGGGCTAAAATAATAACACTAGTAGTCTAAAAAAAATAATAAGGATAATAATAAATTTAAAAATAATACTTAGTTCAAAATATTTTAAAATAATAATAATAGTAGCTTTAATATTCCGGGCTCTGATACCAACTTGTAACACCCCGGATTTGATAACCCAGGCCGGGATGTCACCGCCACATCTCTCTAGCAAGACACGGATTCTCCGAGCTTGCCAAAGAGATGCAAGGCTATAGGTATTGCAAAAAGGTTTAAAAACAAGTCCGGAATCGATTTAAAAATAACATTAAGTATCATCCACACACATAGTAGTAGTAATAATATATCGCAGCGGAAAAAAAAAATGTAAAGTGGGCCGACATGGCCAAAACTCGGGATTTACATGCCCGTTATGCAAGTATCATAAAAGCAATAAAAGCAATGTTTAAGTTTTCCATCCCCCAATGCATATGCTCATGCATTATCTTCATACTCTGTAAGGAAAAGAGAAAACAACAATTTTATCAGTATATAAAATACTGAGTAAGTCGATCCTAACATAGCAATAAAGGGATTTAATTAGATAATTTAAAATTTCACTCCTAACATGCATTCACAAAATTTAAAGGAAATAATAATTTTAATTGTGTACTTGAACATGCATTTAATCCACAATAACAATTTAGTCATGATATGAAATTTAAAGACATAATTTAAATGCATAATTTAAAGGCATGCATAAATAAATAAATACTCAAAAATATTAAATCTTTTATTTTCCCCGTTACGTAACCATTTCTCAGTGTTTTGTATAGCCGGTGATCCGGCGGCCGCAGCCGTTTCGTAAGTATCTCGTTTAGCCGGTGATCCGGCGGCCGCAGCCGTATCTGCCATACCCAGTACCACTCCGGAGCCTCGAGAAATCCATACGGACAACCCGAGAGAGTAGGCCATGTATCTCCCGCCGATTGGCGTAATATCTCATCAAATTCTCTCGTCCATTATAGGCCCGAAGAGAAAGGCTAGAGGGGCACCCTACAGAGCACTCACCCTCCACCAAGTATCTCATGTATCGTTTAGATTTAATGTATCGGGGTTTTTCAAAAGTATAGATGTATCGTATTTCAAATCTTTGATCGTTCGTTTCGAAATTTCAAAATCCTTCGATTTAAAAGTATCTTGGCATCACAGTTTGCGCCTTTTCAATTAAAAAATTCGGTTTAAGTCCGAAAAATCTGAAAACTTCACAGTTTATGCAAAACACCCTAACGAACAACTTTCGTGTTTTAACTTTCTCGAAATAAGTTGAGGAAACATGTCAAAAATCGAGTTTATTACGGAAACAGTTTACTGTCTCAAAACAGATTTGTCACAGTTCGGAAAATTGGCTTTTTGACATATCAAATGGACTCCAAAAATTCTGAAATTTTAACCACATATTCTAGACATGATTATCTACAACTTTCATTTAGATTGTAAAGATCAAATCGGACTACAAAATATAGAAACAAACTCACTAAGTTCGAACATGTTCATAGGCAGATTTCAAACACGTTTTGTCAAAACAGTTTATTTTCGATGCGATCTAAAATAGCAAACGTTAACGAAAATGTCTGAAATTTTTACACAACCTAGATTTATGTGTTAGGATTAAAAGTCTAGTTTTGAGTTTCTCGGATTGAATCCTCGAAATAGGAGTTTTAGGCCGATTTCAGAAACTGCGCAAGTTGGGGTTTTTAATTTCAATTTTTACGTTTCGTTACATTACGCCTATTCCGGACGCCCCTAAATCACCCGTATTGATATGGAAGGCTCAACTTACAGTGGTTGCGTTCTTGAGTAGTCCTAGGGTCGCTCGGCTCGTCCAAAATCCTACGAACGGATCTACGAAATGCAAAGTTCCCGACTTTGGCCATGATCGTATTTGCAACCAACGATTCGAGAGTTAGATTAGGGATTTGAGAGGAAAAACGAGAATGGAAATCTGTTTGAAGGCTTACCAATGAATCTATCACTGAAATCCTTGTTCCACTCCCTTGCTTGGTCGTTGTAGGTTGCCAGAAAGTCGCCGGAAGTCCGTCGGAAGTTCGTCGGGAGAGTGTTTTGGCTTGGGAGAGTTTGAGAGAGCTTTAGGAGGCTGTTGTGACTGCTTATGGGGTGGGGAGACAACCCAAGGTCGACCTTATTCACCTTCCCCCGTCCAAAATCCACTTTCCAAAGTCGGGGGGTCAAATTATGGTAAGAAATCGCCGAAAACGCGCAAGTTGCCAAAACCTGTAGAGCCACGCGGGGTTGGCGCGCCTTTTGGCCAAACCCCGCCCGGCCAGCGCGCGGTCCCCGCCTGGACTGCGGTCCGGGCGGGTCCGTGCGATCCGTTCCGTCGGGTCTTTTTCTCCTCTCTTTCTGACTTCTATCCTTCCACGTTTTCGCGCTCGATTTTCCGGGTCATTTTCGGATTATGCTTCTCATCATAAATTTATTCCGACTTAATTCGATTTCACGTCTGAAATCTTAGGTTTAGGTCCGTCGGGTTCTAAATCGTCGTCTTTTGATTTCCGAGCATTTCCGAGTTTATGGGTTCTCGGAAACAAAACTTTCTTTCCTATTGGATTAATTCCTATTTTTATATTCTAAAATTTACGGGTATTACATATAGGAAAATTCAATCAATGGCAAGTGATTTTCCCAACTACCCTTAAACTCTAGGACACACGCTCTCAGCATGTCTTCCAACGTTTGGATCGTTCTCTCAGTTTGTCCATCCGTCATCGGGTGGAACGCGGTACTCATCTTGATTTGCGTACCGAGCGCTTCTTGCAGCGTAGTCCAAAAGTGAGAAACGAATCTACTTTCTCTATCGGAAATGATGTCATGTGGTACCCCATGTCGTCGTACCACGTTGTCGATATATGCTCTGGCTAATTGGTCCATAGTCCAAGTGTCCTTCATTGGAATGAATATAGCCGTCTTTGTTAGCCTATCGACAATCACCCATATCTTGTTCATCCCTTTAGGTGATCGCGGTAATCCCGAAACAAAATCCATCAAGATACTATCCCATTTCCAACTCGGGATTTCCAATGGTTGCATCAATCCTAGGGGTTTTCGTCGCACGGCTTTGACCTTTTGGCACGTGAGACATCTCGCCACAAACTCCGCTACTTCTCTTTTCATATTCGGCCACCAATAATTCTTCTTCAGGTCTTTGTAAAGCTTGTCACCTCCGGGGTGAATCGAATATGGCGTGTTGTGACATTCCTCCATCAATCTTCGTTTCAATTCTCCACACTCTTGGGGGTACGCACCACCTTCCTTTGAAACGAATGCTTCTGTCCTCATGGACAGAAAATCCTATCGCCTTTCCATCGGCAATGCTCTCCTTAATTTCTTTCAACTTCTCGTCACTCGGTTGGGCGAGTTTGATCTCGTCAAATATGGTCGATTCGACCACCATGGCGTTGAGCACTTCAGTTACGGTGCCTGGGTGCACCAGCTCTAAGCTCAATCTCGCCAAGTCCTAATACAATGCCGGCGGAATTACCAGCGAGTTCGCTACGTACTGGGTCTTCCGACTTAGGGCATCGGCTACCACGTTGGCCTTTCCTTCGTGATACGCAATTTCGAGATCGTAGTCCTTTATTAGTTCCAACCACCTCCTTTGCCTTAAATTCAACTCCTTCTGAGTGAATATGTACTTGAGGCTCTTGTGGTCAGTGAACATTCGACACTTTCGCCCATAGAGATAATGTCTCCATATCTTCAGAGCGAATACGACTGCCGCCAACTCCAAGTCGTGTGTCAGATAGTTCGCCTCATGAGGTTTCAATTGACGCGATGCGTATGCGATGACTTTCGAGTCTTGCATTAAGACGCATCCTAGACCTTCCTTCGAAGCGTCACTGTAAACCTCGAAATCACCATCCTCCGATGGCAGTGTTAATACGGGTGTAGTGGTGAGTTGTTTCTTTAGTTCTTGAAACGCGGACTCACACTCACTAGTTCAATCGTATTTCACTCCCTTTTTCAGTAGCTGGGTTAAGGGTCGTGCGATTTTCGAGAAGTCTTTCACAAATTGCCTATAATATCCAGCTAGTCAAGGGAAACTCCTTATTTCGGTTGGACTTTTCGGCGATACCCACTCGGTTATTGCCGATATCTTTGCCGGATCTACTGAAGCTCCAGTGGTGGTTACTATGTGTCCAAGGAATGCTACTTCCTTCAACCAAAATTTGCATTTGGACAACTTCCCGTAGAGTTGGTTCTTGCGCAAGATCCCTAACACTTGATGCAAATGTTGGGAATGCTCTTCCTCGCTCTACGAGTAGATCAGGATGTCGTCGATGAATACTACGACGCACTGATCTAACAACTCTCTAAAGACATTGTTCATGAGGTTCATGAACATTGCCGGCGTGTTTCTTAATCCAAAGGATAACACTGTGAACTCGTAGTGTCCATACGAGTTCGAAACGCTGTCTTCGGAATATCCTTCTCGGCGATCCTCAGTTGTTGATAAGCAGATCGCAAGTCGATCTTTGAGAACACTGAAGCTCCCTTCAATTGGTCAAATAAGTCCTCAATCCTCGGTAATGGATACTTGTTCTTAACGGTCACTTGGTTGAGTCCTCTATAGTCGATGCAAAGACATAGTCCTCCGTCTTTCTTCTTAACGAATAAGACCGGTGCTCCCCACGGAGATGTACTTGGTCTTATATATATCCCTTCTCCAGCAATTCTTCGAGTTGCTCCTTCAACTCTTTCATCTCCAGTGGTGCCATGCGGTAAGGAGCCTTGGAAACAGGTTCCGTTCCCGAAATGAGATCTATGGTGAATTCCAGATCTCTCTCAGGTGGCATACCCGGGATGTCCTCGGAAAACACATCCGGGTATTCTCTTACCACTGGGATATTGTCAACCTTGTCCTCTTCCGCCTCAAGGTTGTGAACGTAGCAGGCATGTAACGCGCATCCCTTACGCATTAAGCTACATAACTTGAGAACGTTAACAATCTTGTTACGCCTCTTAGGGGGTTGAGAGTAAAAGAAGACTCTCCATCCTCTACTTTTTGACAGGGTGATTTTCTGTTTCTGACATTCAATCACCGCTTTATACTGGGCCAAACAATCCATCCCCAGTATAACGTCGAAGTCCTTTAGGTTAAATTCTACAAAGTTTGCGAAGAATTCTACGTTTTTGATAACTACAGGAATTCCGTTACAACGTTTTGAGCATGATACTACTTCTCCTGAAGGCATTTGAATTCCTAAGCTAATTATCTTGCACTTAGGTAGATCTAATTCAGGCAAAACGCGTGTTGATATGATAGAACAACTAGCTCCTGAGTCAAACAGAACTTTAAGAGGTACGCTTAAAACATGAAACATACGTGCCATCACGTTACCTTGCTCAGGCACGTCGGCTTGGTTTATCACATTGAGCCGCCCCATAGGGCGTCCCTGGTTGCCCTGCTGATTTCACTAGTTGTTCGGGTTCGGGTTCTGCGGAGGGCGCTGGTTCTGGTTGGGATTCGGATTTTGAGGGGGTCGGAATCCCTGATTGTTGCCATCCTAACCATTTTGATTACAAGGCTGCGCTGGTCCCGCAACCAAGTCATCCCTCTTGGTGATGTTCTCGAGGCGAGTGCGACAGTCGCGCCTCTGATGTCCCATCCGACCGCATCGGAAACATGCGGCCTGTTGTGGGCAGGCCCTCGCTAGATGAGGCCTGCCGCACCTCGGGCATGGCGGTATGAAGCCTTCTCGGTTATCGTTCCTCCCATTACTCCCTCCGTTGTTTGCCTGCTGGGGTCTATTTGGTCCTCCCCGGTAGTAATTCCTCCTTGCATTGTTCTCGTTCTGGTTGTCTCTAACCTTCTTGTCCTGGGGACCACGACTGGGCTCCCCGCTCACTCTCCTCTTCAGCTGTTGCACGCGCGCCACTGCCACTGCACGATCATAGATTGCCTGCAGATCAGGGTAGTGAACTCCTGTGATCACTTCCTGGATGGCCAGGTTTAACCCCATTTCAAACTTTTGGGCCCTTTCAGCATCAGTAGGCACTAGTCGTGACGCGAAACGCACCAGTTCCTTGAATCGTGCGTAGTACTCTTGCACGGTTTGTCCCCCTTGCTTCAGGGATAGGAACTCCTCGTACATCGAGGCCTTAGAGCTTAAGGGGTAAAAGCGAACTCGCAGCAGTTCCATAAACTCGTCCCAAGAGTAGGGTTCATCCTCTTCTCCTAACTTCCCTTGAGTGGCTTGCCACCAGTCATCAGCCTCGCCTCCTAGGTAATACGAGGCTACGTGCACCTTTTCCCCGATTGGGCACTTGACTGCGTTTAACAACTTGTCAAACATTCTCACCCACTCCTCTAACTTCGCAGGGTCCTCTTCACCGGCGTAGTGTGGCGGGTGATATTGGTTTACCATAGCTAGGTAATTAATGCGAGCTTGCGGTGGAGGCACCGCAGCCGCCTGGCCCTGGTTCACCTGCGCGTTCCCTAGCGCGATGAGAACCTCCTCTAGAGTGCGTAGGCGGTCGCCTATATTGTTTGGTTCAGGGACTGCCGGCTCTTCCTAAGCGTGAACACCCTCATTTGGGTTTGGCAAGTCGGGTTGCCTCGGGGCCTCGTTGGTGTTTGGTGAGACGGGCTCGTTACGTGGTCTGCCTCTCGGTGCCATTCTATTGCAAGCACAAGAGGTTAGATTCTTTTCTTGTAAAAGTATGATGTAATACTTGTAAAGTAATTTAATGAATAGAAGAGTGGTATTAACAGGTTTCAATCCACTGGAACCTGTTAGTAGAAGTTGTTTGGAGTTTAGTATACTATTCGTTGTCATTGGGAGTTGTTTACTTGTTGTTTTGTTTTCATTTTCATTTTTTTTTCGAGACCCTAGGGTCTAGGGTTTCAGGGTTTAGGGTTTGAGGTACCCTTGTTTGATTGTTATCTCTTTATTGTATATACTTATATATTATTTATTTATTTACTTTAACAAATACCTTGTATGTTTGTTTGATTGAGTCTTATCAAGGCATTTGAAAAATATAACTAGTAATTTAAATATCCTTGTGTAATAAATGCTCATAATTTTTATTGCTCAATAGATTTTTTTTTTTATTCGAGTACAATCATAAGAATGGAAATAATAGTACTAGCAGATATAGTGCATCAATATATATATCTCTAAGTCTAGAGTGAATAGGTAGGTGCATCCTCAATGGGATCGTCCTCATCGCTGGATATGTCAATCGGGCTGGATGGCCCAGCATCGGAAGTGGGCTCAGGGCTATGAGGAAATACGTCATCAGCTAAGTTAGTCAGCTCCATCCCCAAGTGCCGTACTTGCATCTCTAGTTCGTTATTCTTGTTTTGAAGTGTAACCACTTGGGCTTGAAGTTCAGTGACTTGGGCCTTGAGTTGGGTTATGTCATGATGATCAGCTTCCCTAAGGTGTCCCAAATGGGCCATGTTAGCTTCTAGTTGTCCTACCCGCGTCTTGAAATAATTTATATGTTGTTGAGATTCGAGATAGGCATTGGCTAATTTCATCATAAGGTTCACCACATTTGCATTTGGTTCGGCCATCTGGTGTTAACAAGTAGGTTAGAGTTTGAACATGTCAAATGTAGAGTTAGGAGATGCAAGGATTTAAGTCTACATGCAAGTATGCATATGCAATTCCCCCATTTATATTTAGATTTTATCCATGTGTTTTAAAAAGATAAATTCACACCATGGATAATAGTAAAAAAATGTTGGGCCCCTATATTGTGCCAAAATTTAATAATTCTTTGGTCAAAAAAATTGGGCTAAAATTTTTGGGCTAAAAAATTTAGGATTTTTATAAAATAATAAGTATAGTCATTGGGCCAAAAACTTGGGCTCAAAATAATACTAGTGGTTTTAATAATAAGTTTAAAAATAATACTAGTTTTAAAATAATGGTTTAAAAATAATAATAGTAGCTTTAAAAATATTCCGGGCTCTGATACCAACTTGTAACACCCCGGATTTGATCACCCAGGCCGGGATGCCACCGCCACACCTCCCGAGCAAGACACGACTTCATTCGAGCTCACTTGAGAGATGCAAGGCTAATGGTATAAAAATAATTTAAAACAACCAAGTCCGGAAGTACTTTTACTTAAAAATAATAATCATCCACATCAAGTCTACGCAGCGGAAAATATATAAGTTTATGCAGCGGAATTTTAAATGCAGGGCCGACATGGCCAAAACACGGGTTAACAGGCCCGTATGCAGTATCATGCAGAAATTAAGAAATGTCCAAAAAATATTTCCCCCTCGATGAATGCTCATGCTTCATACTATGTCATAGAAAAAAAACATAAACAACATTTATCAGTATTAAAGAATACTGAGTAAGACAATTCCTAGCATAGCAATAAAGGGGTATTTAATTTAAAAATTCATTTTAAGCATGCATGTTGGACAATGATAAAATTCATAATTTCTCATAAACCATTTAATTTAAAAACGATAATTTAAGGCATAGGCATAAAGTTAAAGACATAATTTAAAATGCGTAATTAAAACATAAATAAATAAATAAAAATTCAAGTCTTTTAAATCTTCTCCCGTTAACTAAGAAGAGGACCCCACAACCATATATCTCAAGTATCTCGTTTCTCATGTATCAAGTTTCTCAAGTATCAAGTTTCAGAATTGCCGAAACAATCCGAGTATCGCGCCATACACAATACTACTCCGGAGCCTCGAGTAACCCATTCGGATACACCCGAGAGTGTAGACTAATTTTACAATGGCCGTTTTAGCACGATTTCACAATATATCACATTTTGTCCACTTGGGCACGAATTTCAAGATAGAGGGGCACCCTGTAGAGCACTCACCCTCTATTTACGTGGAGATCTAGCTCAGCCTAGATTAACGGGGTTTAAAAATAATGGTTTTAGTGTTTGGACTCATCTCACAAATCATGTGTTTCTCAAAAATCGAGTTTTCGACATTTCAACCCAAGCCATTGGCACAGTTTACGACATCTCAGTTTAAAAATTCGTTTCAAATGCAATCGACCTGAAATTTTCACAGTAGCTCAAAAACACGCTAACGAACAACTTTAGTGTTTTAAGTTTTACGAAATTATTTGAGGAAACGAGTGAAATTTTACAATCTTTGTAAAGTACAAAATCTGTCAACTTTGTCTACACAGCGCACTGATTTTCAAAAGAGTTTTTGACATAGGAAACCACTTCAAAAATTTATGAAACTTCACAGGTACTTAAAAGACACCAAAATAAACAAGTTTTATTAGAGGCAAATTATGCTAATTCATTATGTATCAAGGCAGAATAATTCACTAATTTCGGATTTAAAATCTATCGACTTTTTCTTCTCGGACACATTGTATTCAAAATGGGATTTGACTATACAAACTTTGATGAAAATGCACGAAATTTTATAGGCATACTCTCAAGACATTTATCTACAACTTTTATGCACCGAAGATTAGTGTTGACCACAAGTTATAGAAAATCGCACATAAAGTTCGACCACATAATCTATCTCAGTTTTTGAAAAGTTCATGCACAACAGAATATGTTCGACGCGATTTGGGATATCAAATCTTAATGAAAATCCTTGAAATTTTAACACAAGCTAGATTAAGATGTTAGGAATAAATCTCTAGTTCGGAGTTTTTTATTTCGGATTCTCGAAATAGAGGTTTTCGGCCAATCTCAGAAAACGCGTAAAGATTGAATCTTTTATGTCCAATTTTAGTGTTTGGATTAAAACTAATGTTTCTAACGGTTCAAAACCACCAATATTGATATTTAAGGCATTATCTTACTTGAATTTTGTCCTAGACTGTCTCGGGGTCGTCCGGGCTCTAAGATTTGACACGAACGGATCTCCTCAACACGAATCTTCCAACTTTGGCCACGGATTCGAATCGAAAGAAGAAATCTAAAGTTAGATCGAATTTTCGGGTTCGAAAAGTTAAACAAAAGCCTATGAACGACTTACCACAATATGGAACACTAAAGTTCTTGTCCTCCACGCCTCCTTCGTCGATTTTCATCGCCTGAAAGTGATCGGAAAGTACGAACTTGGTGATTTCGGGTTTTGAAAGAAGTTTGAAGTGTTTGGAAAGACAATGGGGCTGTTAGGGTTTGGAGCTCGAAAATAATGAGCCTCCAGCCTCTAAATCCGTCCATATAACCTTCCCATTGCCAAAGATCAAGTTACCAAAGCCGGGGGTCGAAAATAAGGTAAGATATCATCGAAAAGAGAAAGTTGATCGCACACTGTCGTGCGGCGCGGTCTCGGCGCGGGATCCTTCCAGACCACGCGGCCACCGCGCGGCTCTCACTAGGGCTGCGCCGTGGGCCGGGCCGTGCGATCCGTCGGGCCTTTCCTCCTCTCGTCCGGGTTTCTATCCTCCTACGTTTCCGGGCTCGGTTTTTTTCCGGGTCATTCTCGGATTCCGATTTCTATCCTCAATTTTATTCCATCTTTAATTGATTTCGTATTCGAAATCTTGAATCCATTGAATTTAATTTTGTCGGTGTTGAATTCGTCGTCTTTCGATTCTCGTGCAACGATTCATTTATTTAAATTATTTTCGACTTCACGGTTCTTGGAATTAAAATTCCTTTGCTCTTTGAATTTAATTCTATTTCCTATTATTAAAAATCTCGGGTATTACACCTTGCGCTACAACTGTTGGACACGAGCGACCGCCACCGCTCGGTCATGCACCGCCTGTAGTGTAGTGTGCTGTCCGGCGAGCAGTATCTCTCGGATACTAAGGTTTAGCCCCATCTCGATCTTCTGGGCCTTGTCGGAGTCAGTTGGCACAAGTCTCGGAGCAAAGCGAACTAGCTCCTTAAACTTGGTGTAGTATTCTTGTACCATTTGTGGACCTTGTTGAAGATTGATGAACTCCTCGTATTTCGCAGCCTTCGTGCTCAGTGGGTAGAACCTCTCCCTTAAGATCTCCTTAAACTCCTCCCAGAAATAGGCGTGCTCACCTTCAGCCAGACCTCCCTGAAAATTCTGCCATCACTTGTCTGCCTCTCCACTCAGGTAGTAGGTCACCACTCCGAACTTCTCGTTTTCTGGACATCTGACTGCGTTCAGGAGTTTATTAAATGTCCTGATCCAGTCTTCCAGCGATCCTCCTAACCTTCATAGTGAGGCGGTTGGTAAAGGTTTACCATTGCCAAGTAGTTGATGCGGGCTGCCGGTGGAGGTACCGCCGCTTGGGCCCTATTCACCTCGGCATTACCTAAGGCGATGGGGACTTGCTCGACTGTCCATATTCGCTCATCCAAGACATTGGGGGCAGGGTTAGCTTGTCCTCTTAGGTTAGGTGGATTCGCCCCAACAGGTATGTTAGCATCCTCATTGTTCAGAATCTCCCTCCTCGGTCGTCCTCTTGGCGGCATTCTATTAATCAAGTACGCAAAGGTAAGATCCGAATTCTAAGGTAGGTTAGCAGTCAAGTTAGAAAGTGATTAGAATCCGATCTCAAGCTCTAAGTCTAAAAGGACACTGATGAGAAAATAAATACTTTGATTTGATTCGATAAACGGATTGTTTTGATAACATAGGGAAAACTACATCAAGATGTGGTAATAAGATACTAATACACAAAATGTGGTACTATGATACTAAGCAATATGTGGTCCATTAAGCAAAAGTAGAATGTCATAATCTAGAGCAGATAGTCAGGCGAGTAGCCGAGCATCCTACGATTGGCCTCGAGCTCCTCGTCAGTGTTGAGGGGCACTGGAGGGTTCTCCACTACCTCCTTGTGATCCTCTTCCTCGATGTCGATAGGCTCCTGAGGATTCTCCTCTTCTTCCTCCTCCTCTATCTCGGGTTCAGGATTGAGCTGGTTCTGAAGCCCAATCACAACCTCCCCAAGGGCGAAAATCCTACCCAGAAGCATATGAACATGATGCTGGAGATCGTCGAACTGAGTCTCCAGTACGGTTTGACGACCTATAGTTTCCTGGTTCTCTCGGGTCAACTGGGTTACCTTCCCTTCCAGCTCCCTAATACGGTTCCTATCGGCAGTAGCATCGCTACGAGCATGGCGTAACTCGTGGGTAATGTCGGAAGTCGAGCAGAGTAGGTGCATCATCGTATCATTCAATCTTGGGCCAGCCATCTAAAATATAGACTTTTCATATTAAGATTATTTGCACATTTACAATAAAATGTGTTAATGCACATGCATTCCCCCCAAAGTACCTCGTATAATAATTTAAGACTTGTCAAAACAAATTTTATAATATATATTCCATGGTTTTAAATTAAAAATCCTTTTTTTCCATGGAAATAATATTTAAAAATGTAACACCTCGATTTAATTAACACATGATTAATTTAATTAATTGTGGTTAATCAACAAAGAATTTATTATATGTATATTTTGTAGGCACGATTTTAATGAGGTGGAAGAATAAGTAGGTTCAAACCCACAAGAGAATAAGAGTCCAAGTGCTCAATTTAATTGAATTGGTGAAGATTTAGCCCAAGACAAGAGGAGCCCAGCCCACTAGCCAATGAACCAGCCCATAACCCATTTAGGGGGTTAAAAATCTGAATCGGGAATGAGGGAGCTCATTTTTGCACTCACAGCTCACTCTCATCTCGCCACTTTGCTTGGAGGGGAACTAGGGCACTCATAAACTCAAGATTTTCGTGTTTTCTCATGCGAATCAAGTGGGGGATTGGTACCCACACATTTGGTAAGTGTTTTCCTAGCTTTTGAACCTGATTTTGAGGTTGTTTAAGTGGGTTTTTGAAGTGGTGAAAGTTAGTGACGGGAATTGGACATTTGGGATGAACTCTTGTAGATTTGCTTGGAGTTGGTGTTGAATCTTTGATTGGAGCGGAAATTAGTGATGAGGGAGCTTGAGGTCAGTTTTTGAGACCTATTTGGTAGCTTATTTTGGAGGATTACAGCCCTTTAGTTTTTCATGTTGGTGTTGAGTGCTTTGGATGGGTTATTGACGAATTGAGTTGTGATTTTTTGTGTTGTAGCTTGCTTTGGTGTTTGTAGAAGCTTGGGAGTTGAGATTGAAGTATTGGGGACTCCAAAACACAAGGCAAGAGTATGATTTAGCTTATTGTGGGGGAAGATTGGAAGAAAATAGTGAATTTCGCGACATTCTGCCTTTGCTGAAGCTTCATAGGCGCCACATAGCTTAAGCGGCGCCTAAAAGTGGTTCGGAGCGCCGCTGCGGCGCTCCAGCCCTTGAAGTCTTCAGTTTAGACGACACAATGCCTTGGTGGCGCCTAAAACTAGCCCGGAGCGCCACTGTGGCGCCTCTGCTGTGTTGGTGCCCAGTTTGGGCGCCGCAAAGGCTTTGCGGCGCCCAAAAGGGGCTTGGAGCGCCACAATTGGCGCCTCCGGTGCACCCAAAAACCCACAAACTTGAATCGGCTCTAACTTACTCGTTTCTAATCCGATTTTCGCAAACCATAGATGAATCTGACCCTACTCGGAACAAGGATTTCAAATATGCAATCCGAATTAGGAGATAACGACTCCTTAAAAAATCTAAAATAGGAATTTATAGCCCAGGGTGACTCCTGCGTGCCGATTCGCTGTTTTCTTCCATTTTTCGTCCCCTCTCGTATTTTATCGCTTCTCACTCATTTCTAGATCTTGGAATATGCTTAAAACTGATCTAGGATATGTTAGTGCCTATCATGAGTATTGATTGAACTTAGAAGATTCACCGAGCCTTAGTTTAGGATGGAATCTTGCATTGCTTCTATCACTATGTTTGTGAGTCAAGTGCCGATATGTGGGACGTGGCACAACCTGGAACATGTCTAACTCATGTGGTACTGTTGTGAGCCGATATATGGGGTTGGCAACCCGAATACTGTATGTAGTCTGCGGACTGATAATTTACACTAAATGTTTACGAGTCGGTATCCGACTGGACATTATGTAAGATGATTGTGATCTGTAATGATTTATGCTTTCAAGAATATTAGATATCCTAACTATGTTAACGAGTTGGTATCCGACTGGTCATAGTTAGTATCTTATCCTGGCATGTTGGCTTTCGAGAGCGAGATGCTCTGGGCTAGTGATTGTGATCTGTGTTGATTTATGCTTTCGAGGATATTAGATATCATGACTATGTTTACGAGTCGGTATCCGACTGGGCATAGTTAGTATCTTATCCTGGCATGTTGGCCTTCGAGAGCGAGATGCTCTGGGCTAGTACCCGCCATGACCGTAAGCCACTTATTTCAGCTGTTAGTGTCCGCGGCGGGGGCACTGTGGGTATCTCTTCTGACCATTAGGGGAGTGGACCCTATTTGGAGAGGAATACCGACTATGGTACTTAGGTTGTGCACTAGGCATACTTCTGTGCTGCATTTAGGGTAGATAGACACTTTAGGTCATAACATTTCATCTCATCATCCATCATTCATCTTATAATTGTTTTGCAGTGTATGACGTGGTTGAAGCACCGGTATGGGATGGTGTGATGTTTATTTAATTGTTTAATTATGCTATTTTATAACTGTTAATTAACCTCTAAAATCTTGTTCCCTGTTTCCCAGCTTTTCCTACTCTTGCTCAGTACTTTATGTACTGACACCTTGCATTTTGTCTTTCTTATAGATACTCTCATGGAGGACGCAGAGCATGATCATGATGATGGGTTTGGGGCTGAGTGATCTACTAGGGTTGCATTCCTATGTATTGACTGATGTTGTTTGGAGACTAAGTATTTAGTTGTGACTTATCTGTCATTTCTGAATATTTCATGATGTAGACTTGGTCTGTGAACCGTTTTATGTTATTCCTGTTATGCACTTGGTACTGAGACAGGCTATGAGAAGTAATATGGTACTGTATTGTTTAAGGCTTGTAGCGGATTACTTGAGTATGCTGTGGACTCTGTTTCTATTTTACTCTGTCATTATTTTGTGTTGAATTTTCTGATTACCAGGCTTCATGTTATTGAACTTAAATTGATTGGCCAACAGTTTAAGGGAGATAACACGGCAGTGACGTCAGCAAAAATTTGTTTTAAATTTTTGGGGCATTACATGTTGGTATCAGAGCCATGTGTGCTCTTATGTGCTTAGAATTTTGAAACAAGCATGTGGTAAGGTGTGTGGGGGAATGCATATAGTATAGGATTTGCATCTGATTATGCAACTGTAACGCCCCAAAAATTTAAAACCATTTTCGTGACGCCACCGCCGTATTAATTATTCTAAACTGTTGATCACTCAGCTTAGATAGTCAATACGAAGCGAGGTATAAATACAAACCTGTATCATAGTATTAAATGCCAATAAAACAATAAATATCCCCAGGAACATAACATGGCATATCCGGGCGACAAGCCCTGAAATAATGTAATGACATGGCCACACATCCAATACCAGAAATAACCAATAAATAAATCAGATGTGACGCACCGATCACATTTAAGGGAGAAACAAATACTCTTATCAAAGATCAGGCAAGAGCATATAATATTTATTCTAAATAACAATGTAAGGAATGCAGCCTAGCTAGTCCGCTCAACCCGAACCCCCATCATCGTGCTTTGCGCTACCGTAGGAGGATCTATAAAACAGACAACAACAAGGTGTCAGTACAACTTACTGGCAAGGAATAGATATAGCAGGGGAAACGGGGCACAATATGATAACACTATACTATAATAATAATAACAACAACAACAACAACAACAACAACAACAATAATAATAATAATAATAATAATAATAATAATAATAATAATAATAATAATAATAAGGACATAAAATAAATACAGAAAGTAAACATCACACCTCCCATATCGGTGCTTCAACCACTGCAGATAAAATGAATGATGGATGATGAGATGTAATGTTATGACCTATGATGTCTATCTACCCTAAATGCAACACATAAGAATGTCTAGCGCGCATCCTATGTACCATGGTCGGTATTCCCCCCCATATAAGGGTCCACTCCCCTTAATGGTCGGAAGACATACCCACAGTGCCCCCGCCGCGGACACTAACAGCTGAGAACGTGGCTGAAGGCAAGCGGGTCAGGCTACGGATCATGAGTCCTTATCAGCCAAATTTTCAGACTACGGATTTAATCCTTATCAGTCTCAATGCCAGGATGAGATACTAACTATGCCCAATCGGATACCGACTCGTAAGCATAGGATATCCAATATCCTCAGAAGCATAATTTAAGTTCACAATAATATCAACCAAGGTTATTAAAATCTAGATTTAAATCTTAGGATCTTACGATCATACGATCCCATAAAGCCAAAACGATCAAGATTTGTATGGGATCTAAATTAGGGTGAGATCTGGATAAGATCTATAGAATCTATACAAGATCTTAAAATCTTTGAACGATCCGATCCCACTCCATCTTATTTTTCATCTAATTTTTTCATTTTACAGTCCTCCATTCTTTTCCAAAATCCAGATCTAGGGATTTTTGTTTGCATCTACATCTTCCTCGCATCCCCTTCATCTTCCTCTTCCAACAGTCGCCGTTGTATCTCCTTCATCTTCCTGTTGTTGATGTCGTCGTCGTATCCCCTTCTTTTCCTATCGTTGCCCTCGCTTCCCCTTCCTCTTTCTACTACCGCCCTTGCCGTAACATCCCCTTCTAGCACCCCTGCTGATGGAGATCTTAGTCCTAAACCCCTTGCCCAGATAGATGATGATGAATCCAATACGATAGTGGTTGAGACCAAGGTTTTTAAAATCTAGATCTAGATCTTAGGATCTTACGATCCTACGATCCCACAAAACCAAAACGATCAAGATCTGTATGGGATCTAAATTAGGGTGAGATCAGGATAAGATCTATAGGATCTATACAAGATCTTAAAATCTTTGAACGATCCAATCCCACCCCATCTTATTTTTCATCTCATGTTTTTCGCTTTTCAGTCCTCCATTCTTTTCCAAAATCCAGATCTAGGGATTTTGTTTGCATCTCCATCTTCCTCGCATCCCCTTCATCTTCCTCTACCAACAGTCGCCGTTGTATCTCCTTCATCTTCCTGTTGTTGACGTCGCCGTCGTATTCTCCCTCTCTTCCTATCGTCGCCCTCGCATCCCCTTCCTCTTTCTACCGCCGCCCATGCCGTAGCATCCCCTTCCAGCACCCCTACTGATGGAGATCTTAGTCCTAAACCCCCTGTCCAGATGGATGATTATGAATCCAATGAGACAATGGTTGAGACTGAGGAAAATGTGAAAAATTCTAATGACAAATCTAAACCAGCTCAAGCATTATGTCTTAAATGCTCAATTATTATATTTTTTTTACTAAACAAATTATTGTCTATGGACATTGGTTATTGTAATTTGTTAATACTATGAAATATGAATATATTTATTTTTGGTTCTAATTTCTTAGGATCTTAGGATCTGAATACGATCCTACGATCCCGATCTTGCAAATGGAAAAACGATCGTACATAAGATCTAGATCTTGATAACCTTGATATCAACACATCATGACAAGATAGACAACTCACTACGAGTTAATTATAATAAAGGGTGTGCCAAGTCCCATGTATCGGCACTCAACTCATAACATCAAAATAGAAGCAACGCAAGATTCCATCCTAAACTAAGGCATGGTAGATCTTCTCTAACTGCAAACTAAGTTCCAAGTTATGAGCATAATAATTTGTGAGATATTCGCAAGCAGTTCTAGCCTAATTCTAAGGCATCCTCATTATACGCAGGGAATCCGTACACACGAGAGTTCCCAATCCTAAGGCAACATAGACTATACTAGTCTATTCCTAACCCCTATCTAATTTGCTATTCTAAACCTTGCCTTTATTATAAATCTTCAAAGCTTCCCGTTTGAACATCTTCATTCTCCACAACGGCTTGCTATAAACTCACGGTTGTCCCTACACAACAATACCATCATAAGAATTAAAATAATTTCTACAACATCAACACTAACCTCCTCTATCTCCAATTCCATCATCTACCACCAACCCCCTTCTACATCCCTTCCAAGCCAACCATCCAACATACCATTCAATCCACCACCAACTCCCAATAACCAAAAGGAACAAGATCAAATATTCATATAAAATTCTCAATATCCAAGAATAATAAGTTAACAAGTATTCAAGAATACTTTCTATTCAAGAACAAAGTCTTATTTATATAAACATCAATAATCTTCACTCCACATTCCAACAAACCATTATAGCACTTTAAATCTTACCCACCAATTCCACATAACTACTATATAATGATAAGACAAATAACAAGTCCGGAAAATCACCAAGCAAACAATTCCAAGTTCCACAATTTCTCTAACTTACAATATTCGTGAATCATAAGCTAGCATATTCTAGATTAACAAAATTCCTTATTCCACCATTAGCATTCAAAGTATCATTCCTAATCAAATCTAATCCCAAATACAAAAATTACAACTTGATTAATCAAGAACCACTTACAAATTTATTAAATCCTTGAATTCATAAATATATTCAAGCAAAGTCCATAACTACAATAAAATACCATTTCAAGCTATAGGGAATCCAACAATTACTCAACAACATATTCAAGAACAAAACTCCAAATCCATATCTAATGTCTATTTACACATAAAAGCAACTCAATTCACAATTCTTCTATAACGCCAAATTCAAGAACCACAACCTCCATTTTAAAAATTTACCCACTCAATACCATAAAATCCCCAAATCAAATTCCACAATTAGCAACACCAAATAAATAACCAAGGAACAAGAAGAACCCACCACCACCGTCTGCCAACACCAACACAACCACAACACTATCGGAACACCACTACGTCGGCCACCGCCACCACCACCACGCCGGCGAGGTGCCGGCGCCGCCCACAGGAGCAGCGGCAGCGCTGCTCCCTCCACAGCGCGCACAGCGCGCTGTGCGCCATCACCGCCGGCTGGGGCACCGCCCCCAGCCCTCCACCATGCCACAACCACCATTTCTTCCCGGCGCCGGCGTCCCCCTTCCCCTCCGGGGACCGTTCGAGCTCCCTCAACCAACAATGGAAAACATCCCCAAATCGAAAAGGAAAAAGAAGAGGAAGGAAAAATGAGACACCAAACCTTGAATAGTTGAACCAATTCTCTAATTCCTCAAAAGCCATGGCCGCTGCTTCTCTTCTCCCCCAAAACGCGATTTGAGCTGCAAAAATGAGATCCCCAATTTGTTCTCTCTCACAATCGACGGGTTTGAGGAGTAAAAATGCCCAACTTCCCAATCACTTCCCAATTTAAAGTCAAAGGGCTCAATTGAAATTTTGTATTCTCACTTTGGACCCCAATTCATCTTAAATGCTCTTACACACCCCATGTTAAATCAAACTTTGGTTGGATCACCGATACTTCTCCATTGGGCTTGAAATAATTATACTCATCCTATCTAATTATTAACGCCCATTTGACTAATTAATCATAACTAAATTAATTTAATCATGAATTAATTATTCGGGATGTTACAATCCCTCCCCCTTAGGATCATTCGTCCTTGAATGACATAAGGGTATGGATCAATATCTTATCTCCACTGAATTGCGGGTGAGATCCAACTCGGAACATCTTAACACACGCTTCTATCAATCCCTGACGTCGTGCCATTGTCATATGCTGAGACCATAGTTCCTTCACCATCTAGAGCGTCTAATAAAAGTACTCCATCCTTCATGGATTACTCGTCTTTAGTAATGATTCATATTCTCGACTGTTGTCAAGCTTCAACTCAACAGCTTGTATTCATTTGGTTGAATCATATATCGCTCCTCACAATTTGAGGTAAGTTACGCACATCACTTTCTATTATCAAGAGTAACATCTTCAGTCTGCCTCTGATAATTTCTTACGACTCTAATTGTCTTTTTTAAGAGTTCTGTAATCAACTATTCTCATCTCGAAGAACAACTCGGTTGATAGGGGAGTCCTTACATTTTCCCGGCCAGTTCTTAGATAATGCCAACCTGATACTCGAACGTGGTTGGCCATAGCAGGAGAAATCTAACATCATCATATGTTCCTCCCACTTACACTGAAAACCAATTCACAATCCCGTATCCAGTCATTAAAATCCAGATTAGATCATGCATTCCATTTATGTAGTCGTCCTTTTCTAAATCTACATCGACTTCTAACAGATCAATTAGATTTGTCACCTTTAAATGAGCTTACCATCCATTGGTAACCGGAGAGTCTCAAGCTCCTGTCATGTTTCTTCTCACACTTTTTACGTCATGCATCAAGATTTCTGAGATGCAACCATTATGTTAGCCTTTAGCTCTGCGTTTCGTTGCATCTCATCACACAATTCTCTTTGTCAGATTTGTACTTTCTCATTGGAACATTAGAAATTTGATATATTCCACTGCTTTCCATGCTTACCATCCAGACTTCAGTGAATTTTATCCCGGGAGCCATCTCAATCTATAACTCGTAGCGTTAGTCTGCCGGAATCCTCAGATTCCATTTCATTCCGAGGGTATCTTACACAATTCTTAACTATTAAAACAGTTAATCATTCACTGAGAATTTATTTGAATTGTGTTGGGACTAAGTTTTGTTCCGGAATGTCTATTTACATCTTTAATCCGTCACTCCCAGCTTCACACTGTTGGAGGTTTTGCTTAGCCTCTCTGATGAAAATTGCACAGGGTTCAGTGTCATTTCAACGATTCCATAGGAATTCCCGCCTTGAGGTAGACCTGCATTGCAAAAAGAATTGAACAATCTTCAACGCAAGGTAGAAAGTGAGATCGAATTTCTAGGAGTATGGAAAATTCAGAATTATATCGGGGAATGAAATCTTCCAATACAGATGTAGAGAAATGCGAACAACCAAAAAACCATTGTTTATGGAACACATGACGAATTCAGATAGGTAAGGCATCTTGTTTTACAACAAGGCGTGCATCAGCAAAGAGTACTTCAACTAACAAGTTGAAAGACGAATGCAATTAGGAAGAGATTAGCAAGGTGTATTAACGCACAACAATTACCCTCAAGTATTATGCTTATATTCCTGTTGCCTTGCATTATTTTTATATAACTGCGTCCCTTATGGGATTGAGTTTTGGTTTGTGAGCCAAACCACGATCAATCCATAAGGATATCCCGGGAGATCTATACTTACTTAATTGATATTCGGTATCATTACCGAATGTTACTCAATGGTTTATTATGTTTGAGTACAGGATACCGTCACGCAGAGTTGGAAACCAAGAGGCGGGAAAGGACTCATAGAAATTCGGGACCAATAATTTGTGATGATGGGCAGTATAACGTCAGTGAAAGAATGACCTCACTAAAGAGAAGGGCCTTCATGCAGATGAACTTTAGGTGTTGATGGAGGACTTCGCCATGAGGATGAACCACTTTCACCACCACTGCCAGTAAGGCCTATGTCTTTCGATTCCGTTCAGCTTATGCCACAGATGTTCTCAGTTATGCAGAACATTAATCAGGGATGGAGAGTTCATCCAGTCATCCCAATAGGCATCATGTGGATTCAGCGCCACGTTGGTGGCGAACTTGTGAGAAGGAGTTTGCGAAGAGATCAAGATTCACTTGAGAGACGATCTGCTATACCTTGCGATCTCATGCTAAATCACTCAGATGATGGATGCCAAGAGGAGGGAGTTCCTCACTTTGGAGCAAGTGGGGACATGACGGTTCAGAATATTACCAGCGCTAAGTGGAGCATGTTGTGTTATTGCAAGTCATTATAAGGATAGTGCCATATATTGTTGAAGGTGTAGGTACTATACTTGTTGACAACGTGCTAAACTCGGGCACCGCTCGGATATTACATCCGAACACCGGGTGGGACCTTTGATGACTTATCATCTTCCTGTGTCATTACCATCTGGTGATATAATACGAAGTGAACGGATAGGACCCAATGCACATATAACTATAAAGGATTCGAGAGTTCAGCACTGATCTCGTGGTGCTAGACTTGGCGGATTCTGATATCATACTGGGAATGGATTGTTGTCCTAGTACCAGACAAGGTTGGATTTCGGAGTACCAAAAATATCCTTCGACAACCAATAAGGTGAGAAAGTGATCTATTACCCTAATGTTCGAGCTGTATCATCCGTGTCTTTTGCGGTATTAAACAGAAAGGGGTACCCGGCGCATGTCTGCTATGTGCACGGGATCACACCACCTATATCAAGACCAGCAGTGTCACTAATTCCTATCATCTCGGGATCTTCTGATGTAATTCCGATGAGATACCCGGGAGATAGATTTGCCATAGACTTGCTGCCAGGGGCAACGCCGATTACCAAGGCTCCCTACCGTATGACTCCTGCATAATTGAGGGAGTTGAAGGAACAACTTAAGGAGTTACTTGATAAAGGATACTCACAACCAAGCGGTTCGCTTTGGTGAACACCGGTAATCTTAGTGAGAAGAAGGATGAGAGTTGCGGATGTGCATCGATTACCGCGGACTTAATCAGGTGACGGTTAAGAACCGGTATCCATTACCGAGGATCGACGACTTATTTGATCAGTTGAAGGGCGCTTCTACGCCTTCCTAGACGGATTGGAGATTCAGATACCATCAGATTCGAGTAGCAAGAAGGGACTGCGAGAAAACATCCTTCCAAGCACCTTATCGTCATTTTGAAGATACGGTGATGTCGTTCGAAATGACTAACGCACCGGCGGTTTTCATGGGCTTGATGCGTCATGTGTTCAGACAATGGTTGGATGTGTGTATGGTCATTTTCGTCGATGAATTTAGGTATACTGTCCCTATCTACAGACGCATAAGGAGCATCTCAGAACACTTTTGCAGGTGCTCAGGGAACGTAAGTCGTAAGCCAAGCTTTCGAAATGTGAATTCTGGCCGAATAAGGCGGTTTTTCTTGGACATATCATTTCTGGAGAAGGAATTTCTGTGGATCCAGCTAAGGTAGAAGCAGTGTTGGAGTGGAATCACCCACTAATGCCAGTGAAGTGTGTAGTTTCCTTGGGTTAGTGGGGTACTACAAGAGGTTTATTGAGGGGTTCGCAACCATTGCTTGACCTCTGACTCAGTGGTCGAGGAAAGATGTACATTTTCAGTGGAGCGAGGATTGCCAGGTGGCATTTGAACCTTTGAAGGAAAAGATGACAGAAGCTCCACTTTTGGTGTTGCCCGATGAATTTGGAGAATATGAGGTGTACCCCGATGCTTCTCATCGAGGACTTGGATGCGTGCTTATGCAGAATGGCAGGGTGATTGCATATGCATCTAGGCAATTCAAGTCTCATGAGCTAAACTACCCGACGCGTGATCTTGAGAGGGCAACGGTTGTTCATGTATTAAAGATTTGGAGGCATTATCTATATGATGCGAAGTGCCAAATCTGCTCCAATCAAAAGCATTTAAAACGTCTCTATGCTACAGACCAGATGAGTGGCAGACAGAGAAGATGTTGGAATTGTTGCAGGACTACGACGCGAGTTTTTAGTACATTGAAAGGAAAGCCAATCGAGTGGCTGATGCATTGAGTAGGAAGGGACATGCATTGAATGTTGTATATTGTCCTTGAAGATTGAGGTGAGATTTAGATAAAGAAGGCATTGTTACGATACCTTGCGATATGAAGGTGAGGTTGAACGCTATGACAGCGATGCCTTCACTACTCGAGGAACTCAGATTGAGCCACACTGTGAGTCAAGAGATGATGCACTTAAGAGACAAGATTCGGCAAGGCGAGGCAGATGGATTCACTATTAATAGCAGAGGTGCGATCAGGTTTGAGGATTGTTGGTGTGTGCCTCCCGAGGACCAGGTGTTAAAAAGGAAAATTATGGAGGAAGCACATTGTACACCTTACTTTGTACATCCGAGAGCAGTGAAGATGTACAAGGACTTGAGGCAGGATTACTGGTGGAAGGGCATGAAGAAGGAAGTTGCGGAGTTTGTGTCTAAGTGCCCTACTTGTCAGAAGGTTAAGGCTGAACACATGCGACCTTCGGGGTTATTGCATCCTTTGGAGGTTCACATGTGGAAGTGGGAATCTATTGCTACAATTTTGTCACTGAATTGCCTAAGACGAGGAACGGGATGGACACCATTTGGGTGATTGAAGACCGACTGACCAAGAGCGCGGTGTTTGTACCTATGAGGTTGAACTGGAGTATGCAACAATTGACGGGTGCTTACATCCAACATGTGGTTAGACTGTTCGGTGTGCCGAGGGACATCATTTCGGACAGGGATTCCAGATTCTTGTCTAGATTTTGGAAGGAATTGCAGGCAGCTTTTGGCACTCAGATTTGTATGAGCACGGCGTGGCACCCTCAGACTGATGGGCAGACAGAAAGGACCATCAGAACATTGCGAGATATTTTGAGGGCTTGTGTTATGGACTTTCAGGGGACGTAGGAGGAACACTTATCTTTGGTGGAATTCTCCTACAACAACAGTTACCACGCGAGTATCCTTATGGCTCCTTTCGAGGCCTTATACGGAAGGAAGTGCAGAACACCCTTGTGTTGGAGTGATCCTTCGGAGCGAGTGGTGTTAGGTCCCGAGCTTATTGAGCAAACCACAGAAATTGTGCGAGTGATCAGAGACAGAATGAAGGAAGCTCGGGATCGTATGAAGAGTTATGCAAACCTATCTAAAATGGATATTGAGTTCGCTGTTGGCGATTGGGTACTTCTGAGAGTCTCACCGATACGAGGTGTGAGACGATTTGGTAAGAAGGGGAAATTGAATCCTCGATTTATAGATCCCTCCGAGATCATCAAGAAAGTTGGGAATGTGGCCTATCGTTTAGAATTGCCAGCTGAGGTGGAAAATGTGCATAATGTTTTCCATGTCTCGCAATTAGGGAAATACATTTCCGATCCCGACAAGATCATCCAACCGGATGAAGTGGAATTGGATGAGAGCTTGGAGTATGAAGAGTACCCGTGGCGATTCTGGATACAAAAGAGAAAGTACTTCGCAACAAGGTGATCAAGATGGGGAAAGTACTCTGGTCTAAACACGGAGTTGAAGATGCCACTTGGGAGACCGAGGACAGTATGTTGGAGCGATATCCCGAATTGGGTTTGACCAGTGAGGTAACCTACTTAATCCATATTCTTGCATTCGAGGACGAATGATCCTAAGGGGGAGGGATTGTAACACCTCGATTTAATTAACACATGATTAATTTAATTAATTGTGGTTAATCAACAAAGAATTTATTATATGGATATTTTGTAGGCACAATTTTAATGAGGTGGAAGAATAAGTAGGTTCAAACCCACAAGAGAATAAGAGTCCAAGTGCTCAATTTAATTGAATTGGTGAAGATTTAGCCCAAGACAAGAGGAGCCCAGCCCACTAGCCCATGAATCGGCCCATAACCCATTTAGGGGGTTAAAAATCTGAATCGGGAATGAGGGAGCTCATTTTTGCACTCACAGCTCACTCTCATCTCGCCACTTTGCTTGGAGGGGAACTAGGGCACTCATAAACTCAAGATTTTTGTGTTTTCTCACTCAAATCAAGTGGGGGATTGGTACCCACACCTTTGGTAAGTGTTTTCCTAGCTTTTGCACTTGATTTTGAGGTTGTTTAAGTGGGTTTTTGAAGTGGTGAAAGTTAGTGACGGGAATTGGACATTTGGGATGAACTCTTGTAGATTTGCTTGGAGTTGGTGTTGAATCTTTGATTGGAGCGGAAATTAGTGATGAGGGAGCTTGAGGTCAGTTTTTGAGACCTATTTGGTAGCTTATTTTGGAGGATTACAGCCCTTTAGTTTTGCATGTTGGTGTTGAGTGCTTTGGATGGATTATTGATGAATTGAGTTGTGATTTTTTGTGTTGTAGCTTGCTTTGGTGTTTGTAGAAGCTTGAGAGTTGAGATTGAAGTATTGTGGACTCCAAAACACAAGGCAAGAGTAGGATTCAGCTTATTGTGGGGGAAGATTGGAAGAAAATAGTGAATTTCGCGACATTCTGCCTTTGCTGAAGCTTCAGAGGCGCCACATAGCCTATGCGGCGCCTAAAAGTGGTCCGGAGCGCCGCTGCGGCGCTCCAGCCCTTGAAGTCTTCAGTTTAGGCGACACAATGCCTTGGTGGCGCCTAAAACTAGCCCGGAGCGCCACTGTGGCGCCTAAAACTAGCCTGGAGCGCCACTGTGGCGCCTCTGCTGTGTTGGTGCCCGGTTTGGGCGCCGCAATGCCTTTGCGGCGCCCAAAAGGGGCTTGGAGCGCCACAATTGGCGCCTCCTGTGCACCCAAAAACCCACAAACTTGAACCGGCTCTAACTTACTCGTTTCTAATCCGATTTTCGCAAACCATATATGAATCTGACCCTACTTGGAACAAGGATTTCAAATATGCAATCAGAATTAGGAGATAATGACTCCTTAAAAAATTTAAAATAGGAATTTATAGCCCAGGGTGACTCCTGCGTGCCGATTCGCTGTTTTCTTCCATTTTTCGTCCCCTCTCGTATTTTATCGCTTCTCACTCATTTCTAGATCTTGGAATATGCTTAAAACGGATCTAGGATATGTTAGTGCCTATCATGAGTATTGATTGAACTTAGAAGATTCACCGAGCCTTAGTTTAGGATGGAATCTTGCGTTGCTTCTAACACTATGTTTGTGAGTCGAGTGCCGATATGTGGGACGTGGCACACCCTGGAACATGTCTAACTCATGTGGTACTGTTGTGAGCCGATATATGGGGTTGGCAACCCGAATACTGTATGTAGTCCGCGGACTGATAATTTACACTAAATGTTTACGAGTCGGTATCCGACTGGACTTTATGTAAGATGATTGTGATCTATAATGATTTATGCTTTCAAGAATATTAGATATCCTAACTATGTTTACGAGTCGGTATCCGACTGGGCATAGTTAGTATCTTATCGTGGCATGTTGGCTTTCGAGAGCGAGATGCTCTGGGCTAGTGATTGTGATCTGTGTTGATTTATGCTTTCGAGGATATTAGATATCATGACTATGTTTACGAGTCGGTATCCAACTGGGCATAGTTAGTATCTTATCCTGGCATGTTGGCCTTCGAGAGCGAGATGCTCTGGGCTAGTACCCGCCATGACCGTAAGCCACTTATTTTAGCTGTTAGTGTCCGCGGCGGGGGCACTGTGGGTATCTCTTCTGACCATTAGGGGAGTGGACCCTATTTGGAGAGGAATACCGACCATGGTACTTAGGTTGCGCGTTAGGCATACTTCTGTGCTGCATTTAGGGTAGATAGACACTTTAGGTCATAACGTTTCATCTCATCATCCATCATTCATCTTATAATTGTTTTGCAGTGTATGACGTGGTTGAAGCACCGGTATGGGACGGTGTGATGTTTATTTAATTGTTTAATTATGCTATTTTATAACTGTTAATTAACCTCTAAAATCTTGTTCCCTGTTTCCCAGCTTTTCATACTCTTGCTCAGTACTTTATGTACTGACACCTTGCATTTTGTCTTTCTTATAGATACTCTCATGGAGGACGCAGAGCAGGATCATGATGATGGGTTTGGGGCTGAGTGATCTACTAGGGTTGCATTCCTATGTATTGACTGATGTTGTCTGGAGACTAGGTTTTTAGTTGTGACTTATCTGTCATTTCTGAATATTTCATGATGTAGACTTGGTCTGTGAACCGTTTTCTGTTATTCCTGTTATGCACTTGGTATTGAGACAAGCTATGAGAAGTAATGTGGTATTGTACTGTTTAAGGCTTGTAGCCGGATTACTTGAGTATGCCGTGGACTCTGTTTCTGTTTTACTCTGTCATTATTTTGTGTTGAATTTTCTGATTACCAGGCTTCGTGTTGTTGAACTTAAATTGATTGGCCAACAGTTTAAGGGAGATAACACGGTAGTGACGTCAGCAAAAAATTGTTTTAAATTTTTGGGGCGTTACAAAAAATGCTTAAAAATAATATTTAATATTTTGGGCCTCTTTATTGAGCCCAAAAATAATAGCTTTGAAAAAAATTTCGGGCTCTGATACCACTTTGTAACACCCCGGTTTTGGTCACCCAGGCCGGGAAGCAACTGCCACACCTTTCTAAATAAGACATGATCAAATTGAGCTCATTTAAAAAGATGCTAAGGCTTTAAGTTGTACCAATACTTTAAAAATATTTAAAAACCATTCAATCGATGCCCGAATTTAAAATGAAATCCAACGTCTAACATACATAGAGTATAGTAGTGCGGAAGCTAAACAGGGCCAAAACACGCGGCCAAAAACCGTAGTCCAAAGTTCCAAAGTTCAGTGCAAAAATTAAATAATATAAAGTGCGACAAGTCTTCATAAGAAATAAATCCCATCCCGCGTGCAAGCATACTCTTCAAAGTCTGAAAGAAAAATGGAGAATACTACAAATCAGTACAAACAGTACTGCGTAAGTTAATATACAACACAACGGATTTTAAAAATTTTAGAAAATCATATAAAAATAGGATTTTTAATTTAAAAAGGCGGATAAATAATATGGAAATCTTACACATGCCAAACGAATATTTTACCATTGTTCGTTATGATCGAGGACACCATACCCTTTGGGACTAACACCCACAAGGACTCCAATTCATAATAAGGATCTTAGGGACGTACCATTGGGATCAACCTCTGGGACTCGTACCCTCGAGGGTTGTGAAAACAATGACCCTGTGCAGATACAATCCAGAGCCCTAGATAACCATACAGATACATCTAGGAGTATAAACTCTTACAATCACCAAAAACCATATAAACCATATTTTGCCGTTTTGGCTACGAGAGGGGGCGGCCCAACGAGCTCCACCAAGTGCACTTACCCTCAAGAACAATAATAGCAACCCACTGGATCACAACTCCCAAAGTTTCAAAACTTATAGTTTTCATTCAACCAGTTTATTCATGCCATATCCAAAATCGAGTTTTAACCAACGTCACAATAAAATTACATTTCCAGATTTATGGATTCAAAACGAGAGTAAAGATCGACTCAAATATTGCCATAAAAGCATAACATGGATTTCAAAAATTGAGGCATGAAATTGAAACAAGGAGCAGTGATCTGTTTTGCATTTGGAAATATAGCAAATGATTTTTTAAAATTCGAAAAATTTACAATAGCTAGAGAACATCAAAATGAACATTTTTTTCAGAGAAATAGCCATCTTGGAATTCGGACTCCTTATAGGCTAAATAGGGCGATTTCAGAAAGCCTTAGTTTGAAAATCTTAAAGGCTTCAGCGATTTTGAACAACAGGGAATGAAAAATTCATAACTTTTTGAAGAGAGTTCCTAAAATCGTAAAAAATGACGGAGACATTCTGACACCTTTTGGAACAAATCTCATTAAGGACTCGACAACAGATACCAATCATAGGATGACCTAAAATGCTCCACAAAACTAAACTTCACCAAAAATCGAGTTGACAACAACTATTTACCAGAAATCGAATTCGGGGTACCAAATGAACTCCAAAAAGTATGAAAATTTACATATCTCATCTTCAAAACGTTAGGAAAAATTATTACTTGGGAAAGATATCTAAAAATGATCGGATCTAAGCCAAAAACATGGAACAACAGAAACTAGTCGCAAGGAATCATAGTTGACAGATTTGTATGGTTATGGAAATGGACCTATATCTCGATTTTTACTCAACCAAAACTTCTAAAATTCGACGTGTATAATATTAACTTACTTTTGATGAGATAGGTGTCGAATTTATCCTCTTTGGAATCCTTGAAAATGCCCAACACAGCCCCCACAGATTTACTCTTCACCGAATGAACCTATTTTGGAGATGTTGGTAGAATTCCTTAGATCTAGGGCATGAAATTTGAATCTAAGACCAAGGGAAATGTGTAGAAACCTTTCTTACCTATAGATGGATGGATTGAATGGCTTGAACTTGACCAAACTCCCTGGAAGGATGAAGAACAACCCACAAACTCTCCAAGTCTCAAAGTTGAAATCTGAATTTTCGGATTGGAGGATGGGGGATGGTTTGGTGGTTGATTTGGGATAGGTATAAGGATGTTAAGCTTCCCAAGGGCTGCCATAATGTCCCTGGGGAAGGTAAGAACGAATTACACCAGTAAAGGCTTGAATTTGAGGCTCACCAACCCCCTCATTAATCCACTCATCCCACTATGGTTCAATGCATCCATCTATGTTCATGTATCCAACTTTATCCAACTTTGTTGGGGGTTTAGTCCATCCAAAATCCATCCAAGGGGATCCTAATACATCCATAAATGTCTGGGGAGTGAATTCTAATCATTTGGAATCACCAACATCGAAAAAAGGAAGCCAAAAAACGCGTTGAACCGCGTTGGGGCGCTGCCCTGCATGGCGGCGCGCCAACGCACCACGGCCGCGCGGCCGCCACCAGCATTTTCCTTCTTTTTTTAAATAAATATTATTATGATTTTTATTTCAAAAATCATAATGTAGGAATTATCCGGATTCGTTGGGATAATTCGATGAGTCTATTCTGAGTCGCGCTCGCCCGAAAATATTTAATTCTGCTCTCTCGGAATTATTTCGATTTTTAATTATTAAATCCAATTCTTTAATTTTTGGATTTAAATTCTCGATTTTGATTTCTCAGGTATTACATATTATAAAAGCAAAAATAATATTGTAAGGTATATGGAAAGTCAGATCACACTGCAAAATATTGTTAGACTAAGAGAAAGATTAATAATCTTGAAATACCAGAAGATATAAAAAATATTATTATACAAACTCTTCAAAATTCTGAATCTGAAAAATCAGATATAGCTTCTTCAAATACTTCTGAATCAGAAGAGGAAATAATAAATGCTTTAAATAATGAAGACAGTTATAATCTAGAATCAGAATTGGAATGTGAACCTCGTAAACTAGGACAAATATATCCTAAAGAATTAAATAAAATAGATGTATTAATCAATCAGAACTCTATAAAATAATGTCTCATCAGATATATCTATTAATGTTCTAACCTCAAACCATGCTTTTGACTTATTAAAATCAATAAAAGATCTAAAACTAAGGATGCAAATAATTGATGAAATAAAGATAGAGGATAATACTCCTTAAAATACTGAAGAAGATCTTTATAGAAAGAACTTAAATACAAATAGAATTTATAATATGATAGAAGTCATGAATCAATTAAAAAATAAATATCAAAATAAAGAAGAAAACATATCTGTTCAAACTCTTTATAAAGATATTAATAATTTAAAAGAAGAAATCAAAATATTTAAAAGTAAGAACATTAATAATGAAATTAGAATTGCTAAATTAGAAAATAATGCTGAATTAGATAATAAGATAGCATTAGAAATAGGAGAATCAAGTGATAATGATATTTTCAATAAAAACCTTTTTTTCTACTATAGAAACGGTAATATCTCAAAAATGGTATATTAAAATATCATTTTAATAGATAATCATTACACAAAAACATTAACAGCCCTTGTTGATAGTGGTGCAGATTTAAATGTTATACAAGAAGGATGTAATACCCCACATAGAATCATCTCGTGTAAATCTCAGAACCTCAATATTTTATACGTGCGATTGTTGGCATTTGATTTGCGCGATGAGATTAACCTTTGTTTCGAAATTACTTTTTCGAGTGGGACACAACTTCGAGGATGAAGTTTATTTCTAAGGAGGGTGGACTGTAATACCCGAGAAATCTAAATTTAGGAATTTAATTTCAATGTTGAAGGATCGACATTAAATCCCCAAGCCGAATCAAACCCGAGAGAGCGGAATAATTTAATTCGGACAAGAACGATTTCGGAAACGGCTTAGTAAAATTATTCGGACGAGTTCAGAATAATGGTCAAATCTTAATTTTAAAAAAAAAAAAGAAAGGGCGGGCGCTGGCTGCGCGCAGCGCCCACCGGCGCACCAACCTGCCAGGAACCGCGTTCAACGCGTTTCTCCACCAATTTCGAACCTAAGTGCAATGGCTCGAGCCTTGATCCATGGGCAGATGTTTGGGGGTGCTTAGGGACTCATTTGGATGGATTAGATGGATAAGATCCTCCCACATAGTTGGATAAAGGTTGGAAGTGCATAAGGAAGGGAGAAGGTTTCCAAAAGAGAAAGGAAGGGATTGGATGAGGTTGGAAGGGCTGCAAATCCGGGATTTGATGGCATAAATTACCCTTAATCCTCTCTAGGATCATCAAGGCATTCATTGCAATGATAATCACCCCTTAATAACCCCATTACAGCACCAAGAACAACCCTACTCATCCATTCCGAAAATCTGAAACAAACTTAAGTGTGGAGAGTTTTGTGAGTTGTTCATTGGTTTTCGCAGGCTGTGGACGAGTCAATCACCAACCAAGCCTTGCATCCATTAGGTAAGGACGTTTTGGATCCCTCATATTGATCTTAGATTTGAGTTTAAGGTTCCGACACTAAGGTTTTATCGAAACATCTCAATTTAGGGTTCATTCGGAGGGTAGCAGTCCGAGCTGCTGTTTAGGACGCCTTCGGAACAAATCCATTCGAAGAATTTATGACTCCAATCTGTTCAAGGGTAAGTTAACTCCATACACTTCAATTTTTGGAGGTTTTGGTTGAGTAGATTTCAAGTTCTAAGCGTAGAGCCATCATGTGACAAATCTGTCACAGTAGGTTTCACTATGTGTGTTTTCTGTAATCCGCGTTTTCGGCCTATTTGGAATCCTTTCTCCGAACCTTTCCTTCACGAAAAATGTTCCTAATATCATAAAGTTTATGTCCTCCAAATTTCACGAATTCTGCATTCCATTTGATACTCCAAAACAGATCTGGTTTATTTAGATCCACCGTTAGAAAATCTGTCAGCTTTTTATTCCGAACTTGCACAGCAGTTTAGGCCATCTTAAAGTCATTTTCTTTCAATCATTCCTTCATGAACGTTGTTTATAAATGTGCCTAGTACCTCTCTGTTAAATTTCGTGATTTTTAAAAGTCGTATGTGAAAGTTATGATTTTTAAACCCACTTTTGGTCGAGAATCCACTGTTACTGAGACATAATGTGTTTAGGGTTTTCTAAAATTCGATATTTTGGCCAAGTTATATTGCTCAAACCAAAAATGTTTCTTCATGAAAAATATTCATTAATGTTTGATCTTGTGACTGTAAAAATTTCAGAATTTTTAAGAATAGTTTCCTATTTTAAAACCTGTTGAAAACCGAGAGCGCATTGTTGAATTCTGTCAACTATTTGTGATTTTAAACAAGCTGTAAAGATCCCGATTTTTGACCTGTTTGCCGACTTATTTTAAAAAGTTCAAAACATGAAAATTTTTCCTCTTGAGGTTGTGCACCTACTGTTCAAATTTCGTAACCATCGGATGTTGTATGAATTTTTAAAGTGATTTGGCGCAAACTGTGGCGAAATTGAAGTAAATGGGGAAAACCATGAACTTTGGTGGAAATCTTGATATCGTATTTTTAAATCCCCTTAATATAAAATATGGTTATTGAAACTTTGTGATTTATGATCGAGTGGGATGCTTTGTTATTTTTTGAGGGTATGTGCACTTGGTGTGTTATGTCGCCCCCTCTCGTAGCCAAAACAGCATTATGATTGGTGATGTATGAGTCTATACTCTTAGATGTATCTGTATGGGTTATCTAGGGCTTCTGAGTGTGTCTGTATAGGGTCCGTTGCATTCACTTACCCTGCGGGTTCGATTCCTTAAGGTGTATGTTTTCTTGCGGGTTCGATTCCCTAGGATGTATTTGAGTTCTTGAGGGTTTGATTCCCCAAGGACGGGGTGTCCTCGATCATCTTATTCCGTGATTTTTTAAATCTTCCGCATTTTAATAAATTCCTTTTTAGATAAATTACTCTTCTATAATTTCCAATATCGTAGTATTGTGTATTAACTTACTCAGTATTGTTGTACTGACAAAACCCGTTGTCTCTATTTTTTTTCCAGATGTTAAAGAGTAGCGCACGACATTCATGTATGGGGTGGGATTTTCCCGAAGACTTGTCGCACTTGTCTTAAAATTATTTTTAAATTCCGGACTTTTGTTTTGGCCATGTTTGGTCGTATTGTTTAACTTCCGCAATACACTTTATGCTTGGTAAACTTTTAAACTTTATTTTTAAGTTCAACATCGTCTGAAATATTTTAAGTATTTTTAAAATTGATGCGACTTAGCCTTAGCATCTTTCCGAATGAGCTCGAAATGATTCGTGTCTTGTTTGGGAGGGTGTGGCGGTGGCATCGCGGCCTAGGTTACCAAAATCGGGGTGTTACAAAGTGGTATCGGAGGCACGAAAATTTTTAAGCTATTATTTTTCGCCCCAATATAGAGGCCCAAAATATTATTTCCATGGAAAGGAATTTTATTTAAAACCCATGGAAAATATATATAAAGATTATTCCGACAAGTCTTGTTCAATGCATAAAATATTTTTTGGGGGATGCATTTGCATACATCCATTATTTTAAAATGTTCCGAAGTATATATGCAACTTACATGTATTTGATATCGTCCTTGGTATTTTAGCTTGGCATTGACTTAGAAGCAGTAGCTTGAGTCTAATCTTGCTTTAGTCTTAGATCTTGATCACTTAAGTTTAGCGTGCCCACGTCTATTATCTTCCCTTACCATTCATATCTTTCAGATCTTCCTGACTCCTAACATGCCTTAGATTAGAAACTCATCTTCGCGTGCTTTGATAACAGAAAATGGTCTTTAGGGGAAAGCCAAGGAGGGTAGTCCCAAACAACGATGATGCTAACGCACCTAACAACAATGAGATTCCTCATAACGTAGGAGGACGAGTGCCTCATATTCCCAACAATATGGGTGAATGTTTAAGGAGTATAGAGGAAGTCCTCATAGCTTAGAGGAACGCCGAGGTGCATAGGGCACAAGCGGCAGTACCTTCGCCAGTAGCTCGAATCAACTACCTAGCTTTGGTGAATCCTTATCACCCACCACACTATGATGGGCAGGAAGATCCCGCCAAACTAGAGGGGTGGATCCGTATGTTTGATAAGCTCTTGAATGCTATCAAATGCCCTGATGAGGAAAAGATACGTGTAGCAACCTACTACTTAGAAGGTGAAGCCAACGAGTGGTGGCAAAACCTCCAGGGGAATTTAGAGGAAGATGAGAAAGCCTATACTTGGGATGAGTTTAAGGAAGTTCTGACGGAGAGGTTCTACCCGTTAAGCACAAAAGCTGCGAAGTACGAGGAATTCATCAATCTAAGGCAAGGTGCACAGACAGTGCAAGAGTACTACACCAAATTCAAATAGCTAGTACGATTTGCTACGAGGCTAGTACCAACTGACTCTGACAAGGCTCATAAATTTGAAACGGGTCTGAACCTCAGTATCCGGGAGATCCTTGTAGGAGGACAATACACGACTCTGCAGGCGGTATATGACCGAGCGGTAGCAATTGCTCGTGTCCAACAACTGAAATGCAAGGACCATGGAGAATCGAGCAAAGGCTCGCATAGTTTCGAGAAAAAGAATCGAAACAAAAATAACAATGTTAGGAAGGACAATGGTCAAGCTCGCTTCAATAAACCTAAGAAGAATGAGAATAGAGGTTTCAATAACAGAGGAAAGGACAACCCTGGTACATTCATACCACGTTGCCCGCAGTGCAACAAAGCCCATCCGGTGCGCGAATGCCCAAGGCGTGGAACTTGTTATAGATGTGGTGGGGAAGACCACATGATTAGAGAATGCAATATTCGTGAGGAGATGATTGAGAAGAGGCTAGATCTGGTAAACCCTCAATAAGGGAATCACCCAGTTTTGCCAAATGAGCCCAATAATCAAGGACAAAGATTCTAACATGGACAAAGGCCACAACAGAATGCAACAAGCAAAGAAATCAAGGAAGAGCAGTAGGACGATTGAATGCCATGAATCAAGCTGGCTTACCAGCTCCAGGAGAGATGATCGCAGGTACGTTTATTGCTTTTGGCATATCTGTTAAGGTTTTATTTGATTCCGGTATAAGTGTTCTTTGATTTCGACCAGAACTTTACCTGCATTAAATCTACCGAAACCCAGAGATATCAACTTAGAAATTCAATTACCTTCGGCAAAAGTGGTATCATAATCTTTGATGTGATGGAATCCCGATAACAACCCAAAATTTTGAATTCTTTGCGAGACCTCGTAGAATTTGACCTTAGAAATTTGGTTAGCTTGTTAAAAATTATTACCCAATCCTTTTCCAAGACAACTCGTAAGCAGTTATGGGGACATAACTGCAAGCTTAAGGGGGAGAGGATGTAATACCCCACATAGAATCGTCTCATGTAAATCTCAGAACCTCAATATTATATAGGTGCGATTATTGGCATTTGATTTGCGCGATGAGATTAACCTTTGATTCGAAATTACCTTTTCGAGTAGGACACAACTTCGAGGACGAAGTTGATTTCTAAGGAGGGTAGACTGTAATACCCGAGAAATCTAAATTTAGGAATTTGATTTCAATGTCGAAGGATTGACATTGTAATGCCCGGGATTTTTATTGGCGTCTAAAGGAATAAAATTTATTTCTTAATCCAATCAAGGTCGAAATATCTCCGAGAAGAAGAAAATAATTTATCACAATAAATTATTGCTCGGAAATCAAATACCGATAAATTCTAAATTCAAAATGGAATAAAAGAGGGAAAGGAAACCCGAAGATATTCCATGGATCGAGGCAAAAGAATTGGAATTAAATTCGAAGAGCAAGAGAATTTTAACTCCAAGAACCGTGAAGTCGAAAATGATTTAAATAAATAAATCGTTGCGCAGGAATTGAAGACGACGAATTAGAAGCCGACAAATCCAAAACCGACGGACTTAAGATTTCAAACACGAAATTAATTTAAGTCGAAATAAATCTAAGATAGGAATCGTAATCCGAGAATGACCCGGAAAATCGAGCTCGAAAATGTAGAAGGATAGAAGTCCGAAAGAGAGGAGGAAAGGACCCGACGAATCGCATGACCCGGTCCGGACTGCGGTCCAGACCGGAGCCGTGCGGTCCCCGCGCGGTTCGCGCCAACCCCGCGCCACAGCAGCTGCCAGCTGCAAATTGCGCTATTTCGGCGATTTCTTGCCAAAATTTACGACCCCGACTTTGGAAACTGATTCCAGCTGAGGGAAAGGCAATAAGACCGAGAATTGGCTGATCCCTATCCAACTTTTCAGTCTTCAAACACTTCTCTTCATCCAAAACTCTCCCTAAACCAAAAACACAAGTTCTTGACTTTCCGACGACTTTCCGATCAGTTTCCGGCGACGAAACCCGACCAAGGAAGAGCGTGGAACCAAGATTCGAGGTTTCCAGATTTCTAGTAAGTATTTGCTAAGGTTTCTTCCATCTTTACAAGTCCGAAAATCCGATCTAACCCTAGATTTTTACTTTCGATTTCGATTCGGGGCCAACGGAAAGGAGACGGAGTAATTTGGACGTGTTCGTAGCAAGCGTGGGTGCCCCGGTCGGTCCAGAGATGTCCTAGACATCACCCACTATAAGTTGATACCTTTCATATCAATACGGGTGGTCTAGGGGCGTCCGAATTAGTGGTTTTGTAACGAAACGCAAAAATCGAACCTAAAAACCCCAACTCGCACGTTTTCTGAAATCCTACCAAAACCCTTATTTCGAGAGTTCAAACTGAAAACTCAAAACTAGAACTTTGTTCCTAACACCTTAAGCTATGTTGTGTAAAAATTTCAAAGATATTCATCAAGGTTTACTACCCCAAATCGCATCGGACATAAACTGTATTTTCAAACGTTTTACAAAAACTGACAGTACATGTGTGCGAACTTGATGAGCATGTTTCTATGATTTCTATTCCGAATTAATATTTGCAATGTAAACAAAAGTTGTAGATAATCATGTCTAGTATGTGTCCACAAAATTTTAGAATTTTTGGAGTCCATTTGTTATGTAAAAAAGTCAAAATTTTGAACTGTGTCAAAACTGGATCCGGACAGCACACTGTTTGTGTAGTAAACTCGATTTTTGGCATGTTTCCTCACCTTATTTCGAAATCGCTAAAACACAAAACATGTTCTTTAGGATGTTTTTGATATACTGTAAAAATTTCAGATTTTTCGGACTTGAATTGAATTTTTAAATTAAAAAGGAGTAAACTGTAACATGAACGGTTTTAAACTCATGAGATTTTGAAATTTCGAAAACAAACGATCGAAACCTTGATATACGATAAGACTATATTTTTGAAAATCCCGTTACACTAAGTTGAAACAATATCGGATACTTAGGTAGGGGGTGAGTGCTGTAACACCCCGGATTTGATAACCCAGGCCGGGATGTCACCGCCACACCTCCCTAGCAAGACACGGATTCTCCGAGCTTACTAAAGAGATGCAAGGCTATAGGTATTGCAAAGAGTTTTTAAAACAAGTCCGGAATTTATTTAAAAATAATAATAAGTACCATCCACACATAATAGTAGTAATAACAAGTCGCAGCGGAAATAATAAAATGGGCCGACATGGCCAAAACTCGGGATTTACATGCCCGATATGCAAGTATCATAAAAAGCGATAAAACAATGTTAAATAATTCCATCCCCAATGCACATGCTATGCATTATCTCCGTACTCTGAAAGAAAGAGGAAAACAACCATTTTATCAGTATTATAAAATACTGAGTAAGTCGATCCTAACATAGCAATAAAGGGGTTTAATTAAGTAATTAAGTTTTACTCCTAGGCATGCATATAACAATATTCCATTTACCAATTTAAAAATAAATGATTTAATTGTATACTTGAACATGTATTAAATTCATAAATATTAATTTCACATGTTATAAAATTTAAGACAAAATTTAAATGCAAAATTTAAAGACAAGAATAAAATAAATAAATGCGTAAAAAGTATTAAGTCTTTTAATTTTTCCCGTTACATCACCGTTTCTCAATATTTAGTGTAGCCGGTCATCCGGAGGCCGCAGCCGTTTCGTAAGTTTCTTGTGTAGCCGGTAATCCGGTGGCCGCAGCCGTATCTGCCATACCCAAAACACTCCGGAGCCTCGGGAAATCCATACGGATAATCTCGAAGTGTAGGCCATGTATCTCCCGCCGTTTGGCGTAGTATCTCATCTAAATTCTCTCGTCCATTATAGGCCCGAAGAGAAAGGCTAGAGGGGCACCCTGCAGAGCACTCACCCTCCACCAAAGTATCTCATGTATCGTTTCGATTTAGTGTAACGGGATTTTTCAAAAGTATAGATGTATCGTATTTCAAGGTCTCGACCGTTTATTTCGAAATTTCAAAATCTCTTCGATTTTAAATCGTTTGGCGTCACAGTTTACGCCTATTTAATTTAAAAATTCATTTCAAGTTCAAAGATTCCAAAATTTTCATAGTATATCAAAAACGCCCTAAGGAACAACTTTCGTGTTTTAAATATTTCGAAATAAGTTGAGGAAACTTGTCAAAAATCGAGTTTATTGCACGACATATACACTGTCAGGTTTCAGGTTTACCACAGTTCGGAAAATCGACATTTTGACATAACAAATGAACTCCAAAAATTCTAAACTTTTATATGCACATACTAGACATGATTATCTACAACTTTTATTTAGATTGCAAAGATCAATTCGGCCTATTAAATATAGAGACACGCTCATCAAGTTCGGACATGTTCACTGTCAGATTTCGAAAAAGTTTTAACAAGGCAGTTTATGTTCGATGCGATTTGAAATAGCAAACGTTGACGAAAATGTTTGAAATTTTTACACAACATAGATTAATGTGTTAGGATCAAAAATCTAGTTTTGAGTTTCTCGGATTCGACTCTCGAAATATGAGTTTTAACCGGATTTCAGAAATTGCGTAAGATAGGGTTTTTAGGTTCGATTTTTACGTTTCGTTACAAGGTCACTAAATCGGACGCCCCTAAGCCACCCGTATTGATATGAAAGGCATCAACTTACTGTGATAGGGTGTTTGGTCATCCTAGAGTCGCTGGTTTTGTCCAAATTTGCTACGAACGGATCTCCTCAACGCCGAGCTTCCAACTTTGGCCACGATTTCAAATCGGAAGAAGAAATCCAATGTTAGATCGAGTTTTCGGGTTTGAAAACTTAAATGAAAACCTATGAAAGACTTACCAAAGTCTGGAGCACTAGAGACCTTGTATTCCTCGCCTCCTCCGTCGGTTTTCATCGCCGGAAAGTGATCGGAAAGTTCGAAGTTGGTGATTTCGGGTGTTGGAAGAACTTGGGAGAATTGGGAGAGACAATGGGCTGCTAGGGTTTGGGATTTCGAAAATAATGAGTCCTAAGACCCTTACAGCCGACCATATACACCTTCCTTCACTCGGGATCGAGTTTCCAAAGTCGGGGGGTCGAAATATGGCAAGAAATCGCCGAAGACGCGTGAATGGCCGCATTCTGTGGTGCCACGCGGGGTTGGCGCGCTGGAAGGCCAATCACCGCGCGGCCAGCGCACGGCCTCCGCCTGGACCTCGGTCCGGGCGGGTCCGTGCGATCCGATCCGTCGGGTCTTTTCCTCCTCTCTTTCGGACTTCTATCCTTCCGTGTTTTCGGGCTCGACTTTCCGGGATATTTTCGGATCGTGATTCCCATCTTAATTTTATTCTGCTTAAATTGATTTCATGTTTGAAATCTTAGGCCCGTCGGTTTTGGGTTTGTCGGCTCCTAAATCGTCGTCTTTCGACTTCCGTGCATATTCGATTTTACGGGTTCGCGGAAACAAGACCTCTTTTCTCATTGGATTAAATTCTTATTTTATATCCTAAAATTTACGGGTATTACAATCTACCCTCCTTAAGAATCAACTTCGTCCTCGAAGTTGTGCTTCATCATCTCGCGAGTTCGGGAATTGTTTGATTAAGCGATTGTATTATTGTGTGTTGTTGTTTGTTACTATTTGACTGAACCCAAAATTCAAATTTCCAAGTTGCCTACGTACCTCGTGAAGGGATCAAGTCATTACGTAGTTCAAAGAACCTTAACCATTCTCACGGTCTTATTCCTTGTTACTCTCTCCTTCACGTTGAGTATTCGTACCGGAATTTCCTCGTAGTTCAGGTCATCATCCAATTCAATCTCCTCTGGTTGGGGTACATGGGTCGGATCGTGTACATACTTTTTCAATTGTGAGATATGGAACACATTATGGACACGAGCGAATTGTGGCGGCAATGCTAGCCGATATGCGAGATTTCCTACTCTTTCTAGGATCTCATACGGTCCTATGTATCGTGGGCTCAATTTTCCCTCGCTTGCCAAAGCGCATCACACCCTTCATCGGTGATACCTTCAGCATGACCTTATCACCTATTTGGAATTCCAATTCTTGTCGTCTCACGTTGGCATAACTCTTTTGTCGGTCTTGCACGGCTCTCATCTTTCCTTTGATTATTTTGATTTGTTGGGCCATGTCCTCCACAAGTTGCGGTCCAATTTCCATAGTCCTATTGTTCCCTTCCCAGCTCAATGGGCTTCAACACTTGCATCCATACGGTGCCTCGAAAGGTGTCATGCCTATGCTAGCATGGTAACTATTGTTGTAGGAAAATTCGATTAGTGGTAAATGATCTTCCCAACTTCCCTTAAACTCTAGTACACATGCCCTTAGCAAGTCCTCTAACGTTTGGATCGTTCTTTCTGTTTGTCCATCCGTCATGGGGTGGAACGTGGTACTCATCTTTATTTTTGTACTAAGGGCTTCTTGCAGTTTTGTCCAAAAATGAGAGACAAACTTACTGTCTCTTGCCCGAAATGATGTCATGTGGTACTCCATGTCGGCATACCATATTACCGATGTAGGCTCGGTTAAGTGAGTAGTGTAAAGCAAAAGAAAATAAAGCAAAAGTCGAAATTTTTTTAAAAAAATAAAACGTTCTTCATGTCCCGCGCGGTGTCCACGCGGTATGGGGGCTTCAGCGCGCGGGGACCGCGCGGGCCTAGCAGTTTGAAAAATAAGGGCTCGCGCCCCGCGCGAGCCACTTCCCCATTTCCCCATCCGAGACCACCTCACATTTTCTCTCAAATTCGCCCTCTCGTTCTCAAATTTTCCCTGTTCCGGCTTCGATTTTGCTTTGTAAGGTATGTACCTACTACTTTCACTTACCAATTTCAATTTTTATGCTTTGAACGACTTGATTTGTGAATGGATTTAGAAATTAGGGCTTATGTATAAAAATTGGGGATTTGTTATTTTTAGACTTGATTCATGCAAATTGGTGAGTTTATATGATATTTGATGCTATTCTCGTTGGTTTGGAAGTATTTGTGCATCAATGTGTACTTAATTTGAGGAAGTTCTTGCTAAATTTTAGATTTGTAGAGCGGATGTGAAATTTTCGATTTGCACTGGTATTGCGGGCATGAGAATGGTTTCATTGTCGTTGCTTTGTGCCCTAATGTGATGTTGAGTCGTTGATTAAGTAATTGCTTCAATTTGTGGACAATTTACATATATTTGTAAGTAAACTTTGGGTTTGGTTTATTGCGCACATAACGTGTTCGACGAAATGTCACAATGAGTTTTGGAATTTGTTTGGGCATGTTCTTTGGTTTGGTTACCTTTCGGTTTGTGTTGATGAACTATTAGACTTGACGCCCTCTTGGATTGCTCCCGTTGGGGCCTATATTTGATGTTTTTGCGTTCTCTGCTTGATAATTATTGTGTGGAATTTAGCCTTATAATTGGTACTGGTTCCTTGCAGGATGTTGCTTTTCTTATGGGTTGTCTGGGCGTCTCTCATGGTTCTTCCGGGGGCCAAGAGACGAGCTACTCGGCGCGATGCGGCTGGCCCTAGCACTGCCGCTCCGGCGATGCCGGATTTTGATGAGAGCGAGTCTGAGGAGGACGAGGAGCGGGGTCCGAGACTCAGAGGTCTCCCTGACGAGGTGCGTCCTCACCGGCATGATAGGTTTCGTTTTAGGACGAGGGCCGCCCAGGACTTCTATTTCGACGAGCTTCGTCGAAACAGGCTTATGTTCTCGAGAGAGGCATGTTTCCTGGTCATTTGGGCGATGATAGGGTCAGCGCGGTGTTGGAGCACCTTCAGTGGACTGGACTCGCACGTCACCCCGAGGGCGTTGCCTCCGGTTATCTAGCTATGGAGGTTATCGCCAACATTGGCGGTCTTGGGGTGGGTGACGACTTCTCTCGAGTATGGGTTCGTGGTCGCTATCTAGACTTCAGTGCTCGGGCGATCAACAGCTATTTCGGTCTGCCTGACGATGGCGTATACCGTCCACAGCCTGAGGGCCGTGTTCTTGCTCCTGCATGGGGTGTCTTGTGCACCGGTGGACCCCCGCAGACCGAGCACACCCACGAGCTACGGTTGACATCGATGGACGCTCATTGGCGTGTACTTGCTCAGCTTTGGTTAGGACGCGTCCGGCTGATTACCCGGAGCCATATCGTCATCGATCATGTCTATGAGATCATTTACTTTATCGCCCGGGGCGGTAGGGTAAATGTGGGAGCTTGCATCGAGGATAATATGAGGGGCTTACGACGCAGGCGAGGGAGTAGGGTGATCACTCACGCTCACCTCATTTGTGGATTGTGCGCGGCGCAGGGGATTCGCACGACACCGGAGACAGATCCGTATGGGTTAGATGCGGGTGACTATTACCATATCCCGACTTACGCCGCTCGACGTAACGCCTTACGATGCGGCACGCCTCGGGCTGTCCTTCACCCGCAGCCCGAGGATGGTGGCTTGATTCTAGTTGTTCCCCCAGAGCAGCCACCTCCACCTCCACTTCCTGTGGTCCCACAGCAGGGTCCGGAGATGGCGCAGATGCTCCAGATGATGCAGGGGATGCAGCTTAGTATCGACGCTGGGCAGGCTCGTTATGATGCCTTGGATGCCAGGATGGATCTGTACCAGGCTCGTATGGATACGATCACTACGAGGCAGCTTGAGCAGCAGGCCACCATGACTGACATGTATGCCTACATGCGTCAGATGGACGAGTTTATGCGTCGGCAGTTCCCGCCTCCTGATCAGTGATCTTTCATCCTTGCCTCTTCACTTAGGTTTCGTGGTAGAAATATTTTGTTCTGTTGACTGTAATTCGTAGTTTATGTTCTTGTTGCATGACCGCCTAATTATCTGTTTATTGTCTCTAGAGATGCGGTTAGATTTGTTTGCTTTAGGTTGTGCAGTTGTTTGATGACTCGGGATTTCAGGGTTCGGGGCCTGAGGTACCCTTGTCTGATTCTCATTTCTATATGTGTTGGTTGCTTATTAATACCTTGTACTTTTGTTTGGTCGAACCCCACCAGGTGTTTGGGTGCAGAAAGCAAATTTTTTTTTTCCAAATACATTTATGGGGTACTTTAAGTAATAGGATATAACATAATTGCTTGTAATTTATTGCTTAATAGAAAAACATTATTCGATACAAGCTGTGGGAATTGCAAAGCTAGGAATAGTTCGGGAAATAGGAACGGTAATAATAATGCGACAGAAGGTCCCTAAGTCTAGGGAGTGTAGGCGGCTGGATCCTCCATGGGATCGTCCTCATCACTCCAGTCCGTAACAGTGCCCATGCCAAGGGGTCCATGGAACACCGGGCTTGCTGGCCAATTGGGCCCAGCAGCCGGAGCAGGATCAGCGGCGGCAACAGGAAGAGGAGGTGCGACAGGGGCAGCGGCGGGATCAGCAACTGGGTCAGCGGCAGGAGGAGCTCCCGGGCTAAACGGGGCAAGTGGGAACACTGTATCAGTCAGGTTAATTAGTTCATTTTCCAGATCCCCTGCTTGTATCGCTATGTCATGGGCCTGGGCCGGGAGTTCAACCACGTGGGCTTGGAGTTCGTCGACTTGGGCCTTGAGTTGGGCCAGGTCGGGTTGATCCGCCTCCCTCAGGTTAGCTAGGTGGGCCAGGTTAGCCTCCATTTGTTCTACCCGCAGTTTTAAATTGTTTACATTTTGTGGGGTTTCAAGATGTGCTTCGATCAATCTCATCATAAGGTTGATCATGTTCGCGTTTTGTCCGGCCATCTAATGTCAATAAAGGAGGTTAGAGTTAGAACATGTTTCGAGCAAAGTCAAGATATGCAGGAATTTAACTCTGTATGAATATGCATATGCAATCCCCCCAATAAAAATTTATTTAATGTGTTTTTAATTTAAATTAATCATGGGTTTAAGTAATTAAAAAGTTGGGCCTCTATATTGGGCCGAAATTAATAACTTGGGCTAAAAATAATACTAGTAGTTAAAAATAATAATTTTAAAAAAATAATACTAGGTTTTAAAATAATGGTTTAAAAATAATAATAGTAGCTTTAAAATTTTCCGGGCTCTGATACCAACTTGTAACACCCCGGATTTGATAACCCAGGCCGGGATGTCACCGCCACACCTCCCTAGCAAGACACGGATTCTCCGAGCTTACTAAAGAGATGCAAGGCTATAGGTATTGCAAAGAGTTTTTAAAACAAGTCCGAAATTTATTTAAAAATAATAATAAGTACCATCCACACATAATAGTAGTAATAACAAGTCGCAGCAGAAATAATAAAATGGGCCGACATGGCCAAAACTCGGGATTTACATGCCCGATATGCAAGTATCATAAAAAGCGATAAAACAATGTTTAATAATTCCATCCCTCAATGCACATGCTATGCATTATCCCCGTACTCTGAAAGAAAGAGGAAAACAACCATTTTATCAGTATTATAAAATACCGAGTAAGTCGATCCTAACATAGCAATAAAGGGGTTTAATTAAGTAATTAAGTTTTACTCCTAGGCATGCATATAAAAATATTCCATTTACCAATTTAAAAATAAATGATTTAATTGTATACTTGAACATGTATTAAATTCATAAATAATAATTTCACATGTTATAAAATTTAAGACATAATTTAAAAGCAAAATTTAAAGACAAGAATAAAATAAATAAATGCGTAAAAAGTATTAAGTCTTTTAATTTTTCCTGTTACATCACCGTTTCTCAATATTTAGTGTAGCCGGTCATCCGGCGGTCGCAGCCGTTTCGTAAGTTTCTTGTGTAGCCGGTAATCCGGTGGCCGCAGCCATATCTGCCATACCCAAAACACTACGGAGCCTCGGGAAATCCATACGGATAATCCCGAGAGTGTAGGCCATGTATCTCCCGCCGTTTGGCGTAGTATCTCATCTAAATTCTCTCGTCCATTATAGGCCCGAAGAGAAAGGCTAGAGGGGCACCCTGCAGAGCACTCACCCTCCACCAAAGTATCTCATGTATCGTTTCGATTTAGTGTAACGGGATTTTTCAAAAGTATAGATGTATCGTATTTCAAGGTCTCGACCGTCTATTTCGAAATTTCAAAATCTCTTCGATTTTAAATCGTTTGGCGTCACAGTTTACGCCTTTTTAATTTAAAAATTCATTTCAAGTTCACAAATTCCGAAATTTTCATAGTATATCAAAAATGCCCTAACGAATAACTTTCGTGTTTTTAACTATTTCGAAATAAGTAGAGGAAACTTGTCAAAAATCGAGTTTATTGCACGACATATACACTGTCAGGTTTCAGGTTTACCACAGTTCGGAAAATTGACGTTTTGACATAACAAATGAACTCCAAAAATTCTGAAATTTTATTGCACATACTAGACATGATTATCTACAACTTTCATTTAGATTGCAAAGATCAATTCGGCCTAGAAAATATAGAGACACGCTCATTAAGTTCGGACATGTTCACTGTCAGATTTCGAAAAAGTTTTAACAAGGCAGTTTATGTTCAATGCGATTTGAAATAGCAAACGATGACGAAAATGTCTGAAATTTTTACACAACATAGATTAATGTTTTAGGATCAAAAGTTTTGTTTTGAGTTTCTCGGTTTGGACTCTCGAAATATGAGTTTTAACCGGATTTCAGAAATTGCATAAGATAGGGTTTTTAGGTTCGATTTTTACGTTTCGTTACAAGGTCACTAAATCGGACGCCCCTAAGCCACCCGTATTGATATGAAAGGCATCAACTTACTGTGATAGGGTGTTTGGTCGTCCTAGTGTTCAACTTCCAATTTTGGCCACGATTTCAAATCGGATGAAGAAATCCAATGTTAGATCGAGTTTTCGGGTTCGAAAACTTAAATGAAAACCTATGAAAGACTTACCAAAGTCTGGAGCACTAGAGACCTTGTATTCGTCGCCTCCTCCGTCGGTTTTCATCGCCGGAAAGTGATCGGAAAGTTCGAAGTTGGTGATTTCGGGTGTTGGAAGAACTTGGGAGAATTGGGAGAGACAATGGGGCTGCTAGGGTTTGGGATTTCGAAAATAATGAGTCCTAAGACCCTTAGAGCCGACCATATACACCTTCCTTCACTCGGGATCGAGTTTCCTAAGTCGGGGGGTCGAAATATGGCAAGAAATAGCCGAAGACGCGTGAATGGCCGCATTCTGTGGTGCCACGCGGGGTTGGTGCGCTGGAAGGCCAATCACTGCACGGCCAGCGCGCGGCCTCCGCCTGGACCTCGGTCCGGACGGGTCCGTGCGATCTGATCCGTCGGGTCTTTTCCTCCTCTCTTTCGGACTTCTATCCTTCCGTGTTTTCGGGCTCGACTTTCCGGGATATTTTCGGATTGTGATTCCCATCTTAATTTTATTCTGCTGAAATTGATTTCATGTTTGAAATCTTAGGCCCGTCGGTTTTGGGTTCGTCGGCTCCTAAATCGTCGTCTTTCGACTTCCGTGCATATTCGATTTTACGGGTTCGCGGAAACAAGACCTCTTTTCTCATCGGATTAAATTCTTATTTTATATCCTAAAATTTACGGGTATTACGATCTACCCTCCTTAAGAATCAGCTTCGTCCTCGAAGTTGTGCTTTATCATCTCGCGAGTCCGGGAATTGTTTGATTAAGCGATTGTATTATTGTGTGTTGTTGTTTGTTACTATTTGACTGAACCCAGAATTGAAATTTCCAAGTTGCCTACGTACCCCATGAAGGGATCAAGTCATTACGTAGTTCAAAACAATTTGAATTTGTTTATTTGATAGTCGGACAAAAATATCCGGAAATATTCGGGCGTGCCTATAATGGACGCAAGATACTTGAATGAAAAACTACACCAAAACGGCATGAGACATGTGGCCTACACTCTCGGGAGTATCCGTATGGTTTCCAGAGGCTCCGGAGTGTTACTGGGTATGGCGGATATGGCTGCGGCCGCCGTACGACCGGCTACACAAGAAACTTACTAATTTGGTTGAGGCCGCCGGATCGCCGGCTAAACGAAACTTACTAAATTGGCTGAGGCCGCCTGATCGCCGGCTAAATGAAACTTACTAAATTGGCTGTGGCCGCCGGATTGCCGGCTAAATGACACTTAATAAATTGGTTGCGGCCGCCGGATCGCCGGGTAAACAGAAACTTACGAAACGGCTGCGGCCGCCGGATCGCCGGCTAAACTATATATTGTTGAGATGGTGACGTAACGGGAAAAATTAAAAGACTTAATCCTTTTTATGTATTTATTTATTTATTTATGTCTTTAAATTATGTCTTAAATTTACACCGTGCTTAAATTATTATTTATGAATTTAAATGCATGTTCAAGTATACAAATTAAATTCTTATCGTTCTTAAAATTTTTTAAAAATTATGTTCTATCTTATTTTTAAGGTTGTCCAGTCTTTCTTCACTAATGCGCACATGCCTATGGGTATCAATAACAACTTCATTGTTCTCATTCCAAAAAAGGATGGAGCTGTTCGGATTGAAGACTACAGGCCCATCAACCTTTGTAATTTTCTGTTCAAGATCATCACTCGGATTATAGCTGCCCGGTTCGGTCCTCTCCTTGGCAGGCACCTCAGCCCGTTTCAATTTGGTTTCATCCCGGGCCGTAATATCCACCATTGCATAGCCATTGCATCGGAATGTTTCAACAGCTTAAGCAGTTCTAAAAAGGGAGGCATTGCTCTTAAAATTGATATAACCAAAGCATTTGACACTGTTCGTTGGGACTTCATTCTATATGTAGCTGCACGTCTAGGATTCAGCCGCAAGTTCTGTGCTCTTGTTAGCTCCATTCTGTCTTCGGCCAAAGTCTCAGTGCTTATTAATGGTGTGCCTAGAGGATTCTTCTCTTGCGGAAGAGGCGTTCGCCAAGGGGATCCGCTGTCTCCGCTTCTCTTTTGCATGGCCGAGGAGGTGCTTGGCCTTTGGATAAATAGCAGCATCGGATGTGGGGATATCCAGCTTGCTCGCGCCAGTCGGTTCTGTCGCCTACCCCCGTTCCTTTTCTACGCGGATGACATTGTTTTCTTTTGCCAAGGTGATGAGAGTTCTATTGACAATATTCATTCCATCCTTGCCAAATATGCGGGAGTCTCTGGTCAGTGTCATAATCCGGCCAAGTCTAGAATATACTTTGGCAAGTTCGTCGCTAATTCTCTCAGGCGACGTGTTCTAGCTGCTTATCGGATCCCCACAGGCCGCTTCCCTTTTAAATATCTTGGTTGCCCGATTTTCATCGGTTCGCCAAAAAGTCAGTACTTCAGGGAGATTACAGATCTGATTATCACTAAATTTGGTAGATGGAAGGGCGCCGCTCTTTCCATGGCCGGTAGAATTTGTCTGGTTAATCATGTGATCATAGCATCAACGGTGCATTCAATGATGATTTATAGATGGCCGCGTTCACAGACCAAGCGTATTGAAGCTGCTTGTCGGAATTTTATTTGGACTGGGGATATTACCAAGATACATCATTTTACAATTGGTTGGAAACGCATTTGTAGCCCTGTTGATGAAGGGGGGCTTGGCATTCGATCGATACGGTCTGCGAATGAAGCCTACATTATGAAGCTTGCTTGGGACATTCTTCAGGATCATTCTTCTCTCGGCTTTCTTAAAAATAGATGGTTCACACAGGGCACTCCTCGCCAGAATTATTTATTATCTTCCATCCGCTCCCCTTGCCTGTGTCATGCTCGGAGGTTAATTGACGAGGAAGCTTGGATCGTGGGTGTTGCTTCTACTGTCCGTTTTTGGCTTGACAACTGGGCCGGCTGCATAATAGCGGATGTGTTGGACATCCCTATGGATCTCAGGGAATTTTTCCATCAGCCAATTAGTGAGTATTGTATAGATGGTGTTTGGTACTTTACCTCCAATTTTGTTGACAATTACCCGGATCTCCTCAACGCTATATTGGGCGTTCGTATTTCGGCTAGTTCGAAGGATCGTCGCGTCTGGACCCGAGCGGCTCATGGCAAAGTCACATCTCAGTTGGCGTACAAGCACTTGCGGCCCTCCTACCCTGCGACCTCATGGGGAGCGTGGATATGGGCCAATTTTATTCCCAGGCGACGATCGATAGTTGTATGGAAAGCCATCAAGGGAATTTTGCTTTCTTGGGAGGTCCTTCAGTCCAAAGGAATCCATGGTCCGTCAATATGCTTATTGTGCCGCGCTGCAGAAGAAACCCTGGATCATTTTTTCCTCCAATGTGGGGTGTCCTCCAAGGTCTTTAAGTTCTTCATCCAGGTTTTCGGCCTTCAACACAAGATCCACGTTGATTCTAGCTTCACGGAAGTCCTTCTGCAGAGCATTTCGGTAAAAGCTAGCAAACAGATTCACTCTCTTTGGCGACTATTCTTTGTCACCTATGTCTGGTTCATTTGGTCCATTCGTAATGAAGTTATGCATGCTGATTCATCTACTGGTTCCCACCAGCCTATTCGGACCTCAAAGCTCGCCGCTTCCCTCATGGCTTTTATGAAAGAGGCTGATCACCTTGATTTGGGCTGCATGAATAATTCCTTGGCAGACCTTAGCGTTCTTAAGGCGTTCGGGCTCCGAGTTTCGATGGGAAAATCGCCTAAAATCACTACGGTGCGTTGGCATCCTCCGCTCCCTGCCTGGACAAAGCGTAATGTCGATGGCCACGCTTCCGGATCTCCTGGTGACATCTCTGGTGGTGGCTTATTTCGTAACTCAAGAGGGTATGTAAAGGGCTGCTTCTCGAGTGGCTATGGTATTGGTTATGCGTACGAAGCAGAGCTGCTCACTGCCTGCTTGGGAATTGAATTCGCTCACGCAAAGGGCTGGACCGACCTCTGGTTGGAGACGGATTCTACTTTTGTAGTTCATGCATTCACCGCATCTAACCCGGACATCCCATGGCGCTGTTTAGGACGATGGCAGGCTGCTAAAGACACATTAGCTCAGATAAATTTTCGCATATCCCATATCTTTCGGGAAGGTAACGCAGCCGCGGACGCGCTTTCCTCTATTGGTGGCGAGCTCACATGGTATACAGCTATCCCACAATTTTTGTTCAAGCACATTTTTAATGATATGTACTCAGATTATTATAGATTTCATTAAGTCCTTTTATGTGATCTGTACGATAGTTTTTATATCCTTTTCTGCTTGGTACTCTTTTTCCCTTCCATGGGTTTTTCCCAATGGGTTTTTCCATGAAAGGGTTTTAACGAGGCCGGCGGGGAGACTTTTGGGCGCTTGCCCGGCTATCCTGTAGGCCGTGATCACTGGCCTCTTTTTTATATTCTTGTTTTTCTGAGGTCTTCCTCATCTCGCTTCTCTTGTTCTTTTTATTTCTCTTTTATAATATTATCACTTATTGGTTATTTTTAAATTATGCCTTTACTCATGCTATTTAATATGCCATGTTTTAAAATTATGTCTATGCCTTAAATTCTCATTTTTAAACTTAATTTGGCTATGAGAATATGTGTATTAAATTATTGTCTATTAATTAGTCGAATTACATATTTTTGATATGCAAGCTCAAAAATCATTTTTTAATTATTAAAATTTTAAAACCCCTTTATTGCTACGTTAGGAATTAACTTACTCAGTATTTTATATACTGATAAAACCCGTTGTTTCATTTTTCTTTACAGAGTATGGAGACATGGCATGAGCATGCATGCATATTGGGGCTCGGGAACTAAATTAATAACTGTGAATGTTGCATTTTATTAGACTTAAATTATTTACGGTGTATTTGGCCATGTAGGCCGTATTTATATTTCCGCTGCATTACATATATTTATATTTAGATATTATTTTTCCGCTGCAACTTATTATTAACTTCAAGTTATATACGATGGGTTGTTTACTTATTCAAATATTTTAAACACTGAAATCATAGCCTTGCATCTCTCTAGCAAGCTCGAAAAAATCGTGTCTTGCTAGGGAGGTGTGACGGTGACATCCCGACCTGGGTTATCAAAAACCGGGGTGTTACAAGTTGGTATCAGAGCCCGGAATATTTTTAAAGCTATTATTATTATTTTTAAACTAGTATTACTTTTAAACCATTATTTTTTTAAAAAAAACCATTATTATTTTAAAACTATTATTTTGAGCCCAAAATTTTTTCTAGCCCGATATTTAGTTATTATGTTGGCTCAAATATTTTGGCCCAATACCCATGTTTTTACTTAAGCCCAAATATTTTATTACTTTTGGCCCAATATAGTGGCCAAAACATTTTACCCTTATTCTTTAAAAATCTATCCATGGAGTATATTTATTTTTAGGCCCGTGGATAATTAAATATATGCATTACATAGATTAAATTTTATTGGGGGATGCATATGCATACATTCATTATTTAAAAATCTTCAAAGTATTTATTTAGCTTATCTGTATAGATACTGTTCTTATTTTAGTGTTCGACTTGGCCTTCACTTAGGAGCGTTAGCTTGAGACTAATTGCGCCTTAGTCCTAGATCTTGATCGCCTATGTCTAGTGCTCCCATATCTATTCTCTGCCATTGTCATTCGAACATATAGATCTTCCTGAACGCTAACTTACCTTAGATTAAAAACTTATCTTCGCGTGCTTTTTCAACAGAATGGCACCTAGAGGAAGACCTAGCAATCCACCCATCTCACCCAACACCAACGAAGAGCCACGACAACCCAACGTACCGGTACAAGACGTTAGTGCACCCAATCAAGGAGGACAAGTAGCCTCCATACCCAAGAACTTAAGTGACCGCTTGAGAACTATAGAGGAAGCTTTGGTTGCCTTGGGAAATGCACTAATTAACCAAGGGCAAGGCAAGAGGAAACGAGACCACGGAACTGATAATTACTCAGGTAGGAACCATATTCGGGGTGGCCCGAATAGATCACCTCAAGGCAACAATGGAGGAAACAAAGGGATAGTCTTCAACCATGGTGACTATGCGCCACCATGCCCAAAGTGTGGTAAACGACATTATGCGAGAGGATGCCCTAAACCTGGCGCGTGCTATCGATGCGGTCGACAGGGTCACCGACTGCGTGAATGCCGGACTCGGATGGAGAACATTGAAAAGTGAGAAGATTTGAATAGGCCAGATTTGGTGAACGCTCAGCAAGGAAATCAAGGAGGAACTGTAAAACGATTGGACGACGACGATCGAGTCAACTTACCAGCTCAATGAGAAGGGGGTCGAAGGTAACGATACCCGAACCTTCCCTAGAATAACGTATAGGCAGTTATGGGGACATAACTAAAGTCATAAGGGGGAGAGGATGTATTACCCCGTAATAATACGTAGACATTTATTTTTGAGCCCGACCCGAATATTTTGTACCCCGAATAAACAAATTCAAATTGTTTTGAACTACGTAATGACTTGATCCCTTCACGGGGTACGTAGGCAACATGGAAATTTCAATTTTGGGTTCAGTCAATTAATAAGAAACAACAACTCTCAATAATACAATCACTCAATCAAACAATTCCCGAACTCGCGAGATGATAAAGCGCAACTTCGAGGACGAAGTTAATTCTTAAGGGGGGTAGACTGTAATACCCGGGATTTTTATTGGCGTCTAAAGGAATAAAATTTATTTCTTAATCCAATCAAGGTCGAAATATCTCCGAGAAGAAGAAAATAATTTATCACAATAAATTATTGCTCGGAAATCAAATACCGATAAATTCTAAATTCAAAATGGAATAAAAGAGGGAAAGGAAACCCGAAGATATTCCATGGATCGAGGCAAAAGAATTGGAATTAAATTCGAAGAGCAAGAGAATTTTAACTCCAAGAACCGTGAAGTCGAAAATGATTTAAATAAATAAATCGTTGCGCGGGAATCGAAGACGTCGAATTAGAAGCCGACAAATCCGAAACCGACGGACTTAAGATTTCAAACACGAAATCAATTTAAGTTGAAATAAATCTAAGATAGGAATCGTAATCCGAGAATGACCTGGAAAATCGAGCCCGAAAATGTAGAAGGATAGAAGTCTAAAAGAGAGGAGGAAAGGACCCGACGAATGGCACGACCCAGTCCGGACCGCGTTCCAGACCGGAGTCGCGCGCCCGTGCCACAGCAGCTGCCGGCTGCAAATTGCGCGATTTTGGCAATTTCTTGCCAAAATTTACGACCCCGACTTTGGAAACTGGATTCCAGCCGAGGGAAAGGCAATAAGGCCGAGAATTGGCTGATCCCTATCCAACTTTTCAGTCTTCAAACACTTCTCTTCATCCAAAACTCTCCCTAAACCAAAAACACAAGTTCTTGACTTTCCGACGACTTTCCGATCACTTTCCGGCGACGAAACCCGACCAAGGAAGAGCGTGGAACCAAGATTCAAGGTTTCCAGATTGCCAGTAAGTATTTTCTAAGGTTTCTTCCATCTTTACAAGTCCGAAAATCCGATCTAACCCTAGATTTTTACTTTCGATTTCGTTCCGGGGCCAACGGAAAGGAGACGGAGTAATTTGGACGTGTTCGTAGCAAGCGTGGGTGCCCCGATCGGTCCAGAGACGTCCTAGACATCATCCACTGTAAGTTGATACCTTTCATATCAATACGGGTGGTCTAGGGGCGTCCGAATTAGTGGTTTTATAACGAAACGTAAAAATCGAACCTAAAAACCCCAACTCGCACGTTTTCTGAAATCTGTCCAAAACCCTTATTTCCAGAGTTCAAACCAAAAAACTCAAAACTAGAACTTTGATCCTACCACCTAAAGCTATGTTGTTAAAAATTTCAAAGATTTTCATCAACGTTTACTACCCCAAATCGCGTTGGACATAAACTGTATTTTCAAACATTTTACAAAAACTGACAGTACATGTGTGCGAACTTGATGAGCATGTTTCTACGATTTCTAGTCCGAATTAATCTTTTCAATGTAAACAAAAGTTGGAGATAATCATGTCTAGAATGTGTCCACAAAAAATTTCAGAATTTTTGGAGTCCATTATATATGTTAAAAAGTTGAATTTTTGAACTGTGTCAAAACTGAATCCGGACAGCACACTGTTTGTGTAGTAAACTCGATTTTTGGCATGTTTCCTCACCTTATTTGGAAATCGTTAAAACGCGAAAATTGTTCGTTAGGATGTTTTTGATGTACTTTAAAAAATTTAGATTTTTCGGACTTGAATTGAATTTTTAAATTAAAAAGGCGTAAACTGTGACATGAACGGTTTTAAACTCATGAGATTTTGAAATTTCGAAAACAAACGATCGAAACCTTGATATACGATAAGACAATATTTTTGAAAATGCCGTTACGCTAAGTTGAAACAATATCTGATACTTAGGTAGGGGGTGAGAGCTCCGCAGGGTGCCCCTCTAGCCTTTTTCGGCGTGCCTATAATGGACGCAAGATACTTGAATGAAAAACTACGCCAAAACGGCATGAGACATATGGCCTACACTCTCGGGAGTATCCGTATGGGTTTCCCGAGGCTCCGGAGTGTTACTGGGTATGGCGGATATGGCTGCGGCCGCCGGACGACCGGCTACACAAGAAACTTACTAAATTGGCTGAGGCCGCCGGATCGCCGGCTAAATGACACTTATTAAATTGGCTGCAGCCGCCGGATCGCCGGCTAAACAGAAACTTACGAAACTGCTGCGGCCGCCGGATCGCCGGCTAAACTATATATTGTTGAGATGGTGACGTAACGGGAAAAATTAAAAGACTTAATCCTTTTTATGTATTTATTTATTTATTTATGTCTTTAAATTATGTCTTAAATTTACACGTGCTTAAATTATTATTTATGAATTTAAATGCATGTTCAAGTATACAAATTAAATTCTTATCGTTCTTAAAAAATTTTAAAAATTATGTTCTATCTTATTTTTAAATTATGCCTTTACTCATGCTATTTAATATGCCATGTTTTAAAATTATGCCTATGCCTTAAATTCTCAATTTTAAACTTAATTTGGCTATGAGAATATGTGTATTAAATTATTGTCTATTAATTAGTCGAATTACATGTTTTTGATATGCATGCTCAAAAATCAGTTTTTAATTATTAAAATTTTAAAACCCCTTAATTGCTACGTTAGTAAGTACTCAGTATTTTATATACTGATAAAACCCGTTGTTTCATTTTTCTTTACAGAGTATGGAGAGATGGCATGAGCATGCACGCATATTGGGGCTCGGGAACTAAATTAATAACAGTGAATGTTGCATTTTATTAGACTTAAATTATTTACGGTGTATTTGGCCATGTAGGCCGTATTTATATTTCCGCTGCATTACATATATATATATTTAGATATTATTTTTCCGCTGCAACTTATTATTAACTTCAAGTTATATACGATGGGCTGTTTACTTATTCAAATGTTTTAAACACTGAAAGGGCTGTATTAAATCCCAAAGCCGAATTAAACCCGAGAGAGAGGAATAATTTAATTCGGACAAGAACAATTTGGGAAACGGCTTACCAAAATTATTCCGACGATTTCAGAATAATGGTTAAAAATTTTTTTAAAAAAAAAAAGAAGAAAGGGCACGCGTTCAACGCGTTTCTCCACAAATTTCGAACCTAAGTGCAATGGCTCGAGCCGTGATCCATGGGCAGATGTTTGGGGGTGCTTAAGGACTCATTTGGATGGATTTAGATTGGATAAGATCCTGTAACACCCCGGTTTTTGGTCACCCAGGTCGGGATGTCACCGCCACACCTCCCTAGTAAGACACGGTTTCTCCGGCTTACTAAAGAGATGCAAGGCTAGGTATTTCAGTATTTAAAAGCTTTGAAAACATTTGCAAACAACCCATACAATATAATCTCGAAAATAATAATATCATAGCGCAGCGGAAAAAGTATTTAAGTATAATATTGCAGCGGAAATGTAAATACGACCAACATGGTCAAACACGGGTTAAACAGGCCCGTTTATTCTAATGTCTAATGCAAGAATTTAAATAATAAAGTTTGCCAAAAATATGGTTCCCCCAAAATGAACGTGCTCATGATCATTCCACATACTCTGTAAGGAAAAAGGAAAATAGAATGGTTTGGTCAGCACAACTTGCTGAGTAAGTTAACACATGCATGATCGTAGGGTTTAAAAGCCATTAATTTAATATTTCATAAAAGCATGATAATATCCATAAATAATTTAAGTAAAGCCATAATTAATTTAAATAAAGCATTTAATAATTTAAAGAACAACAATTAAGAATATTTAACTATCCCCATTACTCTCAAGAACAATATAGCAAGTATTTCACGATTGCATTGCAATCTCGTCAATTTAGCCGGAAACCGGCGGCCACAGCCGTATCTGCCATACCCAGTACCACTCTGGAGCCTCGAGAAACCCATAAGGATATTCACGAGAGTGTAGGCCATATATCTCATGCCGTTTTGGCAATATATCTCAAATTTTTCACGCGGGGTCACCATCGTCCATATAGGCACGAAGTGAATTGTTATGAGGGCACCCTGCAGAGCACTCACCCCCTAATTTTAACGATCAAGTTCGTAAAGGGGATTTCCTAAATTTCCAGATTTTTATAATTATTTCAAAGAGTCTTCTACTCGTTTAAACCTTAAAGGCTAGTTTCATCGTTTCAACAAGATTTCAAGATTTGACTCGGTCAACCACAGTTTACTCAAAATTTCAGTAAAAATCGAGTTTAATTCTAAAAATTCTGAAATTTCACCACTGACTCAGAAACATCGAGATGAACAACTTTCATGTTTTAACTTTTTCAATCCGAGTTATCGAAATAGGTCACAATCATCAATTTTCGTCATAACCTAAATCTGTCCGAAATTCGTATACAGCAGTTCAAGATTATCAAGATCTAACATAGCAAATCAACTCCAAATTTAATGAAATTTTACAGCGATCATCTTAAGATATTTATCTACAACTTTCATGTTCGGCCAAAGATCTAAATCGATCTAGAACCTATGTCAAAAATGTGATCAAGATCGGACCTAAGTTCTGTCAAGAATCTCAAGATCTAATTTCAAGCAGCTCGGTTTCGGTTGGTTTTCACCTATCAAATTGTCTCTAAAAATTCTGAAACTTTTACAGTAGATAGATATATGCCTTAGGAACGTTTTTTGTGTTTTAAGTTTTTCCGTTTGAAGTCGTTTTAAGGTTCGGAAAAATTCGTGAAAACTGTTGCGCTGGTAGAAAACATACATTGACAGATTTTCGCAAGATTCGATTAAGCTTTTAGGTTTGAATGTTTTAGTTACTCCCAAAACCATGTAAGTATTAACTTACAGATTTGTAGATATCCGGGATCGTCTATTTCGAAGGCGTGGCTTCCAGTCCTCCGTCTATCCTCTCCGTTCGTCGGGTTCTACGTTCTAGATTTGATTCGGGGCGTAGAAAGAAAAATAAGAAGATTAAGATTCGTTTTCGAATCAAACGTAAGAGACGAATGGATCGGAACTTACCACGATGTCTAGGAGACTCTGATTTTCGTCCAAATCAGTCTCGCCTTGGTCTCGTGCCTCCGACGACTCCGGAATTAGGGTTTTCGGACGTATAGAGAGTTGTAGGGTTTTGGAAAAGTATTCGGAGCCTTTAAGAGGTCTTATTTATAGTTAAACAAACCCTAGGGACGCCTAAGGTCTGCCCTAGGAGTCCTGAGCCGAATGGTGTTCAACCGAAGTCGGAAAATCCGGATTCGGGCGAGAAAATCTCGCACGGGCGAATCTGTCCGACGGCGCGGCCGTGGCGCGCCAATCCCTCTTTGACCGCGCGGCCACCGCGCCGAACTCGCCTGGACTTCGGTCCGGGCGGGTCGTGCGATCCATCGTGCTTTTCCTCCTCTCTTTCGGATTTCTATCCCTCTATGCTCCCGAATTCTGAGTTCTGGGGTATCTCCGGGTTTCTACTTTCTCTCTAAATTTTTACTCGGGTCTAATTGGATGTTGGACTCGAATTCTCGAGTTCATTGGTGTCGGGTTTCGGTGTACGATTTATTTACCTTTAATAATTCCTTTTATTTACTTAAATTCATTTAATTCCTTTTTAAGTTAAATCTCATTTCTCATTTCCTTATCTTTATTTATTTATTTATTTGCTTGATTTATTTATTTATTTTATTTATTGTTTATTTATCTAATTATTGTTTTATTTTATGTTGGAAAATTCTCGGGTTTTACAGTCTACCCCCCTTAAGAATCAACTTCGTCCTCGAAGTTGTGTTTCGACCTTTCTCGTGCTAAAGTCTTTTGTTTGTTTTGTTATTTTGTGACTGAACTTAGAATTAAAACTTCTAAGCTGCCTACGTACCCTATGAAGGGATCAAGCCATAACGTAGTTCCAAAGTTTACAAAGATGCACGAAAAATAGGTGGTATGTCGCACTTACATCAGTCCTAAGGGTTTATGTCGCACTGCCTTAACCTTTTGGCAGGTGAGACATTTTGCCACGAAGTCTGCCACTTCCTTCTTCATTCCCGGCCACCAATAGATCTTCTTCAGATCTTTGTAAAGTTTGTCGCCTCCGGGATGCACTGAATATGGCGTGTTGTGCCCTTCCTCCATCAACCTTTGCTTCAACTCGGCACATTTAAGGGGCACGCACCATCTCCCTTTGAAACGAATGTTTCCATCCTCATGGACAGCAAATCCTATTGCCTTTCCTTCAGCAATATACCCCCTTATCTTCTCGAGTTTCGCATCGCCCTGTTGGGCGAGCTTAATCTCGTCCAATATTGGAGTTTCTACGACCATGGCGTTGATCGTTTCACGACTGTGCCAGGATGCACAAGTTCTAACTCCAACCTTGCTAACTCCATGTACAATGCCGACGGAATTACCAACGAGTTCGTCACGTGTTGGGTTTTCCGACTTAGGGCATCGGCTACCACATTCGCCTTCCCCTCGTGGTATGCTATCTCTAAATCGTAGTCTTTAATAAGTTCCAACCACCTTCGCTGTCTCAAATTCAACTCCTTCTGAGTGAATATATATTTCAAGCTCTTGTGGTCGGTGAACATTCGACACTTCCACCCATAAAGATAATGTCTCCATATCTTTAGAGCGAAAACGACCGCTGCCAACTCTAGGTCATGTGTCGGATAATTCTCCTCGTGAGGTTTTAGTTGGCATGATGCATACGCTACGACTCTCGAGTCTAGCATCAAAACACAACCTAAACCTTCTTTTGAAGCATCGCCGTAAACTTCGAAGTCACCATTCTCTGATGGTAGTGTTAATACGGGTGTGGTTGTGAGTCGTTTCTTCAGCTCTTGAAACGCTGTCTCACAAGCCTTTGTCCACACGTATTTTACTCCCTTCTTAAGTAGATGGGTCAAAGGTCGTGCGATTTTAGAAAAATCCTTCACGAACCGTCTATAGTATCCGGCTAAGCCAAGGAAACTCCTTATCTCGGTTTGGCTCTTGGGAGTTGCCCATTCGGTTACGGTAGAGACTTTTGCCGGATCCATTGAAACTCCATCAGCGGATACTATATGTCCAAGAAATGCTACCTCCTTCAACCAAAAATCGCATTTGGACAATTTGCCGTATAGCTGATTCTTTCGCAAGGTCCCTAACACTTGGTGCAAGTGCTGGGCATGCTCCTCCTCGTTTTTCGAGTAGATCAGGATGTCATCAATGAACACCACTACGCACTGATTTAACAGCTCTCAGAATACATTGTTCATGAGGTTCATGAACATTGCCGGAGCATTTGTTAACCCAAAGGATAACATTGTGAACTCGTAGTGACCATATCGAGTTCGAAACGCCGTCTTCGGAATGTCTTTCTCGGCAATTCTCAACTGGTGATACCCAGATTGTAAGTCGATCTTCGAGAATACTGAAGCTCCCTTCAGTTGATCAAATAGATCCTCTATTCTCGGCAGAAGGTATTTATTTTTTATGGTCACTTGGTTTAGTCCTCGGTAATCTATGCAAAGACGTAGTCCTCCGTCTTTCTTCTTAACGAATAAAACCGGTGCTCCCCAGGGGGAAGTACTCGGCCTTATATACCCCTTTCCTAACAGCTCCTCGAGTTGATCTTTTAACTCCTTCATTTCCAGTGGTGCCATCCGGTACGGAGCTTTTGAGACATGCTCTGTGCCCGGAACGAGATCTATAGTAAACTCAAGATCTCTCTCAGGTGGCATTCCCGGGATGTCTTCAGGAAACACATCCGGGTATTCTCTTACCACTGGTATGCTATCAACCTTGTTCTCTTCCGCCTCAAGGTTGTGCACGTAGCACGCATATAGCTCATACCCCTTACGCATCAAGTTACTTAGTTTAAGTGCACTAATGATTTTGTTACTCTTCTTAGGGGGCTGAGAGTAAAAGATAACTCTCTTTCCACTACTTTTTGACAAGGTGATCTTTTGCTTTTGGCATTCGATCACCGCCTTATACTGGGATAACCAATCCATCCCAGTATGATGTCAAAGTGTCATACCACCTAATTTTCCGTGCACTTTGGTAAACTTTTGAACTACGTTATGGCTTGATCCCTTTACCGGGTACGTAGGCAGCTTAGAAGTTTTAATTCTAAGTTCAGTCACAACATAATAAAACAAACACAAGACCTTAGCACGAGAAAAGTCGAAACACAACTTCGAGGACGAAGTTGATTCTTAAGGAGGGTAGACTGTAATACCCGAGCATTTTCCATCATTAAATAAAACAATAATTAAATAAATAAATAATAAATACAATAAATACCATAAATAAATAAATGAATCCAGCAAATAAGGAAATAAATAAAGATAAGGAAATGAGATTTTAACTTAAAAAGGAATTAAAGAAATTTAATTAAATAAAAAGAATTCCTAAAGGTAAATAAATTGTACACCGAAACCCGACACTAATGAACTCGAGGATTCGAGTCCAAAACATCCAATTAGACTGAGGATAAATTTAGAGAGAAAGTAGAAACCCGAATATACCCCGGAAATCGGAATTCGGGATCATAGAGGGATAGAAACCCGAAAGAGAGGCGGAAAAGCACGACGGATCGCACGACCCGCCCGGACCGAAGTCCAGGCGAGTGCCGCGCGGTGGCCGCGCGGTGGAAGGGGAAACAGCGCGCCACGACCGCGCCACTTGACAGATTCGCCCGTTGCGTGAATCTCTCGCCGGAACGCGGATTTTTCGACTTTCGGTTGAACATCTCTCGACCCAAGACCTTTAGGTCAGATATTGGACGCCCTAGGGATTGAGAAATCTATAATTAAACCCCTTGGGAGCCCCAAACAAGTTTACAAAACCCTACAACCTTCTATACGTTCGAAACCCTAAATTCGGAGTCAACGGAAAGCACCAAACGGAGGCAGCAGCTTTGGACGAAAATCCAAGGATCTCCAAACGTTGTGGTAAGCTCTAGTCCGATAAATCTTTTCACGTTTCAATCCGAAAATGGATTCTAACTTCGGTTCTTTTCTTTCTACATCCCGTATTGGATCTAGATCGTAGAACCCGACGAACGGAGAGGAGAAACGGTGATCTGGAAGCCACGCCTTCGAATTAGACCTCCCCGACGTTCATAAACTCAGTAAGTTAACTCTTACATGGTTTTGGGATGAATTAAAACATTCAAACTAAAAGATTATCAAGAAATCGAAAATCTGTCAATTCTTACTTTCTACCGACGCAACAGATTTGATGAATTTTTCCGAACCCTAAAACGAACTCAAACGGAAAAACTTAAAACACGAAAAACGTTCCTAAGACTTAGATCTAGCTACTGTAAATTTTTTGAATTGTTGGAATTGATTTGATATGTGAAAACCCGTTGAAACCGAGCTGTTTGAATCTAGATCTTGAAATCTTGGACAGAACTTAGGAATGATCTTGATCACGTTTTTGACATAGGATCTAGGCTGTTTTAGATCTTTAGCCGAACATGAAAGTTGTAGATAAATGTCTTAAGATGATCTCTGTCAAATTTCATTAAATTTGGAGTTGAATTGCTATGGTAGAATTCGAAATCTTTAAACTGTGACACATTAAACTCGGACAGAATTATTCGTATGCGAAAATTGGTGATTTTGACCTACTTAGGTATCTCGGATCGAAAAAGTTAAAACACGAAAGTTGTAGATCTTGATTTTTCCGAGTCAGATATGAAATTTTGGAATTTTTGGAATTAAATCTGATTTTAGACGAATTTTAGAGTGAACTGTGATTTACCGAAACGAAATCATGAAATCTTGTTGAAACATGGAATTAACCTTTAGGGTTGAAACGAGTTGAGATATTATTTTTAAATAAATATAATTGAAGTCAGATTTTAAAAATTAAATCCCCTTACAAACTTGATAAATTAAAATTAGGGGTGAGTGCTCTGCAGGGTGCCCCCTAACGATTCACTTCGTGCCGTAATGGACGATGGTGACCCCGCGCGCTAAACTTGAGATATGGATTGCCTAAATGGCGAAATATAGAGCCTACACTCTCGTGAATATCCGTATGGGTTTCCCGAGGCTCCGGAGTGGTACTGGGTATGGGTGATACGGTTGCGGCCACCGGGCTACCGGCTAAACTTGTTGACATCGCGATGCTATCGTGAAACTTTGAAATACCAAATCCGGGATGTAATGGGGATTCTAAATTAAATTAAATTAGATTAAATTATGTTGTTGTCCAATTAAATTATTTAAACGCTTTAATTAAATTATGGCTTTTATGATTCAACCATGTGATATGTGTTATTAAATAGTGCCCAGAGATAAATTATGTGTAATACCCGTAAATTTTAGAATATAAAAATAGGAATTAATCCAATAGGCGAGAAGGTTTCGTTTCCGAAAACCCGTAGACGCGGGAATGCACGGAAGTTAAAGGACGATGAATTAGAACCCGACGGACCAAAACCGACGGTCTTAGGATTTCAAGCACGTAATCGAATTGAGACGGAATAAATTTATGATGAGAAGCATAATCCGGAAATGACCCGTAAAAATCGAGCGCGAAAACGGGGAAGGATAGAAGTCCGAAAGAGAGGAGAAAAGACCCGACGGATCGGATCGCACGGACCCGCCCGGACCGCAGTCCAGGCGAGTCTCGCGCGCTGGCCGGGCGGGGTTTGGCTAAAAGGCGCGCCAACCCCGCGTGGTCCTACAGGTTTTGGCAATTTGCGCGTTTTCGGCGATTTCTTACCATAATTCGACCTCCCGACTTTGGAAAGCGGAATTTGGCCGAAGGGGGAAGCCTTTAGGCGACCTAGGGCAGCCTCTCCCCCATTCTCATCAGTCACCATTCACTCTCAAACCCTCTCAACTCTCTCCAAAGCCAAAACACTTTCCGGCGACTTCCCGACGACTTTCCGATCACTTCCCGGCGACGAAAACCGACGAAGGAGGCGTTGAATACAAGATTCCTTGTATTCTAATCTGTGGTAAGTCGTTCTTAGAGTTCTATTTAAGTTTTTGAACCCGAAAACTTGATCTAACATTGGATTTCTTCGTCCGATTCGAAATCGTGGCCAAAGTCGGAAGCTTGACGTTGAGGAGATCCGTTCGTAGGATTTTGGACGAGCCAGCGACCTTAGGACGACCCAAACCTCTCTATCACTGTAAGTTGAGCCTTCCATATCAATACGGGTGATTTCGGGGCGTCCGGTTTAGGCGTAATGTAACGAAACGTAAAAATCGAATTTAAAAACCCCATTTTGCGCAGTTTCTGTTTTCGGCCTAAAACTCATATTTCGAGGATTCAATCCGAGAAACTCAAAACTAGAATTTTAATCCTAACACATAAATCTAGGTTGTGTAAAAATTTCAGCCATTTTCGTTAACGTTTGCTATTTTAAATCGCATCGAAAAGAAACTGTTTTGACAAAACATGTGGAAATCTGCCTATGAACATGTTCGAACTTAGTGAATTTATTTCTATATTTTCTAGTCCGAGTTGATCTTTGCAATCTAAATGAAAGTTGTAGATAATCATGTCTAGTATGTGCATATTAAATTTCAGAATTTTTGGAGTCCATTTGATATGTTAAAGAGTCGAAATTTTAAACTGTGTCATACCTGAGTTCGGACAGATTTCAAATTGCATAGTAAAATCTATTTTTGACATGTTTCCTCAACTTATTTTGAAAAAGTTAAAACACGAAAGTTGTTCGTTAGGGTGTTTTGCATAAAGTGTGAAGATTTCAGATTTTTCGGACTTAAAACGGATTTTTAAATTGAAAAGGCGCAAACTGTGACGCCAAGATACTTTTAAATCGAAGGATTTTGAAATTTCGAAACGAACGATCAAAGATTTGAAATACGATACATCTACACTTTTGAAAACCCCCGGTACATTAAATCTAAACGATACATGAGATACTTGGTGGAGGGTGAGTGCTCTGCAGGGTGCCCCTCTAGCCTTTCTCTTCGGGCCTATAATGGACGAGAGAATTTGATGAGATATTACGCCAATCGGCGGGAGATACATGGCCTACTCTCTCGGGTTGTCCGTATGGATTTCTCGAGGCTCCGGAGTGTTACTGGGTATGGCAGATACGGCTGCGGCCGCCGGATCACCGGCTATACAAGATATTTACGACACGGCTGCGGCCGCCGGATCACCGGCTATACAAAACACTGAGAAATGGTTACGTAACGGGGGAAATAAAAGATTTAATATTTTTAAGTATTTATTTATTTTTGCATGTCTTAAATTATGCATTTAAATTATGTCTTTAAATTTAATGGCATGACTAAATTATTATTGTGGATTAGATGCATGTTTAAATACACAATTAAAATTATTATTTCCTTTAAATTTTGTGAATGCATGTTAGGAGTGAAATTTTAAATTATCTAATTAAATCCCTTTATTGCTATGTTAGGATCGACTTACTCAGTATTTTATATACTGATAAAATTGTTGTTTTCTCTTTTCTTTCAGAGTACGGAGATGATGCATAGCATGTGCATTGGGGATGGATTATTAAACATTGTTTATTTGCTTTTTTCGATACTTGCATAACGGGCATGTAAATCCCGAGTTTTGGCCATGTCGGCCCATTTACATTTTTCCGCTGCAATATATATTTACTACTTGATGTGTGGATGACACTTATTATTTTTACATAGATTCCGGACTTGTTTTAAATATTTTTGCAATACCTATAGCCTTGCATCTCTTTGGCAAGCTCGGAGAGTCCGAGTCTTGCTAGAGAGATGTGGCGGTGACATCCCGGCCTGGGTTATCAAATCCGGGGTGTTACATTATGCTATTGGATATTGATTAGATGAAATTAAATATTACGTTATTATCATGCTTGTTAAATTATTAAATTTATGGCTTTAAAACCCTACGATCATGCATGTGTTAACTTACTCAGCAATTTTGCTGACCAAAACCGTTTTTATTCCTTTTCTTACAGAATATGTGGAATGAGCATGTGTGAGCACGAATCATGCATGGGATTTTTGGGGATTGTTATTTTGCTTTTAAATTCGTACTTTAGACTATAATATGAACGGGCCTGTTTAACCCGTGTTTTGGCCATGTCGGCCCTTTTTATATTTTCCGCTGCGATACTGTACTAAACTAAATATTTCCGCTGCGCTATGCTATTATTATTTTCGAATTATATTGTATGGGCTATTTTGAATGCTTTAAATGTTTTTAAATACTGCAATACCTAGCCTTGCATCTCTTTAGTAAGCTCGGAGAAACCGTGTCTTACTAGGGAGATGTGGCGGTGACATCCCGACCTGGGTGACCAAAAACCGGGGTGTTACACAAAGTCTCTTAAGTTAAATTCTACTAAGTTTGCGAAGAATTCTACGTTCTTTATCACTATAGGAATTCCGTTATATCGTTTAGAGCAAGATACTACTTCTCCAGAAGGCAATTGAATTCCTAAGCTAATTCTCTCGCACTTAGGTAGATCTAACTCAGGCACTATCGTTGATGCTATAATCGAGCAACTAGCTCCAGAATCAAATAGAATTCTAAGGGGTGTATTCAAAATGTGAAATGTACCTGCCATCACTTCTCCTTGCGCAGGCACGTCCGCTTGGTTAACCACATTGAGCCTCCCCACAGGGCGTCCTTGATTGCCCTGCTGATTCACATTCTGTTGCTAGTTTTGCTGTTGGTTTTGATTCTGCGGTGGCGGAGGTCGTTGGTTCTGGTTTTGATTCGGCGGCCTAAATTGGTTTTGAGGGGGTCTATACCCCTGGTTATTCCCGTTCCGCCAGTTTTGGTTCTGAGGCTGTTCCTGCCCCGTGACCAGGTCTTCCCTTTTCGTTATGTTCTCAAGCCTAATTCGGCACTCCCGACGTATGTTACCCATTCGACCACATCGGAAGCAGGCGCCCTGTTGAGGGCATCCCCTCGTCAGATGGGGTCGTCCACACCTTGGGCAGGGTAGTACGGGTTCTTCTTGGTTAAACCTTCTCCCATTATTGTTTTGTGGAGGCCGATTCGACCCTCTCTGCTGTTCGTTCCTTCCAGTGTTGTTCTCGCTTCTCGAGTCCCGGTTCCTCTTGTTTTGGGGACCCCTGCGGGACTCCCCACTCACCCTTCTCTTCAGTTGTTGCACACGCGCTACCGCCACAGCGCGGTCATACACAGCTTGCAGGTCGGGGTAGTGTACCCCCGCGATCACCTCGCGAACAGACAGGTTCAGTCCCATCTCGAACTTTTGAGCCTTCTCCGCATCAGTGGGTACGAGTCTTGGTGCGAACCTCACCAGCTCCTTGAATCGTCTGTAGTACTCTTGTACGGTTTGGCCTCCTTGCTTCAGTGACAGGAATTCTTCGTACATGGCAGCTTTAGTACTCAAGGGATAGAATCGATCCCTGAGTAGTTCCATCATCTCCATCCACGAGTAGGGCTCGTCATCTTCAGTCAGCTTAGCTTCAGTGGCCTGCCACCAGTCGTCCGCTTCGCCTCCCAAGTAGTACGAAGCGACATGCACCCTTTCTCCTTCCGGACATTTGACTGCTCCCAGCAGTTTGTCGAAGGTCCGGATCCATTCCTCCAGTTTGGCTGGATCCTCCTCACCAGCATAGTGGGGTGGCTGGTAGGGATTCACCATAGCCAGATTGTTAGGGCGAGCTTGGGGCGGAGGTACCGCCGCAGCTTGGCCCTGGTTGACTTGCGCATTTCCTAGCGCAATCAAAACCTCCTCTATCGTCCGAAGACGATCGCCCACATTGTTCGGTGCGGGGGCGTCCTGCGCACCTTGGGGTTGTTCCTCTACAGGTTGGGCCGGTTCCGTGACATTTGGAGGTATTTCGGTAGGTGTTTCAGTGGTGGTTTGGGGAGCGGGTTGAGTTCTTCCTCTTCCTCTTCCTCTGGGTGCCATTCTGGTACAAATAGGGTGGATTAGGACTTGTGAATTTAACATATAGTCTAAGAAATTTCTATAATTGTATATGTGTTTTGTAATTTAGCACGTGGTGCTCGATCGAACTAAGAAGCGCCATACGCCTCGGGGTTTTATTTTAATTTGTTTTATTTCGAATTTTTTTTTTGCTGCTGTACGGAGGTCTGTCCGTTTTTATTTTCTTTTTTTTTCGATTTATTATAAATAAATCGGGCATTTTATTATCTCAAAAGAAATTTTAGTACAAAGGTAAAAATATTTTCCTAGCAAAATAGTATCTAAAAATAGAATCTCTAGCGTCTCAAGACGTCCTCCGGTGGGGTAGCAGGATCCTCCTCCGGGTCTTCCTCCTCCGAACTTGGCGGCAGTAGATCGTCAAAGATAGTGTTCAAGTCTTGCCCATGGGCATCGATGTGTTCCTTCAGTATTAGGTTTTGTGTAGTGAGGGTTTGGACTTGGCGTTCGAGTTGGTTTATGCGGTGATGATCCGCCTCTCTCAAGTTGCCCATGTGGTGCAAATTGGCCTCCAATTGAGCCATACGGTATTTCATTTGTTCTATGGTTTGATGGGAATCAAGGTGAACGTTCATCATCTTGATCATCAACTGCATCATGTCCTGACTAGCCATCTAGCGCAAGCAAGAGATCTAAGTTAATATTCGCCAAGATTCTAAGTTCAATTTCGCCAAGATTCTAAGTCAAATTTGCCAAGATTCTAAGTTCAATTTCGCCAAGATTCTAAGTCAAATTTGCCAAGATTCTAAGTTCAATTCGCCAAGATTCTAAGTTCAAATTCGCCAAGATTCTAAGTTCAAATTCGCCAAGATTCTAAGTTCGAATTCGCCAAGATTCTAAGTTCATAGAAGAGATGCAATATGCATATGCAAATGATGATTCCCCCCCAAAAATAATTTAATGCACTATATATATATATATATATATTTTTTTTTCCATGGTTCTTAAAATAAAAATTTCTCCATGGAAATAATACTTTAAAATTTAAAGTAATAGTCAAAATATTAATAGTAGTTCAAAAATAATAATGGTTTAAAAATAATAGTTTAAAAATAGCCGGGCTCTGATACCAACTTGTAACACCCCGGTTTTTGGTCACCCAGGTCGGGATGTCACCGCCACACCTCCCTAGTAAGACACGGTTTCTCCGGCTTACTAAAGAGATGCAAGGCTAGGTATTTCAGTATTTAGAAGCTTTGAAAACATTTGCAAACAGCCCATACAATATAATCTCGAAAATAATAATATCATAGCGCAGCGGAAAAAGTATTTAAGTATAATATTGCAGCGGAAATGTAAATACGACCAACATGGTCAAACACGGGTTAAACAGGCCCGTTTATTCTAATGTCTAATGCAAGAATTTAAATAATAAAGTTTTCCAAAAATATGGTTCCCCCAAAATGAACGTGCTCATGATCATTCCACATACTCTGTAAGGAAAAAGGAAAATAGAATGGTTTGGTCAGCACAACTTGCTGAGTAAGTTAACACATGCATGATCGTAGGGTTTAAAAGCCATTAATTTAATATTTCATAAAAGCATGATAATATCCATAAATAATTTAAGTAATGCCATAATTAATTTAAATAAAGCATTTAATAATTTAAAGAACAACAATTAAGAATATTTAACTATCCCCATTACTCCCAAGAACATTATAGCAAGTATTTCACGGTTGCATCGCAATCTCGTCAATTTAGCCGAAAACCGGCGGCCGCAGCCATATCTGTCATACCCAGTACCACTCCGGAGCCTCGAGAAACCCATAAGGATATTCACGAGAGTGTAGGCCATATATCTCATGCCGTTTTGGCAACATATCTCAAATTTTTCACGCGGGGTCACCATCGTCCATATAGGCACGAAGTGAATTGTTATGAGGGCACCCTGCAGAGCACTCACCCCCTAATTTTAACGATCAAGTTCGTAAAGGGGATTTCCTAAATTTCCAGATTTCATATAATTATTTCAAAGAGTCTTCTACTCGTTTAAACCTTAAAGGCTAGTTTCATTGTTTCAACAAGATTTCAAGATTTGACTCGGTCAACCACAGTTTACTCAAAATTTCAATAAAAATCGAGTTTAATTCCAAAAATTCTGAAATTTCACCACTGACTCAGAAACATCGAGATGAACAACTTTCATGTTTTAACTTTTTCAATCCGAGTTATCGAAATAGGTCAAAATCATCAATTTTCGTCATAACCTAAATTTGTCCGAAATTCGTATACAGCAGTTCAAGATTATCAAGATCTAACATAGCAAATCAACTCCAAATTTAATGAAATTTTACAGAGATCATCTTAAGTCATTTATCTACAACTTTCATGTTCAGGCCAAAGATCTAAATCGATCTAGAACCTATGTCAAAAACGTGATCAAGATCGGACCTAAGTTCTGTCAAGAATCTCAAGATCTAATTTCAAGCAGCTCGGTTTCGGTTTGTTTTCACCTATCAAATCGTCTCTAAAAATTCTGAAAATTTTACAGTAGATAGATCCTAAGCCTTAGGAACGTTTTTCGAGTTTTAAGTTTTTCCGTTTGAAGTCGTTTTAAGGTTCGGAAAAATTCGTCAAAACTGTTGCGCCGGTAGAAAACATACATTGACAGATTTTCGAAAGATTCGATTAAGCTTTTAGGTTTGAATGTTTTAGTTACTCCCAAAACCATGTAAGTATTAACTTACAGATTTGTAGATATCTGGGATCATCTATTTCGAAGGCGTGGCTTCCAGTCCTCCGTTCGTCGGGTTCTACGTTCTAGATTCGATTCGGGGCGTAGAAAGAAAAATAAGAAGATTAAGATTCGTTTTCGAATCAAACGTAAGAGAGGAATGGATCGGAACTTACCACGATGTCTAGGAGACTCTGATTTTCATCCAAATCAGTCTCGCCTTGGTCTCGTGCCTTCGACGACTCCGGAATTAGGGTTTTCGGACGTATAGAGAGTTGTAGGGTTTTGGAAAAGTATTCGGAGCCTTTAAGAGGTCTTATTTATAGTTAAACAAGCCCTAGGGACGCCTAAGGTCTGCCCTAGGAGTCTTGAGCTGAATGGTGTTCAACCGAAGTCGGAAAATTCGGATTCGGGCGAGAAAATCTCGCACGGGCGAATCTGTCCGACGGCGCGGACGTGGCGCGCCCATCCCTCTTTGACCGCACGGCCACCGCGCCGAACTAACCTGGACTTCGGTCCGGGCGGGTCGTGCAATCCGTCGTGCTTTTCCTCCTCTCTTTCGGATTTCTATCCCTCTATGCTCCCGAATTCTGAGTTCCGGGGTATCTCCGGGTTTCTACTTTCTCTCTAAATTTTTACTCGGGTCTAATTGGATGTTGGACTCGAATTCTCGAGTTCATTGGTGTCGGGTTTCGGTGATTTATTTACCTTTAATAATTCCTTTTATTTAATTAAATTCCTTTAATTCCTTTTTAAGTTAAATCTCATTTCTCATTTCCTTATCTTTATTTATTTATTTATTTGCTTGATTTATTTATTTATTTTATTTATTGTTTATTTATCTAATTATTGTTTTATTTTATGTTGGAAAATTCTCGGGTATTACAGATCCTCCCACATAGTTGGATAAAGGTTGGAAGTGCATAAGGAAGGGAGAAGGTTTCCAAAAGAGAAAGGAAGGGATTGGGGGATTGGACGAGGTGGAAGGGCTGCAAATCCGGGATTTGATGGCATAAATTAACCTTAATCCTCTCTAGGATCATCAAGGCATTCATTGCAATGATAATCACCCCTTAATAACCCCGTTACAGCCCCCAAGAACAACCCTACTCATCCATTCCGAAAATTTGAAATTAACTTGAGTGTAGAGAGTTTTGTGAGTTGTTCATTGGTTTCCGGAGGCGTGGACGAGTCAATCACCATCCAAGCCTTGCATGCATTAGGTAAGGACATTTCTGATCCCTCACATTGATCTTAGATTCAAGTTTAAGGTTCTGACACTAAGGTTTTATCGAAGCATCTCAATTTAGGGTTCATTCAGAGGGTAGCAGTCTGAGTTGCTGTTTAGGACGCCTTTGGAACCAATCCATTCGAAGAATTTTTGACTCCAATCTGTTCAAATGTAAGTTAACTCCATACATTTCAATTTTTGGAGATTTTGGTTGAGTAGATTTCGAGTTCTAAGCCTAGAGCCATCATGTGACAAATCTGTCACAGTAGGTTTCACTATGAGTGTTTTTTTTGTGCCTATTTGGAATCTTTTTCTCAGAACCTTTTGTTCACGAAAAATGTTCCTAATATCATAAAGTTTATTTCCTCCAAATTTCACGAATTTTTCTTTCCATTTGATACTCCAAAACAGATCTGGTTTATTTAGATCCATCGTTAGAAAATCTGTCAGCTTTTTATTCCGAACTTGCACAGCAGTTTAGGCCATTTTAAAGTCATTTTCTCTCAATCATTCCTTCATGAAAGTTGTTCATAAATGTGTCTAGTACCTCTCTGTATAATTTTGTGATTTTTAAAAGTCGTATGTGAAAGTTATGATTTTTAAACCCACTGTTGGTCGAGCATCCACTGTTACTGAGACATAATGTGTTTAGGGTTTTCTGAAATTCAATATTTTGGCCAAGTTATAGTGCTCAAACCAAAAATGTTTCTTATGAAAAATATTCATTAATGTTTGATCTTGTGACTGTAAATTCAGAATTTTTAAGCATAGTTTCCTATTTTAAACACCTGTTGAAAACCGAGAGTGCATTGTTGAATTTCTGTCAACAGTTTGTGATTTTAAACAAGCTGTAAATAACCCAATTTTTTTCCTGTTTGCCGACTTATTTTAAAAAGTTCAAAACATGAAAATTTTTCCTCGGGGTTGTGCACCTACTGTCCAAATTTCGTAACCATCAGATGTTGTATGAATTTTTAAAGTGATTTGGCGCAAACTGTGGCGCAATTGAAGTAAATGGGGAAAACAATGAACTTTGGTGGAAATCTTGATATCGTACTTTTAAATCCCCTTAATATAAAATGTGGTTTTGAAACTTTGTGATTTATGATCGAGTGGGATGCTTTGTTATTTCTTGAGGGTATGTGCACTTGGCGTGTTATGTCGCCCCCTCTTGTAGCCAAAACCGCATTATGATTGGTGATGTATGAGTCTATACTCCTAGATGTATCCGTATGAGTTATCTACGCTCCAGAGTGTATCTGTATAGGGTACGCTGCATTCACTTACCTTGCGGGTTCGATTCCCCAAGGTGTATGTTTTCCCGCGGTGCGATTCCCCAGAATATTGATTCCTATGGGTTCGATTCCCTAGGATATATTTGAGTTCTTGAGGGTTTGATTCCCCAAGGACAGGGTGTCCTCGATCATATTGAAACAATGGTAAAAGAATGAAATTTGTTTATGCGAGAATAAGTATCTTATTCCGTGATTTTTTAAATCTTCTGCATTTTAATAAATTCCTTTTTAAATAAATTGCTCTTCTATAATTTCCAATATTTTAGTGTTGTATATTAACTTACTTAATACCGCTGTACTGATAAACCCGTTGTCTCTATTTTTTTTTCCAGATGTTGAAGAGTAGCGCACGATATTCATTTATGGGGTGAGATTTTCCGAAGACTTGTCACACTTGTTTTAAAATTATTTTTAAATTCCGAACTTTTGTTTTGGCCATGTTTGGTTGTATTGTTTAGCTTCCGCAATACAGTTTATGCTTGGTAGACTTTAAACCTTATTTTTATGTTCAGCATCGTCTGAAATATATTAAGTATTTTTAAAATTGATGCGACTTAGCCTTAACATCTTTTCAAGTGAGCTCGAAATTGTAACACCCCGGTTTTGGTCACCCAGGCCGGGATGCTACCGCCACACCTTTCTAAATAAGACACGATCGAATCGAGCTTATTTAAAAAGATGCTGAGGCTTTAAGTTGTACCAATACTTTAAAAATATTTAAAAACCATTCAATCGATGCCCGAATTAAAAATGAATTCCAACGTCTAACATGCATAGAGTATAATAGTGCGAAAGCTAAACGGGACCAAAACAACGCGGTGCCAAAAACCATAGTCCAAAATTCCAAAGTTCATTGCAAAAATTAAATAATATAAAGTGCGAAAAGTCTTCATAAGAAATAAATCCCATCCCGCGTGCAAGCTTACTCTTCAAAGTCTGAAAGAAAAATGGAATACAACAAATCAGTACGAACTGTACTGTGTAAGTTAATATACAACACAACCGATTTTAAAAATTTTAGAAGAGTATATAAAAATAAGATTTTTAATTTAAAAAGACGGATGAATAATTTATGGAATTCTTACACATGCCAAACGAATATTTTACCATTGTTCGTTATAATCGAGGACAATATGCCCATTGGGACTAACACCCATAAGAACTCAATTCCTTGGGATCAACCTCTGGGACTTGTACCCACGAGGGTTGTGAAAGCAGTGACCCTATACAGACACACTCCGGAACCCTAGATAATCCATACGGATACATCTAGGAGTGTAGACTCTTACAATCACCAAAAATCATATAACAATATTTTTGCCGTTTTGGCTACGAGAGGGGGCACCAAGTGCGCTTACCCTCAAGAACAATAATAGCATCCCACTCGATCACAACTCCCTTAGTTTCAAAACTTATAGTTTTCATTCAACCATTTTATTCATGCCATATCCAAAATCGAGTTTTAACCAACATCACAATAAAATCACATATCCAGATTTATGGATTCAAAGTGAGAGTAAAATTCAACTCAAATAATGTCATAGAAGCACAACATGGATTTCACAAATTGAGGCATGAAATTAAAACAAGAGCAGTGATCTGTTTTGCATTTGGAAATGTAGCAAACGATCTTTAAAAATTTCGAAAAATTTACAGTAGTTAGAGAACATCAAAATGAACATTTTTGATAGAAATAGCCATCTTCAAATTCGGACTGTTTATAGGCTAAATAGAGCGATTTCGGAAAGCCCTACTTTGAAAATCTTAAAGGCTTCAGCGTTTTCGACCAACAGGGAAATAAAAATCCGTAACTTTTTCAACAGGGTTCCCAAAATCGTAAAAATTGACGGAGACATTCTAGACATATTTTGAAACAAATCTCATGAGGGACTCGACAACAAATACCAATAATAGGATGATCTAAAATTCTCCACAAAACTGAACTTCACCAAAAATCGAATTGACAGCAACTATGTAATAGAATACCAGATCGAATTCGGGGTAACATATGAAGTCTAAAAATTATGAAAATGTACAGATCTCATCTTCAAAATATTAGAAATAATTTTCATGTAGGAAAGTTTTCTCAAAAACGATCGGATCTAAGCCAAAAACATGGAACAACAGAAAATAGTCGCAAGGAATAATAGTTGACAGATTTGTAAGGTTACGGAAGTGGACCTATATCTCGATTTCTACTCAACCAAAACTTCTAAAATTCGATGTGTATGATGTTAACTTAATTGTGATGAGATAGGTGTCGAATTTCTCCTCTTTGGAATCCTTGAAAACGCCCAACACAGCCCCCACGGATTTACTCTTCACCGAATGAACCTATTTTGGAGATGTTGGTAGAATTCCTTAGATCTAGGGAATGAAATTCGAATCTAGGGCCAAGGGAATGAAAGGAACCCTTGCCAATCAATCGATGATTGTCTTGGACGCTTGAGAAACGACCAAGTCCTCTGGAACAACCGAAGAACACCCACAATCTCTCCAACACTCTGGCAAAGTTCAATTTTTCGGAATGGTGTTAGGGTAGTGTTTTGGGGTCATAATGGGGTTAGATTTGAAGTGTATTAGGGTCCCAAGAGAACCCGTAATGAGAATAGAGATTGTGGGAATGTTTATTATCAGTCCAAATTCGGATTGAAGCCTCACCTACCCCCCATTAATCCACTCACTCCACCGTGGTTCAATGAATTCCTCATTTGTTCATGAACCAAACTTTATCCAACTTTGTGGGGGGTTTAATACACTCAAAATCCATCCAAGGGGATCCTAATACATCCATGAATGTCTGGGGAGTGAATTCCAATCGTTTGGACTCGCCAATATTGAAAACCGAAGCCAAAACGCATTGAACTGCGTTGGGGCGCTGCCCCTGCATGCGGCGCGCTGATGGCGCGCCACCGCGCCACGGCCGCACGGCCGCCACCAGCGTTTTCCTTTTTTTCTTTAAATAAATATTATTATGCTTTTTATTCAAAATCATAATGTAGGAATTATCCGGGTTCGTTGGAATAATTCGATGAGCCCATTCCGAGTCGCGATCGTCCGAAAATATTTAATTCCGCTCTCTCGGAATCATTAAATCCAATTTTTTAATTTTTGAATTTTAATTCTCGATGTCGATTTCTCGGGTATTACAGAAATGGTTTGTGTTTTGCTTGGGAGGGTGTGGCAGCGGCATTCCAGCCTGGATTACCAAAACCGGGGTGTTACAAAGGATTAATTCATACTAGATATTTTCAAAAAATTAGTCATACCTTATGGCATGCTGGTGGTGATAAACTCCAAATACAATATAAGCTTCCTAAAGCTTTTCTATGCATTATAATATAGTATTACTCAAAGTTTTATCTTAGCAAAAAATATTTCTAATCAAGTAATACCTGGAACTCCATTTTTAAATTATATTTATCCATTAAAAAATTGATAATAGAGAAATAATTGGAGCCTATAAAAATGATAATATTTTCCTTGAATTTATAATAGAACCCCTTACTAGTTTTTTGCATAATATTTATGATGATATTCAAGCAAAACAAAATCAAATAAATTTCTTAAAACAAGAAATTAGTATTATATCCATTGATGAACAATTGCGTAAACTGAAATTAAACAAAAAAATAAATTTATTCAAAAACCAATGGTCTTTAGAAATTTGAAATGATCACCCAAATGCTTTTTGGGATAGAAAGAAACATATTGTTTCATTACCTTATGAAAACACTTTCAATGAAAAAGATATTTCTACTAAGGCTAGACCTTGCCAAATGAATTCAGAATATCTTGAACTATGTAAAAAAGAAATTGAATCCCTTCTGCAAAAAGGATTAATAAGTCATTCACAACCTTCTTGGTCATGTACTGCCTTTTATGTTAATAAACATTCTGTAGTTGAAAGAGGTGTACCATGATTGATTATAAATTATAAACCTCTTAATAAAGCTTTAAAATGGATTAGAAATCCTATTCCCAATAAAAAAGAATTGTTTGATAGAGTTTATGATAGTTTAGTATTTGCTAAATTTAATTTAAAATCAGGATATTGGCAAATTCAGATTAATAAATCTGATAGATATAAAGCAGCATTTAATGTTCATAATGGAAAACGAAAGCTTGTAGCCATGGATTTGCTTGATAGGGTCAACAAACTTCTAATGAAGAAGTTGAAAATCCTTCATACGCCAAAATAGTTGATGATGAGGATTCTGAATCCAGTACTATTGAATTTTCAAAAAAATGAATCTAAAGAAATTATATTTCTTTTAGAAAAAAAAAGATCTTAAATGGAAAGTGGTGTGTGGAATATTTTCCAACACAACCCGCAGTGTACGGTCCAAGTAATAACCGGTGGTACCGATTGAATCCTCAGGGCACAGGGAATTATCAATAATTTATCAAATTTAAGCAGTGAATAAAATTAAATTGCATGAATTGTTTGTTTATCTAAAATCCTAATAATTCAGTTAATTAAAATAAGCTATAAAAATTCTAATTAACAAGCAAACAGAGAGAATGGATTAATTGATAAGCTAGATGAAGAATAGGATCCCTAGATCTTTCAACTGTTGACAGATTTAGAAAATTCCTATAAAAATCTAATTTTTAATCAATTTAATGCCTACTTAGAACAATCACAATTTATTAACCTCTCGGTTTTAATGATATGCAACTCATCCGGCTAGTGATTATCCTAAGTTTGGTTCTAACAAATTTTGCACTTTCTCAAGCTAAAAATTGTCATAATTAATATGTTCAAGTATTTTTCAATCACCTAAACAATAGAAGCCCTAGTTCAGATTTCCTTTCGGTCTCACCAAACAAATATAAGAATTGAACATATTAACATTAAATTAACGAAATTCATATAACAAAAGCAATTGCAAACAATATCCAAATCTAGGTCTCCCCAACATTGGGTTGAGCCTAACATAATATCACAAGAACTAGAAATAATAGTGAAAAAAAATAGTCCGGTGAAACATCTGGTAAAGGAACGCCACTATAGGATTCTTGTCAGATCTTCAATGGATTTCCTTCGTCTCCTCTTCTCTCTTACTCGGATGATGGATGAAAAGATATGAATGAATGTGGATGATTTTCTGGTAGAACAATGAATGACCGAACCCCCTCTAGGTCTGAAAACATGCTATTTATACTCCGGGATGCGAAAAACTCGAACAACAAAAAGTTGGGCCGCCTGACCTAGTGCCGTGCCTCGCAGCGTGCTAAACGCCTCGCACCGCGCGAGCTGCGCGCGGTGGTTCTTCATCGTTACGCAGTTCGCGCGTTCGATTCCCCGTGCGGACTTTCTTCAACATTTCTTATCTTTTCGGATTTGTGGAGCTCCAATGACTTCTTCCACGTCCCTTTGGCCTCTTGTTTGCTAAAAACACCTAAAATCATGTAATCTCAACACAAAATACATCAAAACGCATAGAATCATGAAATGAGATCACAAATTAAAATTTATACTAGAAATCATACTTTTTAGCAAATAATGTCACAATTCCCACCAAATAAACAATTAGCTTATCAATTAAACATAAGAAAATGTCACAATTTATGCACTATATCAACATCCTCACAACAAGTCTTGTTCGTCCCCGAACAAGGTAGAACTATGACCTAGCAGTATCAACACACATAATAGCCACCAAAATGTCTAAAAGCTAAACTACAACCAATCCAAGCTCAAGCATATATCAAAATCAAGTTCTCATTCTTCCCATCAACACTAACACCACCACTTGGCTCAACCCTCACAACGGTTCACGCAAGAAAATAAATATAAGTGTATGAAGTGCTCTCATATGAACAAGGTAAAAATTCACTCAATACCAAGGCAATTGAATTATCACTAGAAATTTGTAACACAATCACAAAATTACCACACTAGAATTCATCATAAAGAATCAATAGAACTTAAAATAAGGTTGTAACGGGGCTATGGTCCTTAGGTAAGAAAATTTGGATAAAGTGGGATAACAAAAGTGGAACAAGTGTTCAATGCAACAATAATAATCCCAAATATCCAAACATATTGAACCACACCTTATCACATCAAAATCATCAACCCAACCATAGAATGAAATAGTATGTGCCCCCGAATTCTCGTGGCTTTCAACAGCTCGGTTTCATAATTTGATTTAGAGGAATCCCACTATCTGACATTGCAAATGGAACTTCAACTCTTAATTGTTCTTGATTTAGTGTGTAAATTCTCTGTCAGAGGAACAATTTTGCCAGCTATATGTATCCACTTTTTTTTTTTTAACATTGGGGCACTATACTATTTTTACAAAGCTCGACTATTCCAATCTTCACATGATTTCTCTTCTAAAGCTTCCCCATAACAAAAATATTTCCAACTCCCCACTAAACATTGTTATCACTTGTTCCACATGTTTAAATTCTGAAGGCTTAAAAATATGTGGGTAGTGATAAATATATAGTGGCTCATCAAAGAAAATAGGCTAAAAGGTTCAGAAAGGCTTCCCTAAAGATAAATATGTCCAAGGTAGGAAGTGTTTAGGCCATGGGTTTCTAGGTGCATGTATCATATTCCTCGTCAAAATTTCAGATAGTAATTTCATTCATCATAATCACAAATAAATAGATCTAAAAGCATGCCTGGTTCACATAATCAAGAAAAATAAGGCCAAGAATTCTCACCAAGGGCTTTTTAGTTGAACCTAATAGTATGCAGTATGATGGGACTCATTTAAACTCAATAAATCAATCTACTCTAACAAGTTTTCAGTCAAGTTCAACTCCTAGACAAAAACGCAACTACTAGTGGTTACGTGTAGTGAACAATGCATCATCTAATTTGGGGTATCCCCATCCTCACACCAGAGGTTGACATTGTCCTCGATGTCTAATCAATAAGGTAAGGTATAGCAATCAAATGAGATAAACCAATCAGTGATCTACATAACACAACTAAATAGATAACTAAACAATCAAATGGCCACAGTCAACAGAATCGAGCCTCAATTATACAATCCAAATAGAAAGCAACTAAATAAAATACTCCTAAATACTGACTCCAAATAAAAATGAAAATCAACTACAACTAGAAATAAAATAAAATAGAACAACTAAAAATAAAAATAAACTAGAAAATAAAAATGAAAAGAAAAAGAAAAACAACCGTAGGATCACTGATGGGGTGGTGGAAATCGCCTGCGCATGTACTCGTCCATCTGATGCATATACGTGTACATGTCATGCATGGTGGCCTGCTACTGCATCTGCTGAGTGGTAAGTGCGTCCATGCGATCCTGGAAGAGATCCATCCGGGCATTGTATGCATCATGGCGAGCCTGAAGAGCTGCAAATCCCGTGTCCATCCCGAGCCGCATGTCCTGCATCATCTGCGTCATATCCTGGCCATGCTGACGTACATGTGGTGGAACTGCGGGAGGCGCAGGTGGGCGTGCCAGAGGAATCACCATAATCAATCCACCATCCTCGGGCTTAGGTCGAAGCACAGCCCGAGGTGCACCACGTCGCAAGGCAGCGCGCCGATAAGTGTGGCTCTGAACTTGTAATATCCACCCGAATCCACCTCATAAGGATCTGTCTCTGGTGTAGTGCGGACTCCTTGTGCAGCACAAAGAGCCTGAATGAGGTGGACATGTGTGATCACTCTACCGCCTAGACCTCGTGAAAGACTTCTCAAATTTTCCTCAATATATGCCCCCAGATTCACTCTACCGCCTCGAGCGATAAAGTGAATAATCCCATACAGATGGTTTAGAACGATGGCTCCGAGATAAAGGATGGACATGTCCTAACCATATCTGTGCTAGGACGCGCCACCGAATATCCATCGTCCTCAGACGCAGCTCATAATCACGCTCATGCACAATACTCCCCATGCAGGTAGTGGTGCTCGACCCTCGGGCTGTGGATGGAACTCGCCCTCATTGTGCATATCGTAAAACATGTTGATCACCTTAGCACTGAGATCAACCCGCCGGCCTCGAAGCCAAACTCTCGATAGATCCGTGTGCTCTCCAACACCTCCGATGTTGGAGATGACCTCCATAGCTAAATATAATGAGGCTATACCCTCAGAATGGCGTGCAAACTGAGTCCACTGAAGGTGATCCAACAACGGTCTGACTCTTCATTCATATGTCTGATGTTGAAACCCCTCTCATGAATATATGCCATGTTCATTCGCAGCTCATCAAAGTAGAAATCCTGAGATGACATGGAGGTGAAACGATGCCTGACATGCCTGCTCGGTCTATCCTCATAGGGAAGATCCTTATTCTTCGGCCCGCGAGGTGGCTCCTCATCCTCAGCGTCGCTCTCAGAGTCATCCGGAACAACAGGGGCAACAGTACTAGGTCTGGCTCCATCAACACGTGTGGCATGTCTCTTGTGCCTCGGAGAACACATCAAAGATGCCAAGATCACCCACATAAACAACAACATCCTGCAAAATGCCAAATATTAAATAAAGAAATACAATCCTCACACTAGGCATCAAGCAGGGAATAGCACAGAAAACCATCAAACACAGGCTTCCAATATATGTAATCCAGTACAAATCAAGCCTAACCATCCATCATCACAAAATAAAAGCAATCCAAAGCAAAGATCATGGCAAAACAAGAATGGAAGTCATTGTGGCATTTCATCGAACATGATTTGTGCATATGTAAACCAAACTTCTAATTCAATTGCATATTCGTCAATAATTCCCCAATGCAAGATATCATCAACTCAAAAATCAATAGTCACAATGTAGCATCGTATAACAATCAACAATTCAAATCCATGCCTACATTGCCCACTAATTTCGAAATTTGCATGTTCTTCACAAAAATTCAACATTGAACCAATAATCACCAAGAACATGTATCAATTATTGCACAAACAAGTTCAAATCAACGAATATATTCTCAGTTACCACAATCATACATTAAATTGCACAAATCAAGCCTAAAATCATCAACCCCCAATTTCTACACAAATCCTAGGTTTTGAATCTTCTTCACAAAATTAAAGAATCTAAGGCATAAAAATTGAAATTAACAAGTAATAAAAGTAACCCTATACCTTAATTTCAGAAATTTGTGAAGAATCGAAGAAGAATTGAAAAGGGAGTACCGATTTTGGAGAAAACTAGGGCTTTGTTCGAAAGAGGAGAGAAGAAAATGTAGCTCGCGCAAGCCGGGCGCTGATTTCGCCCTATTTGCTGCCTGTCTCGTTCACGCGGTCCCGACACGTTAAAGCATCTGTACCGCGCCGACACCATCGATGTTTTTTTTTTTAAATTGTGGCTGATATGTGCAAAAATTATTTTTTATTCTTGCCTTGCTGAATTATTCCCTAGACCAGTATTCCTACAAACCAAAAGTTTCACCAACTAAAAAATTAACAAAAATAGCTAAAAAGAAATAAAAATAAACTAATATATTGAAAAACACTCGGGTTGCCTCCCGAAAGTGCTGCACTTAACGTCGATAGGATGACAGTAGATCATCAATCAAGTCTCCAGGTATTGATGGACCGACAAGCTAACTTCACATATGGCTTCAAACGGTGTCCATTAACAGTGAATTTCTTCCCTTCATTATCCAATTCAACTGCACCGGAAGGAAAAATTTTAGACACAATAAAAGGTCCAGACCATTCAGAACGTAATTTACCTGGGAACAATCGCAGTTGGGAATTAAATAATAGAACTTTTCGCCCTTCACTAAATTGCTTGGCCTTCAACCTCATATCATGAACCATCTTGGTCCTATCTCTGTAAGAGTTTGAGGTCTCATAGGCCACAGCTCTCCAATATTCTAATTCTAGCAATTGTTCTTGTCTCTTTTCTCCTACAGCTGCTAAATCAAAATTGACAAGCCGAGTTGCCCAAAAGGCTTTGTGCTCGACTTCCACATGTATGTGACAACTTTTCCCAAAATTGTTTGAAATGGAGACATACCTAGAGCAGTTTTGTAGGATATGCCCAAAGTGCATCATCCAGCTTGTTTGCCCAATCTTTTCTTGTATGCTTGATAGTAGTCTCCAAAACATGCTTGAGCTCCCTGTTGCTCACTTCCACTTGTCCACAAGTTTGGGGATGATAAGGTGTAGCAATTTTCCGCTTCACCCCATAGTTGACTAGGACCGCCTCGAACCACCTATTCTTGAAGAGTGTGCCACCATCACTGATAATAGCACGAGGCACTCCAAATCTAGTGAAAATATGTTTCTTCAGAAAATCAATCACTCTCTTGGAATCAATGGTTGGCATGGCTAAAGCTTCCACCCACTTGGAAACATAGTCCACTGCAACTAGGATGTACTGATTACCACATGATGGTGGAAATGGACCCATGAAATCTATACCCCAAACATCAAAGATTTCGACCTCTTGAATGTTCTTTAGGGGCATTTCATCCCTAGGTCCAATCCAACCACCTTTGACACCTATCACATGCCTGCACAAAAACACGAGCATCTTTGTAAATATTTGGCCAATAGAAACCAGATTGCAATTGTAACACCCCCATCTTCGACGCAGCGAAATGACGGGGTGCTACTCTCGATGTTGCCGGCTCTAGAGTGAAAGCTGTCCCCACAAACCAACATGAGCTCTTTCTAGTGCGCTTTGGCCTCACTCACGCACACCCTGGGAGACTTCCCAGGAGGTCACCCATCCTAAAATTGCTCCAAGGCAAGCACGCTTAACTTTGGAGTTCTTATAGAATGGCTACCAAGAAAGAAAGGTACCTTGTTGGTATGAGTAGCTTATTTCACTCCATTTAAGGCATATTCCGAGGTATTACATTCCTCACCCCTTAAGATCGCAACGTCCTCGTTGCACTCGGCCATCCACATCCTTGGATGCCACAACCATCCACATCCCATGGATCTTTCACCCCGCTAGGCGCCTGAATACCACGGCACGCGGTCGCGGTCTGGCTCTGATACCATCTATAACACCCCATCTTCGACACAGCGGAAAGACGGGGTGCTACTCTCGATGTTGCCGGCTTCAGAGTGAAGGTTGTCCCCACAAACCAATATGAGCTCTTTCTAGTGCGCTTTAGCCTCACTCACGCACACCCTGGAAGACTTCCCAGGAGGTCACCCATCCTAAAAATGCTGCAAGGCAAGCACGCTTAACTTTGGAGTTCTTATAGAATGGCTACCAAGAAAGAAAGGTACATTGTTGGTATGAGTAGCTTATTTCACTCCATTTAAGCCATATTCCGGGGACCCATGAAATCTATACCCCAAACATCAAAGATTTCAACCTCTTGAATGTTCTTTAGGGGCATTTCATCCCTAGGTCCAATCCAACCACCTTTGACACCTATCACATGCTTGCACAAAAACACGAGCATCTTTGTAAATATTTGGCCAATAGAAAGCAGATTGCAATACCTTAAATGCAGTTCTATTGGCTCCATGGTGTCCTCCAACTGGTGAAGAGTGGCAATGTGCTAGGATATCCAAAATTTCATTCTCATGAATACACTTCCTAAGCACTTGATCTGAACAAAGTCTAAATAAATCTCCATCATCATAATGGTACATGTGCATATCCCTCATGAATTTCTTCACTTGATGTGGAGGAATATGAGTAGGAACATACCCTGCAACCAAAAAATTAACAACATCAGCATACCAGGGATCAGCAGTATGAATAGAAAATAGATGTTCATTAGGAAAAGAGTCGGAAATCTCCCAATCATGTTCCTCCTTCTCGGGCTTCATTCTGGATAGATGGTCTGCCACAAGATGCTCAGTACCCTTTCTGTTAGTGATCTCATAATCAAACTCCTACAGAAGACAAGTCCATCTAATAAATCTAGCCTTGGCATTCTCCTTCTTTGAAGTCAGGCACTTGATAGTAGAATGATGAGTGCGGATAAATGTTTTAGACCCCACCAAATGCAAATATCACAGCCAAAATTTCTTTTTCGATGGTAGAATAATTCCTTCGAGCTCCATTTAATGCCTTTGATGCATAGTAAATCACATGCATCTTCCTATCCTTCTTCTGGCCTAAAAAAACTCCAACTGCATAATCACTGACATCACACATCACATCAAAGGGCAAAGTCCAATAAGGAGCCTGAATAATGGGCGTTGTTGTCAGTCTCTTCTTCAATGTCTCGAATGTTGTCATACATTTATCATCAAAAATAAATGGGACATCCTTACAAGTCAAATCAGAGATATGCCCGGCAACCTCAAAACTTCTCCACAAATGTCCTATAAAATCCAGCATGTCCCAAGAATGCTCTCACACCTTTCACATCAACTGGGGGTGGTAACTTCACAATCAAACTGATCTTAGCTCTTTCGACTTCAATTCCATCTCATGAGATCCTATGTCCCAAAACAATTCCCTCTCGAACCATAAAATGACACTTCTCCCAGTTCTGAACTAAATGTAACACCCGAGAAAAAAAAAACAAATTCAAATTGTTTTGAACTACGTAGGCAGCTTGGAACTAATTTCTAAGTTCAGTCACAAAATAACTCACAAAATAACTCACAAAATAAATCACAAAATAAATCACAGAATAAATCACGAGATAAATCACAAGATCGATCGCAAGGACGATAGGAGGAGTTGGAACCAATTTAGACTAGACTAATTAGGACACTGAAATGTTACGAGCAATAAGCCGAACTCGTAACAAGTTTAAGGTAAAGATTCCGAACCGGAGACGACCCAAGGAATCGAGCTAACACGTAAAGGGTAGAAAACCGATAGAGAAAAGCAAGGAAAGACCCGACAGAACACGCGGACCGCCGAACCGGCCGGTCCGGCCGGCCAGTGCCCGCCGCGCGCCGCCGCGCGGCCACCGCGCGGACGGAGGCGTCACGACTCCAGGCTGGTCGCACGTGCTCCGCGCGGGCAAAAGCTTAGGTGCGCGTCACCAGCGCGCCAGAGGTGCTGAAAGTGTAAACTTTCCTTCCATGGCGATTTTCTTGCCAAAAACAACACCCCTAACCATGGCAACCGAATCTCAGCCTTAGGGAAGGCTATAGGACGGTAATAGGGTGTCCCAAACCCTAGGTTTTCAGAAACATTCAAGCCTCCACCCTCAATTTTCTCTCCAAGTCCAAAATCCCTCCGAATCCACTTTCGAACGAGTATTCCGGCGACGGCAAGGCGAAAGGAACCAAGCCCTGCCCTCTAGACTCTTGGTAAGCTATTCTAGAAAGTTTTAGTTCCTCCATATATCTCAGAAACTCGGATTCTAACCCTTTTTCCTTACTACGATTTCACGTCGGAAAACGAACAAAAAGCGATCGGAGAAGTTGGTCGTTCGTCGTGACCCTAGGACGTCCGGAAACCCAATCCAGCGACCCTATTCTCTAACTAAGTAAGTTAAGACCTTACTCACAAATTTTTGTGGTTTATTATTGTTTAAAACTCGAGATCTATACCCGTAACGAAAACCGCTTTTCAAAAACCCTATTTTCGTCCAATTTCAAAAACTCGCCTAAAACTCGACCTTCGGGAATTCAAACTGAAAACTTTTCAACATAGATTTTGTTCCTAAGACTTGAATCTATCTTGTGTCCAAATTTCAGCCATTGACATTAAGATTTGCTATCCCAAATCTCGCTGTAAACCATCGGTGACAATCCGAACATTTGAAACCGTTGACAGATTTCATTACTCGACTTGATGCATGTTTTTCACCCGTTTTTAGAATGATTTAACTTTGCATTCCTAAACAAAAGTTGTAGATAAATGTGTCTAGATTATGCATATAAAATTTCATGGATTTTGGAGTTCATTTGATATGTCAAAACGGCCGAATTCAGAACTGTGTAAAACTACCTTTTTGAGCCCGCGCGTGTACATGTTGTGGTCGATTTTTGAACACCTAAAATTCATTATTTATAATTTCTTAAAACATGAAAGTTGTTCCTTAATGTGTTGTGTATCTTCTGTAAAAATTTCGGATCAATTGGCTTTGAAATGAATTTTTAATCGGCGTCGCACGAATCCGTGACGAAATCAGTTTTTGAGGCAGAAATTATCTTTTGTAAAGAACTCAAATTTTGACTCACTTCGAAACCTTATTTCCAAAAACTTAAAACATGAAAGTTGTTCGTGTGTGCGATTTTGAGCTACTGTGTAAATTTCAGAATTTTTGGTGTAAAAATGAATTTTTAATCAAGAAAGGCGTAAACTGCGTCAAATCGGATTTTTCGAACTAGAGAAAACTCGAACTATGAAACGCGATATCGAATCTATTGATCACTTGAAATACGAACTTTCGAAAAATCCCGTGCACTAGGCTGAGCCGATCTTCATGCTAATCATTATCTTTGAGACTGCCTCGTTAGTGGTCTCCTTACTGTTAGGGATATTTTATTGTGAAGATGTTCGTGATATTTACCGTTGTTGCAACATCATGCCAACAACGCTTTATTCTCTTCACTGGAAAAAGCACAGAATAGTACAGTGACGTGGCATTTCCCCTAGCAGGCCTTAGAAGGGTTTAGATGGGCCTTAAAACCCATATAAATACCTACCTTCGTCCTTGAGGGATTGTGTGAGAGTATAGCCGCAATCACAGCTTATTTTACAGAGCATTAACAGATTCCTAAGCTGTGATTATGGCGGATTGACAGCTGAAGAAGAAACCCCTGGTCTTCGTTGTTTGCAGAAGGCACCAACAACTGTCCTGCTACTGGTATATCTTTTAGTTGCTGTGTCTTCCATTATTCATGGGGTAATTGGGATTGTGTTTATGCATTTCTGGGTTTATTGTTTGTAAACACAATCTAGGTGTATTGTAGGTGTTTTTAGCACCATTGAGCTTAATTTGTTGATTAGCTAGATTCCACAAACACCACCTTAATACCTACCGGTGAATTGTGTGCATTTGGGTAGATAGTTGATGCTCCCTTGTGCTCTTCTAGTCTATTTGGGTAGATAGGAGAGTTCATTGGAATGTAAGGGTATGTAAGGTGTGGTTGACTCTTGTTCGATCAGTTTGGTGGAGATTTAGTGAATCCTGGCTTGGAGCCCCTAGATGTAGATCGGTGGATCGAACTGGGTGATCAAACTCTTGTGTTCTTGTTTATGTTTTCCGCACTCTGTTTCTGTATTTGCCTTTGGTTGTGGTTTGCAGGTTGTTGAGACATCGCTGAAACAACCCTTGCAGGGTTTTATATATTAGTTTGGGCCTGTCAATTGGTATCAGAGCAGGGGCTCTATTGTTTAACTGAGTCCGGTCCAATATGAATAGAGAAGGTGGTTCTGTTTCGAGACCTCCTCTGTTTGATGGTTCGAATTATCCATTCTGGAAGAATCGAATGAGGATATTTCTCAAGCACTCTGGTGTAGATGTCTGGAACGCTGTTCTAACACCCTGGGAACAACCTATGAAAGAGGTCCGCACGCCTGCTACTGAAACGTCTGCTGCCATTACTACTTTTGTTCCTGCTACTCAAGAAGAAATGTCGGCTGCTCAGAAGAACAAGGAACAAGGGAACAATACTGCATTGAATTGCTTGTTTAATGCTGTTGAGGAGTCACAATATCACATTATTTCAAATTGTGAGACAGCTCATGAAGCCTGGACTGCTTTGGAAGCAGCCTATGAAGGATCTTCTGATGTTCAAGCCTTGAAGCTTCAGAGAATTGAGTCTGCCTTTGATAGCATTCGGATGCAAGAGGATGAGAATATTGCCGCTTATCATGCTCGGTTTAAGAAGTTGGTCAATGAGGCTCAGTCTTTTGGCTTGAAGTATGATAATGCAAAGTTGGTTCGAAAGATGCTGAGGACAGTCACTCGAAGATATCAATCAAAAGTTTCCACTCTTGAAGAACTTGAGAAGACCAAGACCTTCACTCTTGAAGCCTTGGTTGGCTCGCTTCAGACTTTTGAGATGAACTACTTGGAGGAAGAGCCTACTCGTAATCTAGCTTTCAAAGTTGAGGATGAAATTCAGTGTGTTGACCAAGAAGAGAAAGCTTATCTAACCAAAAAATTGGCAAGGATTCTACAGGACGAGAGAGCCAGGAAGCTGAATTACAAGAAAAATGATAAGGGTCGTTATCAGCGAGGTGTTTCATCATCCCGAGAACAACCTTCCAAGCCTAAGTCAGACAGTTCCTATGACAAAAGGAAAGGTTACAAGAAGATGGAGTTACCTGATACCTTTAAGAATTTGAAGTGCTATGATTGTGAAGGCGTTGGCCATAAAGCTTCTGAATGTCCTACTGCTAAGAGAAGGGTTGGAAAAGCTCTTCAAGCTACCTTGAGTGATGATGAGGCCAGCACTACTTCCAAGGAGGAGGAAGATGACAGTGAAGATGGAGAGATGATAGCTTTCACTTTGAAGGACGTTGTTCTAACAACCGATGATACTCTGTCCAAACATCTGTCTGATACAGAGTCTCATGAATCTGATAGTGAAGCTAGTCGGTATGATTATGATGAACTTCTTGCAGGATATGAAGGTGAAAGAGGATCATGCAGTTGCTGTTGCTGAAAATAAGAAGTTGCTCGATCAGAAGGGAGATCTATTGGTGCTTATTGATGAGAAGGATACTGAAATTACTAGTCTCAAACAATCTTTGGCTACTGTGTCTACTGAGAGGGATACTCTGCTGGAGGAAAATGATGCTTTGCTTGCCAAGACCCAAAAGATAGACAACATGGTTAAAGGGAAAAACAAGCTGGATGAGATTATCAGTCAAGGGAAATCACCATCTAATAGAGAAGGTATTGGTTACAAGCATAATTCTAAGCCTAACAAGAAATCTGCACCTACTTTTGTGCGTGCAGGTACCACTGAAACCAGTGCTTCCAAAGCCCCTGAGATATCTGATAATCCAGAGTCTCCTAAGAAGAACAAAGATTGCCCTTACTGTAAATTCCAAGGTCACCCTATTCAACTCTGTCAAAGACTTACCCAAGATCTTCTTGGTGGTCGACCGGTTGTCTGGCCATCCCAAGAACTACAGAAAAAGGTCAAACTTACTATGATGTGGATGCCTAAGTCCAAGATTATTCCCAAGATGTGCTTAGTGGTTCTTTCTGCTCAGAAAGGCCCCAATGATGGTAAGTGGTATTTCGACAGTGGTTGCTCTCGTCACATGACTGGTAAGAAAGATTTTCTCATTGATTATGTGGAATCTGATTGTGGAGAAGTACTCTATGGAAATGGAGCTCGTAGTAAGATTTGTGGTTATGGAAAAGCTAAAGGTGCAAACATGGGTTTCTTAACTACTGTCTACTATGTTGCTGATCTGTCTACTAACCTTATTTCCATAAGTCAACTTTGTGATGAGAAATTCTTTGTTGGTTTCACTGATGAAGATTGTATGGTCATTGATCCTGCCTATAATTGTGTTATTAAAGGGGTTCGATCTTCTAACAATTGCTATGTCTTGAAGCCTGCCGTGGAAACAGTTTTTCTGTCTCAGGTTGAAACTGCAAAGTTGTGGCATCAAAGATGTGGTCACATGAACTACTAATCTCTTATTCAACTTAGCAAGTCTGGCGTTGTTCGAGGGTTGCCCAAACTACGGAGCAAAGATATGACAGTCTGTGGTGCTTGTGCTAAGGGTAAACAAGTTCACTCCTCTCACAAGGTAGTGGATACCATTCAGACTTCAAGGTGTCTTGAGTTATTGCACATGGACTTGATGGGACCCACTGAAGTTCCTAGCCTTGGTGGTAAGAGGTACATCTTTGTATGCGTTGATGATTTTTCTCGTTACACTTGGGTTGATTTCTTAAAATCCAAAGATGAGGCTATCTCAGTGTTTTCTAAGCTATCCTTAAAGATCATGGCTGAAAAGGATCTTAAGATAGGGCGTATCCGATCTGATCATGGAAAAGAGTTTGAGAATCAGTTGTTCGCACAACTCTGCAACAACCTTGGTATTGCTCACGAATATTCAGCCCCACATACTCCACAACAGAATGGTGTGGTGGAGAGGAAGAATCGTACTCTTCAGGAGATGGCTCGTTCTCTTCTTCATGCCAGCAAACTTGGGAAACGTTTTTGGGCTGAAGCTGTGAATATCTCATGCTATATTATTAACCGTGTGTACATGCGACCTCAGACAACCACTACTCCATATGAAATTTGGAGAGGAAAGACTCCAAATATTTCTCACCTTCATGTCTTTGGAAGCGTGTGCTATGCTTTAAAGGATCGTACTACAGTTAGAAAATTTGATTCCAAATCCGATGAAGCTATTTTCTTGGGATATTCAGTGGGTTCAAGGGCATATCGTGTTTACTTGAAGAGGACTTCAAAGGTTATTGAGACTGTTAATGTTGTCTTTGATGATGCTAATCTCTCTGCAGGTTCTGTCTCTTCTCGTGATGAAGATGATAATCCTTTTAGGATTATTCCTCATGTTTCCTCTAGCACACCTCCTGAAGCTGTTCCTACCTCAACTCCTATTGAAGTTTCTGATACTGAAGAAGTTGATCCGGTTGTTGATACAACTGGTGAACAACCATCAGCTCCAGATTCTCCCAAAAGGAGAGGTCCAAAACGCAGGTCCACGAGCACCTAAGTATCACTCTAAGGATGATATTATTGGTGATCCTTCTGGTCCCAGGCAAACTCGAGGTCATCAACTCAACATCTCTGAATTAGCTAATATGTGCTTTCATATTATGCATTGTTTTGTTTCATCTATTGAACCTAAGAATGCTAACGAGGCTTTGCAAGATGAGTTTTGGATAGCTGCAATGCAGGATGAGTTGCTACAATTCAAGCGCAATGATGTTTGGGAGTTGATGGAACAACCAACTGGTGTGAATGTCATTGGCACTAAATGGGTTTTTCGGAACAAAACTGATGAGCATGGGAAAATCATTCGAAATAAGGCTCGCTTGGTCGCACAAGGCTTTACTCAGATCGAAGGTTTGGATTACGATGAGACCTTCGCCCCTGTTGCTCGCATTGAGGCAGTAAGGTTATTACTTGCTATCTCTTGCTCTCTTGGTTTCAAACTTTATCAAATGGACATAAAAACTGCGTTCTTGAATGGCTATATCAAGGAAGATATCTATGTATCTCAACCTATCGGTTTTGAATGTCCTGATCATCCTGACTATGTTTATAAGGTCAAGCGTGCGCTTTATGGTCTAAAACAGGCTCCTCGTGCCTGGTATGAACGCTTGTCTACATATCTCTTGGATAAAGGCTATGTGCGTGGTAATGTTGATAAGACGTTGTTCGTACAACGTACAAACAACCATCTTTTGGTAGCACAGATTTATGTGGATGACATTGTTTTTGGCTCAACCTCAGATGCTCTTCGAGATGCATTTGTACACTCTATGCAGACTGAATTCGAGATGAGCATGATGGGTGAACTCACTTTTTTCTTAGGGCTTCAGATCAAGCAAACCTCCGATGGGATTTTCCTTAATCAAGAGAAGTATGTTGGCACCATGCTTCAGAAATTCAAAATGGAGGATTGCAAGATTGCTAGATCACCTCTTGGTCAGCATGACAAGATTACCAAAGATGAATCTGGGATTTCGGTTAATCAGAAGATGTATCGAAGTATTATTGGTAGTCTCTTATATCTCACTGCTAGTCGTCCGGATATCTCTTTCAGTGTTGGTGTGTGCGCTCGATATCAGTCAGATCCCAAAGAATCTCACCTTCGTGCTGTGAAAAGGATTCTTCGATATATCAAAGGTACTCCTGGCCTTGGTCTCTGGTATTCTAAACGCTCTTCCCTTGAGCTCATTGGTTATACAGACTCAGACTGGGCTGGTTGTTCCGACGACCGCAAATCAACCACTGGTGGCTGTTTTTATCTTGGCCACAACTTAGTCAGCTGGTATTCTCGTAAGCAAAATGTTGTTGCTTTATCTACTGCGGAGGCTGAATATATTGCTGCTACTCATTGTTGTACCCAATTGATTTGGATGCGTCAAATGCTTTTGGATTATGGAATTTCCTTGGATGATTTCCTTATACACTGTGATAACACCAGTGCCATTAACATCTCCAGGAATCCCGTACAACACAATCGGAGTAAACACATTGACATTCGATTTCATTTTATTCGAAATTTGGTGGAAGATGGTTTATGCAAGATTCAGCACCTCTCGTCGTTGGAACAACTCGCAGACATCCTTACGAAGAACTTGGAGACTTCTCGGTTTGAATCCTTAAGGCGCAGCTTGGGCCTCTGTTTTTCTCACTAATGGGCTATGTCTCGGGTGGGCCCTTGTCTTTCTTGGATAAATATTCTTTGGCCCAAGCCCAAGCCCAGGGGGAGATGCTCTTAACCGCTTGCGACGGTTGCCGGTTTTCACACTCACGCACGTCTTCATTCTCTCTCTCCCCAGTGAGACTCTGCAGTTCTTCTCCAGTTTTTCCCCGGTTTTCGTTTCTTCTCCGAAAATTTGAAAATTTCTCTTGCCATGGCGTCTCCTTCAAGCTCCAATATCAATCCTGATGAAGTTGTGGATGCTCAGCCGCTCGCTGTCGATGATTCTCTCTATCGCGCTCGTCTTGCCGCCGAACAATCTCCTGAAGATGAGCATTTTGAGGATGCGCAAGAAGATGTCGACGCTGCTGTCGATGACTACTTCGTTGCTGAGCCATCTGACGCAAATATGGAGGTCGATCCTACTCCTGAGAAGGGCTCTGACCCTCAACCTGCTTCGGACAATGTCGAGACAACTTCGGCTGGTGCAGAACCAAAAGCGGATGTTCCGACACCAGCAAACCCTAGCGCGGGTGCTGCAAGTCCGACATCCCCTTCGGTCCCTGCCCCCGATGTGGCTCCGTCCGCTCCTGTCCCTCCTGGTTCTAGTTCCCCTCTGTCGCCGTCGGCTATTGCATCTGGAGATGGCTTGCTTATGCTTGACCCTGAGTTGAATGCTCCACCCCATTCTGGGTCTGCTCAACAAGTTCCTTTTGGAGGGTCTCCGTCTGAGGATGTTCCGACTACTGAAGGACAACCATCCCAGGTTGATCCTGATGACACCCCTCTGGATGAGATCAGGAAGCAAGTCCGTGAGAAAGGGAAGCGCAAGGCTGTTCCAACACCGCCCAAACAACCTTCGAAGAAGAAATCTCGGAAGGCTACTCCTAAAAAGAAGTCTATCCCTGTTCTTAAGGAATCAGATGCCCATTCTCCTCTGTATTTCTCTGCTGATGGAGAAAGGTATGCCTTGGAAACCCTTCACTCTAGAGGTTTCATTTCTGAAGAGTGTTATGTGTATCCATACTATGATCAGATTGGTTTTTCTGAGTATTTAGAGAAGAAGCATTTGTCTGTTTGGGCTACTACTCTTAAACGCTATTCCCCTACTGTTGTTAGAGAGTTTTATGCTAATTTGCACCCTGATATCCTTGATCCTGTGTCCCCTTGGTACTGCAAAATTTATCTTTGTGGAGAACTGCTTGATTTTACCCCCTCTGTTTTGAATGAGTTGTTGGAACTTCCCTCCAACACTGACATGAACAATCCCTTTGATCTGCTTAATGCTGAGCTAGCTACCATTGCTTCTACTATTTCTGCCTCTAAGAAATTTGCTTTTGGTAGAAAGGCTATGAGTCCATCAGATCTTTCTATGAAGTTTAATTGCCTTTTTAGAATTGGTGCTTCGAATTTCTTGCCCACTTATAATGCTAGCCAGCTTAGTTCTCTAATGGGTAAATTCCTGTATTCCATTGATGAATGTCCTGAGATTCTCAACTATGGTTACCTAATCATTAAGCATATGTTGAAATTCTCTCATAACACAATTGAAAAGAATACCCAACTGCCCTACCCTGCTCTCATCACTCTGTTTGCCCAGTCTTGCCATTTACTTGCCCCTAATGAAACCTTCATTAAGGTCAAGAAACACCTTCCTTCTGATAAGCTTAAAGGGTTCCATAATGACTTCAAGCTTGGACCCCAAAAGCTTGGCTCTGCTCTCGTTGATCATATCAGGAGTGAGCTGCAACAAGTGGAGAAGGAGTTAGGCATTCTGAATGATAAGCAGATGGGATTGAAGAGGAAGGTTCGAAAGCTGGTAGCCCTACTTCCACATTCTTTTGATGCTCCAGCTGAGGGGGAGAATGACTCTGAGGATACTCCCTGATCTGCCAAGTAAGGGGGAGATACAGTGGAAAGGATTGCAAGGGTGCTGACTATTTTTGCTGGTTATTCTGTAATTCTGTTGATGTTGGAACTACAATCTGGTTTTTGGACTTTCTGACTTTTGCTGATGGACATTCTGGTTTTCAGGTCTGTAATTGATTTCTGGCTTATTGATGGATACTATCTTGGATATTCTCTGGATATTGATTATGAGATTATCTCTTATGGATGGATGCTTTTGATTATGCCTACTCTACTTCTGCTCCTATACTTATTGGCATGTATGTATGTTGAGTTTTTGATGCTCTCTGATATGATATTGTCTTTCTGTGCTTCCTCCACTGTTTTGACTACTTGGCCCGATCATCTCCACAAAGGGGGAGATTGTTAGGGATATTTTATTGTGAAGATGTTCGTGATATTTACCGTTGTTGAAACATCTTGCCAACAACGCTTTATTCTCTTCACTGGAAAAAGCACAGAATAGTACAGTGACGTGGCATTCCCCTAGCAGGCCTTAGAAGGGTTTAGATGGACCTTAAAACCCATATAAATACCTACCTTCGTCCTTGAGGGATTGTGTGAGAGTATAGCCGCAATCACAGCTTATTTTACAGAGCATTAACAGATTCCTAAGCTGTGATTATGGCGGATTGAGAGCTGAAGAAGAAACCCCTGGTCTTCGTTGTTTTTTCAGAAGGCACCAACAACCGTCCTGCTACTGGTATATCTTTTAGTTGTTGTGTCTTCCATTATTCATGGGGTAATTGGGATTGTGTTTATGCATTTCTGGGTTTATTGTTTGTAAACACAATCTAGGTGTATTGTAGGTGTTTTTAGCACCATTGAGCTTAATTTGTTGATTAGCTAGATTCCACAAACACCACCTTAATACCTGCCGGTGAATTGTGTGCATTTGGGTAGATAGTTGATGCTCCCTTGTGTTCTTCTAGTCTATTTGGGTAGATAGGAGAGTTCATTGGAATGTAAGGGTATGTAAGGTGTGGTTGACTCTTGTTCGATCAGTTTGGTGGAGATTTAGTGAATCCTGGCTTGGAGCCCCCAGATGTAGATCGGTGGATCGAACTGGGTGATCAAACTCTTGTGTTCTTGTTTATGTTTTCCGCACTCTGTTTCTGTGTTTGCCTTTGGTTGTGGTTTGCAGGTTGTTGAGACATCGCTGAAACAACCCTTGCAGGGTTTTAGATATTAGTTTGGGCCTGTCACTTACTATCTGAGATTGCCTCGTTAGTGATCTTGCGCGCTGTGTTTTGGATCGCCTCGTTAGTGGTCCTACTATCTTTTGAGACTGCCTCGTTAGTGGTCTCCCATTGTTGTGGACTGCCTCGTTAGTGGTCCTATGTTGAGATTGCCTCGTTAGTGATCTCCCGGTATGGTGTCCTCTTCTTAGTTGCGGGATAAATTATAAAAGACTTGTGTGAGTGTTAATTACGCTTAAAATCCGATTTACCATGTTTTTAAATTACGCATTTAAATATCGTCATTAAATTATGCCTTTAAATTCCGCCTTTAAAATTTAGTCTTTCAAATTATGCATTTTCGTCTTTGATAAATTAATCATGTTTTTCCGCTGCGAATAAAAGATGGATTTTGAATGAATGCATGAGAAGGTAAAAATCTTTGGATTTGAACACATGGAACCCCTTAAATTGTTAGTTAGGGATTAACTTACTCGGTATATTTTTTTATACTGATAAACCGTTGTTATTTTTCTTTTACAGAGTATGTCGAGTGACGCATTGCATATGCACTTGGGGGAAATCATAATGGACATTTTAAATTCTGCATCGTACTGTTTTTACCGGGTCTGTTAAACCCGAGGATTTGGCCATGTTGGCCGTGATTTACTTTCCGCTGCATTTACTCTATTTATTTTTCGCGCATGATGATTACTACTATCGTATTTTAAATTAAGTATTATAAATTTCCGGACTAAATCTTGAAATGTTTTAAATCTTTTACATACCCACAAGCCTTGCATTTCCTTAGTGAGCTCGGGAAGCCGTGTCTTACTAGGGAGATGTGGCGGTGACATCCCGGCCTGGGTTATCAAATCCGGGGTGTTACAAGTTGGTATCAGAGCCCGAAAATTTTTAAGCTACTACTATTATTTTAAACCATTATTTTTAAAACCCAAGTATTATTTTTTTTTAAATTATTTATTTTGACTACTAGTATTATTTTAGCCCAAAAGCTTAATTTTTACATAGCCCAAAATCTTAGCCAAAAGAAATATTAAATTTTTGGCCCACTATAGAGGCCCAACTTTTATTCTTACCCATGAAGTGGATTTATTTTAAAATACATGGATAGATTGCATTTTTAAATTGAGAAAAGGGGGACTTGCACTTGCATGTCGCATATAGATTTAAATTCGTGCATAACTAATCTTGCCTAAAACATATTTTAACCTTAACCTACCTTGTTAACAATAGATGGCCGCCCCAAACGTGAACATGATCAACCAACTAATGAGGTTGATTGAAGCATACCGCGAATCTCCTCAAAACGTGAACAACTTCAGACTAAGGGTAGAACAAATGGAAGCTAACTTGGGCCACCTAACTAATTTGGGCCAAGCGGGACATCAAGATATAACCCAACTCCAAATCCAAATCAACGAACTCCAGACCCGCGAGACTGAGCTTCGGACCCAGATTGACGACGTAGAGACCCAAGCAGGGGTCTTGGGACATCAACTGCATCACCTGAAGGATGATCTGCTTCCACCTGCCCCTCTCAACCCGAGAACTCCTCCTGTAGCTAGCCCCGTTATTGATCCTGTCGCTGTCCCTGCGGCCGTCCAAACTCCAGTTGCTATCGTTGATCCTGCTCCTGCTGCTGGGCCAGTTGGCCAGCCAGCCCAGTGTTCCATGGGCCCCTTGGCACGGGCACCATCGAGGAATCGAGTGATGAGGATGACCCCATGGAGGACCCGACCACCTACCCTCCTCAGGATTAGAGATTTTTGATACATTATTCCTATTGTTCTCCTTTTCTATTTTCCCGAACTATCCTTAGCATTTTGATTCCTATCGTTTGTACCGAATAAAGTTCCCTACTAAGCAATAAAGTTCACAAGCATCTATTCTATGCGCAGTCTTTACGTTTTATTTCATTGAAACTCAACAAACCAATGGAACGAGACAACAACAAACAAGCAACATACGCACGACAAATCGGCAAAGTACCTAGAACCCTAAATCCTAAAACTCAGGGTCTCGACGCTTCAAACTTTACACCCTTAACATAAATGACTGAACGAATAGATGCAAATCTTAACCAACTACTAGTAGGCATCGCTCAATCTAGCAAAGCATTTTCTCCCAACACTCCATCAAATCCCCAGAACTCTAAACCTACTTGTGCTCGTATGGTGATAACAGGATGGCACCTAGAGGACGAGGAAGGACCTTCCCTGCCACCCCCAACACCCACGACACACCAGGACAACCCAATGAGCAAGCACCTAACGTTGAGGCGCCAAACCCAGCGGGCCCGATGCCCAACCCTGCGGAAGGGCGAATGAGGAACATGGAGGAACTACTGATCGCACTGGGCAATGCTTACGTTAACCAGGGCGGAGCTGCCGCGGCACCCCCTGCCGGAAGCAAGGATCAATTACCTGGCTTCGGTAAACCCCTACCGACCTCCCTACTATGTAGGGGAGGAGGATCCATCTAAGCTTGAGGAATGGTTGAGGAATTTTGACAAATTACTGAATGCGGTGAGATGCGCGGAAGGGGAGAAGGTTCACGTGGCCTCGTACTATCTGGGTGGCAGGTACCTTTCATGTCCTAAGTACTCCGCTTAGAGTTTTATTTGATTCCGGAGCCAGTTGCTCCATATTATCTTCGAGGGTTGTAGCTGAACTAGATCTACCTAAGTGCGAAATGATTAGCTTAGGAATCCAACTGCCTTCGGGAGAAGTAATAGCCTGCTCTAAGTGTTACAACGGAATACCTGTGGTAATCAAAAACGTAGAATTTTTCGCAAACTTGGTAGAATTCGACGACAGTGACTTCGACGTCATACTAGGGATGGATTGGCTAACCCGTTATAAGGTCGTGATCGAATGCCAAAAGCAAAGGATCACGCTATCAAAGAATAGGGGGAGGAAAGTTATCTTCTACTCCCAACCCCCTAAGAAGTCTAACAAAATAGTCAACGCCCTCAAGATATGCAGCTTAGTGCGGAAGGGTTACGCGCTATACGCATGCTACATTCACAACCTGGAAGCTGAGGGAGTCAAGATAGACGACATCCCAGTGGTGAGGGAATACCCAGATGTGTTCCCTGAAGACGTTCCCGGTATGCCACCCAAGAGAGACCTTGAATTCACAATAGACCTCATCCCGGGGACGGAGCCTGTTTCGAAGGCTCCTTACCGCATGGCGCCACTGGAAATGAAGGAACTAAAGGAGCAACTCGAGGAGTTGCTAGAGAAGGGATACATCAGACCGAGCACGTCCCCATGGGGAGCACCGGTCTTGTTCGTCAAGAAGAAGGACGGAGGGTTACGACTGTGCATCGACTATAGAGGACTCAATCAAGTTACCGTAAAAAACAAGCGCCCGTTGCCCCGGATCGAAGATTTGTTCGACCAGCTAAAGGGAGCTATGGTATTCTCAAAGATCGACTTACGCTCGGGTTATCATCAATTGAGGATCACCGAAAAGGACATCCCAAAGACGGCGTTCAGGACTCGCTATGGACACTACGAGTTCACGGTGCTATCTTTTGGGCTAACAAACGCCCCAGCCATGTTCATGAATCTCATGAATAACGTGTTTCGAGAACTGTTAGATCAATGCGTGGTGGTGTTCATAGATGACATCTTGATCTACTCGAAAAGTGAAGAGGAACATTCCGAGCACTTACACAGAGTGCTAGGGATCTTACGAGCGAACCAACTGTATGGTAAACTGTCCAAGTGCGACTTCTGGTTAAGGGAAGTGGCATTTCTCGGGCATATAGTATCCGCCAACGGAGTGGCAGTAGACCCAGCAAAGATCTCGGCAGTGACCGAGTGGGTGCCGCCGAAGAATCCAACGGAGATAAGGTGCTTTCTTGGATTGGCGGGATACTATAGGCGATTTGTAAAGGATTTCTCGAAAATTGCCCGCCCGTTGACTCAACTGTTGAAGAAAGGGACGAAGTACGACTGGACCAGCGATGCGAAGCCGCATTCCAGGAACTGAAGAAAAGACTTACCACGGCGCCAGTATTGACATTACCATCAGAGGATGAAGACTTCGAGGTGTACAGTGACGCCTCGAAGGAGGGACTAGGATGCGTGCTAATGCAAGATCAAAAGGTTATAGCATACGCATCTCGCCAACTAAAACCACATGAGGAAAACTACCCGACGCACGACCTAGAGTTGGCCGCGGTCGTGTTCGCCTTAAAGATTTGGAGACACTATCTCTATGGGCGGAGGTGTCGAATGTTCACCGACCATAAGAGCCTCAAGTATATATTCACGCAAAAAGAGCTGAATTTGAGGCAGAGGAGATGGTTAGAACTGATTAAGGACTATGACTTGGAGATCGCGTATCACGAAGGGAAGCCCAACGTCGTGGCCGACGCCTGGAGTCGAAAAACTCAACATGTCGCGAACCCACTTGTGATACCATCCGAATTGTACAAGGACTTGGCGAAATTGAGTCTAGAGCTGGTGCATCCTGGCACGGTAACTGAGGTCGTCACTGCGATGGTAGTGGGACCGACAATATTCGACGAGATACGGCTCGCCCAACCGGGTGACGGGAAGTTGGAAGAAATCAGGAGAGGCATTACCGAAGGAAAGGCAATGGATTTCAAAATTCATGAGGACGGAAGCATCCGCTTCAAGGGAAGGTGGTGCATACCACGGGAACCCGCGGATCTGAAGAAAAGGGTGATGGAGGAGGGCCATTACACCCCTTACTCGGTTCACCCCGGAGGGGACAAGCTATACAAGGACTTGAAGAAGAACTACTGGTGGCCGAACATGAAGAGAGAGGTAGCCGAGTTTGTGGCAAGATGCCTCACCTGCCAGAAGATCAAGGCAGTACGACACAAACCCCTAGGACTAATGCAACCATTAGAGATCCCAAGCTGGAAATGGGATAACATCTCAATGGATTTTGTTTCGGGGTTACCACGCTCACCGAAGGAGATGAATAAAATCTGGGTGATCGTGGATAGATTGACAAAAGCCGCCATATTTGTCCCAATGAAGGATACTTGGTCGATGGACCAATTGGCAAGAGCGTATGTCGACAATGTGGTACGCCGGCATGGAGTACCACACGACATCATCTCAGATAGAGACAGTAGATTTGTCTCTCAGTTCTGGACCAAATTGAAGGAAGCTCTCGGTACGCAAATAAAGATGAGTACTGCGTTCCATCCCATGACGGACGGGCAGACAGAGCGAACAATCCAAACACTGGAGGACATGCTGCGGGCATGTGTGCTAGAATTTAAGGGGAATTGGGAGAGTCATCTACCCTTGATAGAGTTTTCCTACAACAACAGTTACCATGCCAGTATCGGCATGGCACCCTTCGAGGCAGTGTATGGACGTAGGTGCCAAGGCCCATTAAGCTGGGAAGAGAACGACAAGGCGGTAATAGTGGGACCACAACTTGTGGAGGACATGGCTCAACAAATCAAGATCATCCAAGGAAAGATGAAAGCCGCTCAGGACCGGCAAAAGAGTCACGCGGACGTGAGACGAAAGGACTTGGAATTTCAGGTCGGCGATAAAGTCATGCTAAAGGTATCACCAATGAAGGGTGTGATGTGCTTCGGCAAGCGAGGGAAACTGAGCCCACGGTACATAGGGCCGTATGAAATCCTGGAAAGAGTGGGAAGTCTCGCATATCAGCTAGCGTTGCCACCACAGTTTGCTCGTGTTCACGACGTATTCCACGTCTCCCAATTGAAGAAGTATGTGCACGATCCGACCCATGTACTCCAACCGGAAGAGGTTGAATTTGAGGATGACCTAAGTTATGAGGAAGTTCCGGTGCGAATACTTGACACAAAGGAGAGAGTAACGAGGAATAAGACCGTGAGAATGGTCAAGGTCCTTTGGTCCAACCACGAGACGGAGACGGCAACGTGGGAGTTGGAGGCCGACATGAAACAACGTTACCCTACCCTCTTCCAAGACGAACCGGCCACAGTTATGGGGACATAACTGTATTCTTAAGGGGGGGAGGATGTAACACCCGAGAAAAAAAAAACAAATTCAAATTGTTTTGAACTACGTCATGACTTGATCCCTTCACAGGGTACGTAGGCAGCTTGGAACTAATTTCTAAGTTCAGTCACAAAATAACTCACAAAATAAATCACAAAATAAATCACAAAATAAATCACGAGATAAATCACAAGATCGATCGCAAGGACGATAGGAGGAGTTGGAACCAATTTAGACCAGACTAATTAGGACACGGAAATGTTACGAGCGATAAGCCAAACTCGTAACAAGTTTAAGGTAAAGATTCCGAACCGGAGACGACCCAAGGAATCGAGCTAACACGTAGAGGGTAGAAAACCGATAGAGGAAAGCAAGGAAAGACCCGACAGAACACGCGGACCGCCGAACCGGCCGCCCGGCCACCGCACGGACGGAGGCGTCGCGACTCCAGGCTGGTCGCGCGTGCTCCGCGCGGGCAAAAGCTTAGGTGCGCGTCACCAGCGCGCCAGAGGTGCTGAAAGTGTAAACTTTCCTTCCATGGCGATTTTCTTGCCAAAAACAACACCCCTAACCATGGCAACCGAATCCCAGCCTTAGGGAAGGCTATAGGACGGTAATAGGGTGTCCCAAACCCTAGGTTTTCAGAAACATTCAAGCCTCCACCCTCAATTTTCTCTCCAAGTCCAAAATCCCTCCGAATCCACTTTCCGACGAGTATTCCGGCGACGGCAAGGCGAAAGGAACCAAGCCCTGCCCTCTAAACTCTTGGTAAGCTATTGTACAAAGTTTTAGTTCGTCCATATATCTCAGAAACTCGGATTCTAACCCTTTTTCCTTACTACAATTTCACGTCGGAAAACGAACAAATAGCAATCGGAGAAGTTGGCCGTTCGTCGTGACCCTAGGACGTCCGGAAACCCAATCCAGCGACCCTATTCTCTAACTAAGTAAGTTAAGACCTTACTCACAAATTTTTGTGGTTTATTGTTGTTTAAAACTTGATATCTATACCCGGAACGAAAACCGCTTTTCAAAAACCCTATTTTCGTCCAATTTCAAAAACTCGCCTAAAACTCGACTTTCGGGAATTCAAACCGAAAACCTTTCAACATAGATTTTGTTCCTAAGACTTTAATCTATCTTGTGTCCAAATTTCAGCCATTGACATTAAGATTTGCTATCCCAAATCTCGCCGTAAACTTTCTGTGACAATCCGAACATTTGAAACCGTTGACAGATTTCATTACTTGACTTGATGCATGTTTTTCACCCGTTTTTAGAATGATTTAACTTTGCATTCCTAAACAAAAGTTGTAGATAAATGTGTCTAGATTATGCATATAAAATTTCATGGATTTTGGAGTTCATTTGATATGTCAAAACGGCCAAATTCAGAACTGTTTAAAACTACCTTTTTGAGTCTGCGCGTGTACAGCATGTTGTGGTCGATTTTTGAACACCTAAAATTCATTATTTCTAATTTCTTAAAACATGAAAAGTTGTTCCTTAATGTGTTGCGTATCTCCTGTAAAAATTTCGGATCAATTGGCTTTGAAATGAAATTTTAATCGGCGTCGCACGAACCTGTGACGAAATCAATTTTTGAGACAGAAATTATCTTTTGTAAAGAACTCAAATTTTGACTCACTTCGAAACCTTATTTCAAAAAAACTTAAAACATGAAAGTTGTTTGTGTGTGCGATTTTGAGCTACTGTGTAAATTTCAGAATTTTTGGTGTAAAAATGAATTTTTAATCAAGAAAGGCGTAAACCGCGTCAAATCGGATTTTTCGAACTAGAGAAAACTCGAACTATGAAACGTGATATCGAATCTATTGATCACTTGAAATACGAACTTTCTAAAAATCCCGTGCACTAGGCTGAGCCGATCTTCATGCTAATCATTATCTTTGAGACTGCCTCGTTAGTGGTCTCCTTACTATCTGAGATTGCCTCGTTAGTGATCTCGCGCGCTGTGTTTTGGATCGCCTCGTTAGTGGTCCTACTATCTTTTGAGACTGCCTCGTTAGTGGTCTCCCATTGTTGTGGACTGCCTCGTTAGTGGTCCTATGTTGAGATTGCCTCGTTAGTGATCTCCCGGTATGGTGTCCTCTTCTTAGTTGCGGGATAAATTATAAAAGACTTGTGTGAGTGTTAATTACGCTTAAATCCGATTTACCATGTTTTTAAATTACGCATTTAAATATCGTCATTAAATTATACCTTTAAATTCCGCCTTTAAAATTTAGTCTTTTAAATTATGCATTTTCGTCTTTGATAAATTAATCATGTTTTTCCGCTGCGAATAAAAGATGGATTTTGAATGAATGCATGAGAAGGTAAAAATCTTTGGATTTGAACACATGGAACCCCTTAAATTGTTAATTAGGGATTAACTTACTCGGTATATTTTTTATACTGATAAACCGTTGTTATTTTTCTTTTACAGAGTATGTCGAGTGACGCATTGCATATGCACTTGGGGGAAATCATAATGGACATTTTAAATTCTGCATCGTACTGTTTTTACCGGGTCTGTTAAACCCGAGGATTTGGCCATGTTGGCCGTGATTTACTTTCCGCTGCATTTACTCTATTTATTTTTCGCGCATGATGATTACTACTATCGTATTTTAAATTAAGTATTATAAATTTCCTGGACTAAATCTTGAAATGTTTTAAATCTTTTACATACCCACAAGCCTTGCATTTCCTTAGTGAGCTCTGGAAGCCGTGTCTTGCTAGGGAGATGTGGCGGTAACATCCCGGCCTGGGTTATCAAATCCGGGGTGTTACACTAAACTAGACTCCTCATATCTAGCCAGGACAAACTCTAAATTCTGCAGACAACCCTCAAATGACTTCCCAAAAACTTAAAAATTATCCATGAAAATCTTAATCGTCTGCTCCAACAAATCTGAGAAGATGGCCATCATACACCTTTGGAAAATAGTTGGGGCATTGCACTAGCCAAATGACATTCTGCGATATGCATAAGTGCCATATGGATAAGTGAATGTCGTCTTGTCCTGGTCATCTGGAGCAATGGGTATCTGATTGTAACCAGAATACCCGTCCAGAAAGCAATAGAAATCGTGTTCAGCTATCCTCTCCAACATCTGATCCACAAACGACAATGGAAAGTGGTATTTCCTAGTAGCATTCTTCAATCTCTTATAATCTATGCACACTCTCCATCCTGTGACTGACCTAGGAGCTATCAACTCGCCATCCTCAGTTTCAGAAACCGTGGTACCGCCCTTCTTAGGTACTACATAGATAGGACTCACCCACTTACTGTCTGAAATAGCATAAATCATGTCTGCATCCAATAATTTCACTATATCAGCTCTAACTACCTCCTGCATATGTGGATTCAACCGCCTCTGTGGCTTTCTGATTGTCGGCATATCCGTCTCAAGTCTAATCTTGTGCATACAAACACTAGGACTGATCCCCTTAATATCTCAATGGTCCGTCCAATAGCCCGGATATGTCTTTTCGAAACTTCAGTCAATGCACATTCCTGTTCGCCTATGAGTCCTGCAAGAATAATAACAGGAAGTGTGTCATTTAATCCAAGAAATAAATACTTAAGATGACTTGGTAGATCTTTCAATTTAATCTCGGGTGGAGATTGAATTGATGGCAATAAAGTCTTAAGAATAGGTAAGGAAGGAGCTAAAAGAGGTAAGGAAGACTCCCTGTCAGAAACCGCGAAAGGCTACCTTTAAGAATAATTTCAAAGCCTACATATAGATATATATATATATATCAAAATACAAATTTTGGCTTGCATAAAATATAAATACGCATTTGTACATGTTTACAATATAGATTATTTAAATCCATAGTTAATTTAGCCACAAGACTCTTAAAAATATCCATCGTTCCATACAACACATAAAATCATGGTTTTACAGTCACAACAGAAAGTTTGGACGAGTTTAAAAATATAAATGGAAGGCGATTGCTACGAAATTTGGAATGGAGATAGCCAGGACATAGAGGATCAATTCACATGGAGGAACCTTTTCAAAATAAGCAACGGAAATGGCTCAAAAAGATGGATTTTTACAGAGAATGAAAACTGTCAGATTTGCAGATTTGACTAAAGTGATGGATTCCAAATTTGGTACTTAAAAACCATGGATTGGGATCTCCAAAACTTAATGTAGAGAGTGTTAACCTAAGTAGGAGTGATTAGGATTGCCGAATTTCAGATTTGGCAACTACGGACAGAGAAAAATCAAAGCACACTATCCACGAAATCCTTCGAATCTGCTGGAACCTTGACCAAAGGGATGGAATAATCAATTTCTACTTTGGATTTTATAATTTATGGGAATAAAAAATATTTGGGAAGATTGTTTACTTACTGGTTTAGTGATTAGAAGATGGAGAATTCTATAACTTGAAGCTCTTACCTGTCCAACAGCACCAAACAACTCACTGAGACACTATACTTTCTAGAAGTTTGTAGGTATGGAGAAGGGGACGAATTGGTTGGGTTTTTTTTTTTAATGGATTAAAGGGTGTTAATGGCTGGAATAATTAAGATATTGAATGTTCAAGAATGTCATGATACTTTCTAGTAATAACCACAATTTACTCTTGATAATAATAATTCCTAGCAGCTCACTCTATGGAGAATGAAAAGTATCCATAACTATACTTAGTAACAATTGTCTGGCTTTATGATTCCTGATGAATACCTAGTGACACACGATAGAAAGACAAAGTTCATGGTCTAATTTCTTCCACCAATTGACGGCTGCTACAATATAGAATTTAATTGGTATGATTAGTACATACGTTACAAGTCATATCACTTAATAATAATAATCTATATAATAAATCCTGAATACTTTTTGGTCTGTGCAGACTCTTTCGTTCTTATTAAATTTAATTCATCCTTTTTAATTTTAAAGGGTTAATCAGTCATTATATGCTTATTTTAGATCAACGGCTCTTAAGTTTACACGTAATCTGCTGACTAATTACACATCATCGGACACATCATCAATATCTAAATTTAGAAAATAAATCTATCTTTTAATATAACAAAATATTGAGAAAATCTTTATATATATTTTAAAAAGATATAATTGATTACAAATATATATATATATATAAATTATTTGATTGTATAAATAATATTTTAAAGAATATTAATAAGGCAAGCAAGCATGATGAAGCCTGTTCTTCGAGTTGAAATAGAAGTGTTGAGTAAATCAAAAAGAAAAAGGAGATCATGGCTAAGAGGAAACAAGAAATTTCGCTCCTTTTAGTCGTACCTTCGTCATCTCTTCATTCGTTGACGTTTTTATCCCTTTATCTTTAGTTGGTGATACAGATATTAAGAATTCATGAAGATCTTTTTTAGAAATAGGTGTTTCCTTCAGGTTATCGTGGGCGGGTAGAAACTTTCATTCAGAATATATGACATCGGAGCTTGTAGAAAAAGGATCCTATATAAAGAGAAGGATTCCGGTCTGATATAGACGAATTTCTTGGTCTTCTTAGGCGTGAAGAAAGGGAGTCAGATCAATATCCCCTGGGCAAGCCGTGATCCATGGCCCAAACGAAAGTAAAAAGACTTCTAGCTCATAGTTCAATTGGACATGTAGGTTATATTCGTACTGGTTTCTCATGTGGAACCATAGAAGGAATTCAATCACTACTAATTGGCATCTTTATTTTATGCATCAATGAATCCATGTCCTAGGTGTATCAAAAAACATTCTTTTCGCTAAGTGTATATAATAAAATAGAGTGAAAGGGTCCTATCACCAGCTTTTCAGATCTCTATTGCCATGAAGGAACATTTCTATCTTTATCTTAGCACGAGAGCGGCATATCGTGGGTCAAAGGCCTTTGTATGCCGAAAGAATACAACCACAGCTATCTCGTCGCTAGGGTATTCTCAAGCCATTTATTAGATAGATAGGGCAGGAGTTCCGTTCATCCCGAGTCTTGTCTTAGTATGTTGTTGTTACGGCAAAAGGATGAGTTGGGAACTCAGCCTTGATGTCTTAGTAGTAGAATATAAAGTTTCTCAGATCCTTTCTTTTCGATGGAGTAGACGGGCGTATAACTCCTAGCTCCCCGTGTTGGTTTGGAAAGCCCTTTCAGCCACTCTTCTGCCCCTTTATCCTATGGTCTCCCCTCTAAGAATTAACGTAATCGCTAATGAGTGTAGTATGATAGGCGCACTTGATTTAAATAGAGATGCGTTTATCAGTTCCATCTTAGGCGGTAATCATATATCAATATAAGGAATATAATAATCATATATAAAAATATTTCATTGAAAATATGATTTAAACTTTAAATTGACCCTAAAAATATTAATTAATATAAAATGACTAATAACCCAAAAAAATTTATACCATTCTAAACAAATTCTACATAATATTTTTTCTTTTTAAAGAAGAAAAGAAAGAAAAGGAAAAAAGACTAAAACACATTATAATTTAATTATTAGGCATAATATCTTTAATACAGTAATCCTCATCTATTTTAGTATAAAATAAAAATTTATATAAAATTCGGAGTAAATTGTTGTACAATTTTTTCTATAAATAATTTGTACTCTAAAAGAATATAAGATCAACGGCTCTTAAGTTTACACGTAATCTGCTGACTAATTACATGTCATCGGACACATCATCAATATCTAAATTTAGAAAATTAATCTATCTATTAATATAACAAAGTCTTGAGAAAATCTTCATATATATTTTAAAAAGATATAATTGATTATAAATATATATATATATAAAAATTATTTGATTGTATACATAATATTTTAAAAATATTAATATTATAATATTATTAAATAAATTTAACTAGGTTAAAACTTTGTCTAAAAAATATATAATCATATATCAATATAAGGAATATAATAATCATATATAAAAATATTTCATTGAAAAAGGCTAAAAAGATACAATGAGAGAAAAATCTAGGGTTTCAACTGCTTCTTCGTCGGCGAGTCCTGTGCATCATAATTTCCAGGCGCAGCACGATCCGGGAGGGCGACCGCGCTCGTTCGCCGAGGCCCTGAACAATGGAGATCATCGGCCTAACCATGCAGCGGTGAAACGGCAGGATCTTATAGCGGAGAGCTTGGTGCGGAAAAGTTACGTAGATGGTAATACGGTTATTCCGAAGTTTATTATTGACGAGTCCATTGAGAGGGAGGCGAGAAAGGCGTGGGAGGAAACTCTAGTTGTCAAGGTTATGGGCATAAGGGTGGGGTACATGGTGTTAAAAGATCCACTCAAAAGGTTATGGAAGATGCAGGGGGAGTTTGAACTTATTGATGTTGGGCATGGTTGATTCATCGCAAGATTTGATCTTTTGGCGGACAGGGATTCGGTGGTCAACAGGGGGCCATGGATGATATTCGACCACTATTTGGCGGTGATGCCATGGTCTCGGGAGTTTGATCCTTGCAAGACACAGGTCAACAAGACGTTGGTATGGGCACGGCTTAATGGGTTATCGATGCATCGGTACAGGGAGGACATTCTATGGGCGGTGGCTTCTGGGATTGGTGATGTTATTAAATTTGATAACTACATGCAGAAGTCCTCTAGAGGAATGTTTGCTCGTGTCTGCGTTGCCTTAAACCTCAACCGGCCGGTCACAGGTAAACTCTTGCTGAATGAACAATGGATTCCGGTGTCGTATGAGGGTTTACATCTGCTCTGTGCTCAGTGTGGAAGGTATGGTCACTTTGAAAGGGATTGTCAACATACTCCGGGTGTTCGGCAGGACGGGCCAGCGCACGTTGAACAGGCTGAGGACTCCGGGGAGGGGGATACGGGGAAAGGATTGGAAGGGGAGAGGCCTGTGAATATGGATACTAGTGGACAGAAGGAAGCGAGGGATGAGTCCTACGGGGAGCCGGTATATGGGGAATGGCTCACTGTGGTCCGTAAGAAGAACAGTTTCCCCTGCGTCCTCGTGGGGAGACCAGAATTTGAATAAGGATAGGGTGGAGCAGGAGGGGAAGGGGGAATCCAGCCAGACGGGTCAGGTGGATGCTGAGGATGTACATGTTGTCCAGGAGACCCCGCTTGGGGGGGGGGGGGGGAGGGCACGTCGACGATACAAGGAAGGGAGGCTGAACGACCTGGTGAGAATTTGGTGGTGGTGGAGAGACGGCCGAGGGAAGGCGCGAGGGGACTGCATGGCACTAAGAGGGCCGGTACAGAGGTTAGCCCGGATTATGGGCGTTACCAGGTGTTGCAGGAGGAGGCTATGGAAGAGGATCCTGTCCGGGGGATTACCTCCAAGGGTTTGTTGCTTTTGACAAACGGTGAGGCGGGGGAGTCGACCTCATTTTATAGCTGGGATGAGGAGTTTGTTGAGGCGAGGGGGCAACCTGATGAGGATCCTCCTTGTTAGTGTGGGGGTGTGGGTCTAAAGTAGTACTAGTTATGGAGTTTAAGGATTTTACTATGGTGGCGTGGAATGTTTGCGGTATTATGAGCCGAACGGCTCAGCAATGGATGGGTGATTTGCTTAGGGAGCATCGACCGGACATTTTATGTGTTATGGAACCTCGGGGGCAGTTCAACAGGGTTCGCAGTTTTTTGTTCGGGCGGGGTTTGTGCCGGTACATATTCAGGAAGCTGTGGGTATGAGGGGAGGCCTCTGGGTTCTTCGGGCCAACCGTATGGATTGTGGAATAACTGTAGTGGATAGTAGGGATCGGATGATCACGTTGGAGTTAGCTAGAGGAGCGGTGAGCTGGCGTGTTACAGCCATGTATGCTTCACCAAACTATCAACGACGCCGGAACAATTGGTTGGAGTAGCGGGGCTTGGCAGATCAGATGACTGGGCCTTGGATTCTGCTGGGGGACTGTAATGAAATCATTTCGGAGAAGGAAGTGCAGGGGGAGTTTATCTGGCAGAACGGGCGGCGGAATTCAGGGAAGTTTTGGATTATTGTCGTTTGCTGGAGAATTCGTCCATCAGAGCTGCCTTCACCTGGTCGCGGATTGCAGGAGAGGGGAGAAGAATTAGTAAGCGGCTCGATAGGGGAGTTGGCAACCTGGAATGGATTAATTTATTTGGAGAGGGTCGGGTCATACACCTTCTTCGTATGGGGTCGGACCACTCTCCGTTAAAACTATGCTGTGGAGAGATGCTGAGGGCCCCGGGGCCGCGGCCATTTCGGTGGGAAGCAGCTTGGGAACCCATACAGGTTACCTGGAAGTGATAAGGTGGTGTAGTGAGCAGGCGGGGCCGGATCTGCCCCAGTTTTTTGAGAAAGTGCAGGTGGAATCAATGGCTTTCAATCGGGATGTCTTTGGCAACATCCGTGATTAGAAGAGGAAGCTTAAAAATCGGATTATTGGGGTTGAACGTTACTTGAGACGGGTTGATTCGACTAGACTTCGTATATTGGAAAGTGAACTCAGGGGTGAGTTGGAGGCTCTCTTGGAGCAGGAAGAGATTTTATGGTTTCAAAAGGCACGAGATAAATGGGTGAAATTAGGGGATCGTAACACCCGGTATTTCCATGCTCGGACTGAAATTCACCGTAAGAATAACCGGATATATGGGCTGAATATTGATGGAAGGTGGGAGTCACACCACGATGTACTACAGCAACATGCGCTGGTTCATTTTAAAGCTATGTTTGAGGCGCATTCTGAACCGGCGTACGGGGCGGCATTGCCAAATTTATCTCCTGTACTGGCTGGACAGAAGGTTGTGTTGGATGAGGAGGCCACAGGAGAGGAGGTGAAGGCGGCATTGGGCACTATGAGGGCATTGGCGGCCCCGGGGCCGGACGGGTTCCCGGCGGCATTTTTCCAAACTTATTGGAACATTGTCCAGGCACCGGTTGTGAAAATGGTGCTTGATGTTATGGCGTCGAAACAGGTTCCAGATGGATTTGCCCAAGCGTATATGTGCTTGCTTCCTAAAGCATTGATTCCTATGTCCATTCAACAGTACCGGCCCCTCATGTTATGTAATGTGACCATCAAAATTATCACTAAGATTTTGGTTCGGCGCATGCGGCCCATCCTTTGTGACATTGTGAGCCCATATCAGTCGGCGTTCTTGCCGGGGCATGGCACGGCTGATAATGGGTTGTTGCTTCAGGAAATAATCGCTTCCATGGAGAACCCTCGAGGGCACAGTAAGTCGGCAGTGGTGAAGATCGACTTTACAGAGGCTTATGATACGGTTTGTTGGACTTTCTTACAGGAGTTTTTGGATGAGTTAGATTTAGCAATGGGGTGTAGGGAGCTCATCATGGCATGCGTTAGCTTGGCCTCGTTCTCCATCTTATGGAATGGTTCACCTATTGGCCACATCCAGGCCCATCGGGGACCACGACAGGGGGATCCCCTTTCCCCTTATTTGTTTGTATTGGTCATGGAGAAGCTCTCGCGAACGATACTTCAGGAGGTGGAAGGTGGAGTTTGGCGGCCATTGGTACTAAGGCCGGAAGGGTTAGGGATCTCTCATCTTATGTTTGCAGATGATCTCATTTTTTTTTCATTATTGGAGGAGTCCAGCATCAAGACCATGGCGGAGGTGCTCGCTCGATTTGGTTCCAGATCTGGCCTTAAAATGAATGCGTCCAAGTCTTCGGCGTTTTGTTCTCCTGGAGCGAGTATTCTAGAGAAGGGTTGGTTGCAGCATTATTTGGGAATAGAACCAGGTAACTCGATTGGAACTTATCTTGGTTTTCCTATGATACATGGTAGATTGAAGGCCTCTCATTTTGATGATGTCATGCGGCGTTTGGAGGGGAAGCTTGCTTCTTGGTCTAGCTTTCTGCTCAACAAGGCCGGGCGAATTACCAAGGCTCGGGCGGTGCTGGCAGCCATTCCGGTCTATGTAATGCAAGTGCACTTGGTCCCTCAGAAGGTGTGTAATGAGATCGACAAGTTGATTAGGAGGTGGATTTGGAAAGGGGTAGAAGGGAGGGGCCTGCATCTCGTGCGATGGGAAATAGTTACCAAATCTAGAAGAGAGGGAGGGCTTTGCAGTCTGCTCGCAAGATGAACCTGGCGCTACTTGGACGTATGGTATGGGACTTGGTGAAGGGTCATGACAAGCTGTGGGTGAAGCTTCTTAGTGACAAATATGGGCTGGAAAGAGGGCTTCTTCCGCAGTCGCAATATCGTGGTACTAAAGTCTGGAAGATGTTGCATAAAGTTAGTGAAGTGTTCCGGAAAGGGTTTGGAATTCGGGTTTGGAATGGTGATAGCTCAATATGGTATAGTCCTTGGTGGAAAGGGAGGGCCTTGCCTCCAAGGTGTCGTTTGTTCATTACAATGATGTCGATTTGAAGTTGAGGGATATTATTGTAGGGGGTCATTGGCAGCTGAATGAGATCTATTCATGGATTCCTGAGGAGGTCAAGGGTGAAATTCTGAGCAAGCCAGCGCCTCACATTTCTCCGAATTCGAGGGACATGCTCCACTGGAGGGGGGATGTGGTGGGAATTTACAAGGTCAAGTCTGGATATAAGTGGTTGAGTGGGGGGGAGGAAGAGTCGGGGGTCTCTTGGAATTGGATTTGAAAGCCGTTTGTGCCAGCGAAGATAGGGATATTGTTATAGCTTATGTGTCATGATGCTCTCCCTTGTAATGTATTGCGTCTTCGAAGGAGATTGGCAGCGTCGGATTTATGCTCAATTTGTGGGCAGGTGCGGACACTTGGCGGCATGCGATGTTCTTATGCTCTTGGGCCAAGGAGGTGTGGTCTAAATGGGGCTTTCAACAATTGGTTATGTCAGTCGCGGAGGGCGTGGAGGATGTGCATGCATGGTTGAGGGCAGCAGTGGTTAAATGGAAGTGTAAATTCATAGCTTTGCTCTGGACTGTTTGGGTTGAATGGAAAAATAGGATTTTCCGTGGAGAAGATTGTTTAAGTAGCCTGCTTACATACAAGGTCGGCCATTTGGTTCAGGCGTTGGAGAGGGCGGCAGGGCACCCTTCGGTGGATCGACAAGTGAGGTGGATAAGGTGGAAGGAGGAGGTAGAAACTGGACCGCTGTTGCATTCTAATAGTTGTGTGTTGCATGGCGAAGGGAAAGGGGGGTTTGGTGCGGTGGTGCGACAGGAGGATGGGACTTGGAGGGGGGATGCTCTGGACAGGTTGGACATCGATGCATATTGGAGGTGGAGCTCTTGGCGTTGCACCATGGGTTGCGATGGGCAGTGAATGCAGGAGTAATCCTCAAGGTGTGCTTCGTTGATTCTATTGAAGTGCAACGGTTGGTGGTGGGGGAGGCCATGCCTCATCATGTTTTTTGGCCGTTAGTCCATGACATTCGTAACGATGTCCGCAGTATGGAGGGCTGTATTGTTCGACATGTGCATCGAGAGGGGAACCAGGTGGCGGACGCCTTGGCTAGAAGGACGGCTCGAAGTGAAGAGTTCTACACGACGTGGGCTTTTCCGCCAGACGAGTTGATGCCATTGCTTGCTAGAGACACTAGTTGAGTGCCATATGATTCTTTTATTCTTTTATTTTTTTGTTCATTTAGCTCGCCTTCTCAGGCTGTGTCACCAAAAAATATTTCATTGAAAATATGATGTAAACATTAAATTGACCCTAAAAGTATTGATTAATATAAAATGACTAATAACCTAAAAAATTTTATACTTCTAAACAAATTCTACATAATTTTTTTTCTTTTTAAAGAAGAAAAGAAAGAAAAGGGAAAAAAAGACTAAAACACATCAGAGTTTAATTATTAGGCATAATATCCTTAATACACTAATCCTCATTTATTTCAGGATAAAATAAAAATTTATATAAAATTTGGAGTAAATTGTTATACAATTTTAATAAATAGTTTGTACTCTAAAGAATATAAGAAGTATATTAGTATAAACAATATATAAAGATTTGTGAAAATCATAAATAGTTTAGGGTTGAAGCAATGTTTTTACCCAAAAAAAAACTCTAATATTAAGTGATCATGTTGCATATCCAAACACGGTATAAAACATATGAATTCAATCATACATCATTTACCATTTTATTTTTCACAAAGAATAGCCTAAAGTAAACAGTTAAACATAAAATACTATAAACTAATCAAGTTTGGCAATTTATACCCTTAAATTATTTTTGACAAAATATATACCTAAACTTTATTTAGTTTAAAATTTCTACCCTTCTACCTTTTAAAATATTAAATTAGACCCCATCAATTTAAAATACCTTACGTAATAAAGTATAAGTTTTAAATGATGAAAAGATAACAAAAAATAATAAATAATATTTTTTTAAAAAAAATTGAGGATAATAGTCAAAATGTAAAACATATTAGGGAGTAAACTATAGAACATTAATAATGCAAAATATAATCCATCAGTTCCGGTAATACCATTCCAAAACTTTTGGCACTGTATTTTAGGTATAATGAGTTATTGTGATAAAGCGGAGTAATTAGTTGATGCGATGTTTTAGTTGATGTTTATGAAGTAAGTTTTTTTTCTAAAAAGGAAAATGTGTCAATTGTAGTGGGATGGACCAAAAAGGAAAGTGAGACAGAATTAGTGGGATGAATGGAGTAATTTTTTCTAATTTTGAATAGTTAAGGTGTATTTATTTCACTTGCTTTCATCATTTTAGATATGAAAGAAAACTGTATATTTAATTTTTTAACAGTAAAATAATTTATTTTATATATGTCCACCTGGGTTTGAATTTCCTGCATTCCAACCACTATTTAAGCAAAAGACTTTGAATCTCATGTAATCCAAAAAACATCATATTCTTATTTTATATAATTATATTAGTTCAACACCCGTGCGTAGCGGGCGAAAAAATCTAGTAGTAGTAATAATAATAATAATAATAATAATAATAATAATAATAATAATAATAATAATAATAATAATAATAATAATAATAGGCGAAATGGAATTCTTTCAGGTAATTTTTCGGGTATTACATATGATTGACCGGGTGGTGTTGAGGCCCGATGGCCTTGCGGTGTAGATGATTTGGTTATTATGCTTGTTGGCCCTTTGTGGTGCATTCCTTGATGCTTGTGGTCCCTGCGTGGGATGGATGGTGTATGTTACCCTGTCATGGGTTAGAGTTGACGAGTCATCCCCCGTGGGTTCATACCGCCTAGGTTCTTAGGTGTTCGGCAAGGCATACTCATTTGTATATACATATAGGGTAGATACATGTATGTTAAGTCATGCATCACTTGTATTGTTTGTATATTCGTGGTTGAAGCACCAGTATGGGACGGTGTAATATTTTATATGTTTTTTATTTGTGGGTTTATACGTCTATATATATGTGTTTACCATTTATTTTCCCCTGCATGTATTATCCCTTGCTCAATACGTTATACTATGTTTGCTTTGCTTGTTTTATAGATCTTCCGGGAGGTAGTGGAGCATGATTTGAGATTTGGGTTATGAGAGATAACGCAGCTAGGATGTTGTGTTGATTCATTCTTGTTTATGTGATACTCTATTGTAACACCCCGGTTTTCCAACTATAAAAGGGACGGGATGCTATCGCCACATCTCCAAATTAAGCTCGCTCTTAGCTAATTAATTGGAAAATGTTAAGGCTCAACTCATATCAAACTTTAAAATTCGTTGTAAAATACTTTACAAAGGAAAAATAAATGCAGTAATTTAAAATAGGGCCAACATGGCCAAAATAGTTCAATAAGTACGTAAATTAAAATGCGGAAGCTAAACATTAAAAGGAAATTGGATAAATTTAAAATGGAATGAAGCTTTAAGAGTCCCAAATACTATGCATGCTGGATTCTTACATGTGCTCGTAAGAAAAAGATAAACAACACAAATCAGTAGATAAATTACTGAGTAAGTCAATCCAACCCATATCAAGTTAGGGGTTTTAAAAAAATTGACTTAAATAGAAGTTAAAACACATTACAATAGTAGACACTTTAAAGTATTCACATTACGTAACCAGTTAATTAATCATAAAGTATCATGTTTTCACCATTATGCCTAGAATGCGGGGACACCAAAGGAGCTGCAATAATAACATAAATTCATCCCTCAAAATGCCAACAGCGGCCTATATTGACACGCACACAGGGCTCATAATAATACTCGCAGGCATTATTTGGGGATATAGACTCAATCACGAGAATTCATATAAGGAGAGGGGCGGCCACGCATGGCTCCACCTTAGTGTACTCGCTCTGTGAAGCCTAAATATGGGCATACCTACCCGATTTCTAGTGCACAAGGGGTTTTAAAAGCAAACTACACATAACCATAATTAATTACATTTTTCATGAACAATTTTTATCACAAATCGCATCATAATACCCATCTTCACACCAAGATGCGTAAGATACTTTCTTGGTATCATAAATGATATCTCATAAGGTTTTCATAACCCAACTTTAAAAGAAAATGCCAAGAGTTTTCATAACAGTGCCTCTCCAACAGCGATGCGTCAAAAACTAAAATTTCCTTAAATAATTACTCCATCAAAAATTCTGAAATTTAAACATTGAATCCTACACTCAATAAGTAACAATTCTCATGCAGTACTCAAAGGTTAATCATACTCGAACTAGATGAAATTAAGGGTTCAACATATACAATAGGAATAAGTTGCGACAAAGAGACACATTTTCGAAATAAAATTACTGGTAAATCGTGAATTGGCCAAATGTTCTGAAATTTTGCAGGGATCTTCCTAACACACAGGTAGGAACAATATCAGAAGAAAACTTCAAATTCTCAACGAAAACAATAGAAAAATAAGAATCTTTACAGAATAATAAATCAGTCAAAATCGCAACACGGCGTCACAGAAGTGTGGGAATCTTGATGCCCTAAACCTTCGAGATGGCTGCATTCTTGGGAAAAACGTCCAGAGGGTTAGGAATTCCCTTCCAATACTCGACCAAAAGTGTGGTAAAAGAATGAGATGAAGATTTTACCGTGTAATCTTGAAGCAAGGATGAGGAAATCTTGATTCGTCTACTGCCTCCACAAGAACGCCCTAGGTTTTTTTTTTTTTTTTTGATCGAGAGTCTCTTATTGGAAGAGAATGCACGCAGCTTGGTTTTGGAGAACTGAATGGACGGTAAAAAGTGTTTTAGACCTGATTTTTGGGATCCAAAAAACTTCCAAATCAGCTCGTAGTCTAATTTAGTATCACAAGTCAAATTCAAATGAGATATGAATCAAGTAGGCAAGATTTGATGGCAGATATAACACACCTTCAAATTCTCAACGGAACCAATAGAGAAATGAGAATCTTTACAGAATAATAAATCAGTCAAAATCGAAACACAGCGGCACATTTTAAAGATCAGCAATATGGGAATTAATTACTTCACCACAAATTCTAACACTTTGCAGACCGACTCCTAACACCTATATGAACAGATTCCTAGAAGAAGTCAAATGCAAATTCACGACGGAACAATGTGAAAATGATGATCTTTCTAGAAATGAAACCGTCAACACAGAAAAGTTCAGATATCGACTTTTATAACTCAAAGTAACTCATAAATCGACCTTAAACATGGTAAGGGAGTGTATTGGCTTACCTTACACCAGTTTAGGGTTAGAAAACAAGAATTCTTTGGGTTGATTAGAAAGCGAAATCGCCTTTGATGCCCTAAACTTTGGAGATGGTTGCGTTCTTGGGAAAAACGTCCAGAGGTTAGGAATTCCCTTCCAGTACTCGACCAGAAGTGTGGGAAAAGAATGAGATGAAGATTTTACTGTGTAATCTTGAAGCAAGGATGAGGAAATCTTGATTCGTCTACTGCCTCCACAAGACCACAAGAACGCCCTAGGTTTTTTTTTTTTTTTTGATCAAGAGTTTCTTATTGGAAGAGAACGCACGCAGCCAGGTTTTGGAGAACTGAATGGACGGTAAAAAGGGTTTTAGACCTGATTTCTGGGATCCAAAAATCTTCCAAATCAGCTTTAGTCTAATTAGTATCACAAGTCAAATTCAAATGAGATATGAATCAATTAGGCAAGATTTGATGGCCAGTATATCCTATTTAACTATAATAGAGATTTGTATGTATTATTTTATTATTACTACTCCTACTACTACTACTATTATTATTATTATTATTATTATTATTATTATTATTATTATTATTATTATTATTATTATTATTATTTATTATTATGTATTATTATTATTATTAATTTAAAAAAAAAATCAATTAATGAATACAGTAATCTCGGGTATTACAATCTACCTCCTTAAGAATCAACTTCGTCCTCGAAGTTGCCTCTCGGGTAGTACATTCTACCCTCCTTAAAAATCGACTTTGTTCTTGAAGTCACGTATGGTCTAAGGGTAGAGCAACATGTAAGGGTTCAAGGAAAAGAGCATGCGTGTAACACCCCGGATTTGATAACCCAGGCCGAGGTGTCACCGCCGCACCTCCCTAGCAAGACACGGTTTCTCCGAGCTTGCTAAAGAGATGCAAGGCTATAGGTGTTGGAAAAAGTTTTAAAAGCAAGTCCGGAATTACTTAAAAATAATAGTGTATCATCATCCATACATGAATAAGAATAATATGTTGCAGCGGAAATTTAAATATGGGCCGACATGGCAAAAACTCGGGTCAACAAGCCCGCATGCAAGTCATGTAAATAAATAGCTAAATGTCCAAAGTGATCCCCCGATGCATGATCATGCTCCGTACTCTGTAATGGAAAAAAAATGAACAACAGGTTTTATCAGTATATAAAATATTGAGTAAGTTAATCCCTAACTAACAATTTAAGGGGTTACATGTGTTTAATTAAAATTACACCTTTCATGCGATACGATGATTGATTTAGAGTTGCATAAATAAAATTTAAACTTAAATTCAAGTCTTTTAGACCTCTTGACAAAATATCAATTAACCGTCGAAGTAATAAGAATTTAATAAATTAGAATGAAGGTTTAGTTAAAGATTTTCTTTTCACTCACGCACAGATTAAAAATATGATTTAACAGTTTACCAAAAATTTTAAAGGCATACTTGAAAGAACGCGTTTTCTTAATCTCAATCTTCTATCAATGTTTCAGTTATAGTCAAAGATATTCCATCGCCCTTGGGGAATCGAACCCGCAAGGACTCAATACTAGGGAATTGAACCCATAGGAATCACACACATCCTGGGGAATCGAACCCGCAGGAAAACATAAACAAACATCCTGGGGAATCGAACCCGCAGGAAAACATAACAAACATCCTGGGGAATCGAACCCGCAGGAAAATTTACATCTTGGGGAGTCGAACCCGCAAGAATTCACATACACGTCCTGGGGAATCGAACCCGCAGGAATTATTCACCTTGGGGAATCGAACCCGCAAGGGATGAGCCGTTTTGGCATAATAAGGAGATCACTAACAAGGCAATCTCAACATAGGACCACTAACGAGGCAGTCCAAACAATGGGAGACCACTAACGAGGCGGTCTCAAAAAGATAGTAGGACCACTAACGAGGCAATCCAAAACACAGCACGCGAGATCACTAACGAGGCAATCTCGGATAGTAAGGAGACCACTAACGAGGCAGTCTCAAAGATAATGATTAGCATGAAGATCGGCTCAGCCTAGTGCACGGGATTTTTTGAAAGTTCGTATTTCAAGTGATCAAAGGATTCGATATCGCGTTTCATAGTTCGAGTTTTCTCAAGTTCGAAAAATCCGATTCGACGCAGTTTACGCCTTTCTTAATTAAAAATTCATTTTTACACCGAAAATTCTGAAATTTTTCTACAGTAGTTCTAAAACACAAACGCGAACAACTTTCATGTTTTAAGTTTTTTAAAATAAGGTTCCGAAGTAGGTCAAATTTCGAATTCTTTGCATAAAATAATTCCTGCCTCAAAAACTTGTTTCGTCACAGATTCGTGCAAGGTCGATTAAAAATTCATTTCAAAACCAATGGAGGCGAAATTTTTACAGTAGGTACAAAACACATTAAGGCACAACTTTCATGTTTTAAGGATTTGGAAATAACGAATTTTAGATGCTCAAAAATCGACCACAACCCACTGTTCTCTCGCGGACTCCGACGGGGTTTTAAAACAGTTTTGAAATTCGACTATTTGACATATCAAATGAACACTAAAATCCGTGAAATTTTATATGCATAATCTAGACACAATTATCTACAACTTTTGTTTAGGAATGTAAGATTGAATCATTCTAAAAATGTGTGAAAAACGTGCAACAAGTCGAGTGAGAGAAACTGTCACAGTTTGGAACGTTCGGTTTGTCACAGAAAGTTTACGGCGTGATTTAGGATAGCAAATCTTAATGTCAACGGCTGAAATTTGGACACAAGATAGATTGAGGTGTTAGGAACAACTTTTATGTTGAAAAGTTTTCGGTTTGAATTCCCGAAGGTCAAGTTTTAGTCGAGTCTTTGAAATTGGATGAAAATAGGGTTTTTGAAAACCGATTTTTGTTACAAGCCTATATCTCGAGTTTTAAACAACAAATAACCACGAAAATTTGTGAGTAAGGTTTTACCTTACAGATTTAGAGATTAGGGTCACTGGAACGGGTATCCGGACGTCCTAGGGTCGCGACGAACGGCCAATCCTTCCGATCGCTTTTTGTTCGTTTTCCGGCGTGAGATCGTAGCAAAGGAAAAGGGTTAGAATTCGAGTTTTGGAGACTTATGGACAGATGGAGTACTGTATTAAGACTTACCAAGGCTCTATGAGGCAGTGGCTCCGTCCCGTGTGCCTCGTCGTCGCCGGAATGTTCGCCGGAAAGTGGAGTCGAATAGGTTTTTGGCTTGGGAAGGAAGAATGAAGTGGTAGGGGAGTGTTTTCTGTAAAACTAGGGTTTTGAGGCGCCCCCAGCCGTCCCTAAGCCTTCCTTAAGGCTGGGATTTGGTTTCCCTCGAAGGGCATCGTAATTTAGGCAAGAAAATCACCCCCGATGGAAAGATTACACCTTCAGCTCTTCTGGCGCTGTGGTGGCGCGCCCTCAGGCCTTTGTCCGCGCGGAGTGCGCGCGTATACTGCTCGGACGCATCTCCGCGACCCGCGCGGTGGCCGCGCGCGCGCGCGCGGAGTGCGCGCGACGCCCGAACCGGCCGGTTCGGGCGGTTCGGGTGGTCCGTCGGGTCCTTTCTCCTTTTCTCGATCGGGTTTCTATCCTTCGCGCTCTTGGTTCGACTTTTCGGGTCATTTCTGGGGTTATGATTTCTTTCTTAAATTTATTTCGACTCCAATGAATTTCATATTCGAAACCCTGAATCCGTCGAGTTTGAATTCATCATCTTTCGACTCCCGTGTCGTAATTTATCTGATTAAATTACTTCCGACTTCACGGGTTTTTGGAATTAAAATTCTTTTCCTTCTTAAATTTAATTCCAATTCTTTTAACTCGATTCATGGAATTTCTTCGGCTTCCTTTCCCTCTTCTATTCCATTTTGAGTTTTTGAATCTATCGGCGTTCCATTTCCGAGCAATAATTTATTGTAATAACTTATTTTCTTTTCGAAAATAAATTTTTATTTTGCTGTAAAAATCCCGGGTATTACAATGCGAGCTACAGATATAGTTTGCTAGCTCGACGCAATCAAAATTCGGGGCTCTCATAGGATTGTTACATCCTCCCCGCTTATGAATACAGTTATACATAACTGCCACATGATGATTTTTGGGAGAGATATGGTCTCTTAGCATATTAAGCTCTCTAGAGAATTAAAGTTATGCTCGCTCCTAAAGAATGAGGTCTAAGTTAAAAGTGAGGTACTTAGTTCACAACAAAGAATTAATCTAGGTTTTAGATACTCAAATTAAGCAGGAATCATAATGCAAAGCAGGTAAATAAACAGAACGCAAGCCATAAAGAAAATTCTACTCAATGAATTTAAACGTACAAGTAAATGAATGCACATGTATGCATATGACCCATCACCTAGTTTGAAAAAAAAATAATTAGATGCATGATTTAACAAATATTTTTATGCAAGTTAGAACGTTCATGGACTGTTAGAAAATAATAATAGTACTCTGATGGGTTTAAAAATTATAATAATTAATACATAACTTTTATACAAATAAAGCTAAAAATATTTATATACACTTAAGAATATTGGTCCAAAAAAGTCGAACCGCTCTGATACCACTCTATAACACCCCGGTTTTCAAAACCAAACACAAGGCTAGGATGCTACTGCCACATCTCCCAATTAAGCTCGCCTTTGGCTAACTTCATTGGAAAATATTAACGCACAACTCATATCAAATTTTAAAATGTAAAATGATTTACAAAGGAAAAATAAATGCAGTAATTTAAAATAGGACCAACATGGCCAAAATAGTTCTATAAGTGCGCAAATTAAAATGCGAAAGCTAAAAGGAAAATTGATAAATTTAAAATTGAATGAGGCTTTAAAAGTCCCAAATCTCATGCATGTCGGATGCTCATATGTGCTCGTCAGAGTCTGTAAGAAAAAGATAAACAAACAAGAAATAAATTACTGAGTATACCAATCAACCCCATATCAAGTTAGGGGTTTTAAAAAAATTGATTTAAATAGAAGTTAAAACACATTACAATAGTAGAAAATTTAAAATATTTACATTATGTAACTAGTTAATTAATCATAAAGTATCATGTTTTGACCATTATGCCTAGAACGCGGGGACACCAAAGGAGCTCCAATAATAAAGGGAATTCATCCCTCAAAATGCCAACGGCAACCTATATCGACACGCACCCGGGGCCCGTAAATAATACTCGCAAGTATTATTTAAGGATATAGATACAGTCACAATAATTCATATCAGGTGAGGTGCGGCCACGCATGACTCCACTCTAGTGCACTCTTCTCCGGAGCCTAAATATGGGCATACATATACGAATTCTAGTGCACAATGGGTTTTAAAAACAAACTACACATATCCATAACTAATTTCATTTTCACGAACAATTTTCACAAAACACATCGTAATACCAATCTTTGTAATACCCGAAAAATCGACATCGAGTTTTAAATCCGAAATTTAAGAATCGGATTTAATTATCAAAACCGAAATAATTCCGAGAGAGCGGAATTAAATATTTCGGACAGTCGCAACTCGAAAAGAGTTATCGTATTATCCAAGATCTCGGATAATTCATATTATGATTTTAAATAATAATTATATAAAAAAAGGGGCTGGTGGCCGCGCGGTGACGGCGCGGGGCGCGCCACCAGCAGCAGTCTGGCAATTCGAGCGTTATGCTCGATTTTTGCAATTATTTTTTACTTGGACGTTTCCAATCGGTTTGAATTCAATCATAAGACGTTGTGGGGTGCATATCAATGATTTTGGGTGTATTAAATCCCCCACAAAGTCAGTTTATGATGGGAACTTGATCACCATGGGAATCCTATGAAGTCATGGGGTGAGTGGGGTTTTGGATGAGGTTTGAGGGAGTTAATTCGGGAAGTTACAGGTTACATTTCGTCCCCTCACCTCCCTAGTGCCTTAAGGCAGTCATTGGAACACTCCTCACCCCTACAAATATCCCTAATCAGCCTCCAAATCCACCCATTTGCACTCCATCCGAAAATAGTTCATAGTTGAGTATTGGTGGGAAGTGGTGAGTGTTCATCTTTGTGGAAGAAGGTTTGGATGAGTTGGTGCTTCCAAATCCATCATCCAGTGTTAGGTAAGAGTTTCAATTCGAATCCTTGTCCTTAGGATCGGGTTTCAGGCCCCAACGCTAAGGTTTTTGCCAAACAACTCCATAATAGGTGCATTCGGTAGAAGTGTTGATTGTTGGGGCCAAGTTGGGCGTTTTCTAGGATTCTACCAAGGAGAAATTCGATCCTAAACTCATCTCAAGTAAGTTAGTATTGTGCACGTCGATTTTTAGAAGTTCTGGTTGAGTATAAGTCGAGATATAGGCTCATCTCTTCTTCTTACATAATCTGTCAAATAGGGTTTTCCTGTGACCAATTTTGTTGCTCTGAAATTTCGACCATGATCCGTACGTTTTTAGAAGATCCTTCCAAAATAAAAGTTGTTCCTAACATTCTAAAATGCTCTCTGTAAATATTTAGAATT
>JAOANR010000008.1:52635279-52780106 GCA_030278955.1 Hygrophila difformis
GGGGCGCCCTCATTCTCATTGGGACGGAAAACAAAAGCCTCACCCTCTCAAATTCTCCTCTCCAAGCCAAAATCCCTCCGAGACCACTTTTCGGCGAGTATTCCGGCGACGACGAGGCAAACGGGACGAGGCCTCTGCTTCCTAGACCTTTGGTAAGCCATAGATTAATGTTTTAGTTCGTCCATAACACTTAAAAACTCAAAATCTAACCCGTTTCCTTTACTACGATTTCACGCCGGAAACCGAACAAAAAGCGATCGGAGAAGTTGGCCGTTCGTCGTGACCCTAGGACGTCCGGAAACCCAATCCAGCGACCCTATCATCATTCTAAGTAAGTTAAAACCTTACTCACAAATTTTCGTGGTTGTTTGTTGTTTAAATCTCGAGATATAGGCTTGTAACAAAAATCGGTTTTCAAAAACCCTATTTTCGTCCAATTTTAAAGACTCGCCAAAAACTCGACCTTCGGGAATTCAAACCGAAAACTTGTCAACATAAAAGTTGTTCCTAACACCTTTATCTATCTTGTGGCCAAATTTCAGCCATTGACATTAAGTTTTGCTATCCCAATTTTCGCCATGAACTTTCTGTATCAACCCGAACGATTCAAATCTGTGACAGATTCCTTCATTCAACTTGATGCATGTTTCTCACCCATTTCTCGAATGATTTAACTTTGCATTTCTAAACAAAAGTTGTAGATAATTGTGTCTAGATTATGCCTACAAAATTTCACGAATTTTGGTGTTCATTTGATATGTCAATCGGCCAAGTTTTTAGAACTGTTTTGAATTCGTTTTAAGGGCCATGAGTATGCAGTGAGTTGCACTCGATTTTTGAGTACCAAGAATTCATTATTTCCAAAAACTTAAAACATGAAAGTTGTTCCTTAATGTGTCGTGTAGTTACTGTAAAAATTTCACATCGATTGGTTTTGAAATGAATTTTTAATCGGCGTTACACGAACCTGTGACGAAAACAGTTTTTAAGACGTAAATTATTCTTTGCAATAAACTCAAATTTCAACTCACTTCGGAACCTTATTTCCAAAAACTTAAAACATGAAAGTTGTTCGTGTGTGTGTTTTTGAATTACTGGCCAAGTTTCAGAATTTTTGGAGGAAAAACGAATTTTAAATTAAGAAAGGCGTGAACTGCCTCGAATAGGATTTTTCGAACTTGAGAAAACTCGAACTATGAAAACGCGATATCAATCCTTTGATAACTTTGAAATACGAACTTTCGAAAAATCCCGTTCACTAGGCTGAGCCGATCTTCATACTATCATTATCTTTGAGACTGCCTCGTTAGTGGTCTCCTTACTATCTGAGATTGCCTCGTTAGTGATCTCGCGCGCTGTATTTGTGGATCGCCTCGTTAGTGGTCCTACTATCTTTTTGGATCGCCTCGTTAGTGGTCCTACTATCTTTTGAGACTGCCTCGTTAGTGGTCTCCTTACTATGCCAAAACGGCAGTTGTGCACATGGCCTGCCAAATCGGCAGTGGGAAATACACGGCCTGCCCGAGTGGTAGTGAAACCGTTTGAAAGGCCTGTCAAACGACAGTTGATATACGTGCCTGTCAAATTGACAGTAGATACACACGGCTTGCCGAAATGGCAATCGAGATACATGGCTAGCCAAAACGGCAGTCAATACTGATATGGCTGCGGCCGCCGGTTCACCGGCTAACTGATTATGATTTTTGAGATTGCCTCGTTAGTGATCTCTCTTGTGTGGTGTCCTCTTCTTAGTTGCGGGATAAATTATAAAAGACTTGTGTGAGTGTTGATTACGCTTAAATCTTTTGTATCATGTTTTTAAATTACGCATTTAAATTACGTCATTAAATTATGCCTTTAAAATTCCGCCTTTAAAATATAGTCTTTTAAATTATGCATTGTCGTCTTGAATAAATTAAACATGTTTTCCGCTGCGAATAAAATATGGGTTTTTAAATTAATGCATGAAAAGTGAAATCTTTGGATTTAAACACATGTAACCCCTTAAATTGTTTTGTTGGGGATTAACTTACTCAGTATTTTATATACTGATAAAACCCGTTGTTTATTTTTTTTCTATTACAGAGTACGGAGCATGATCATGCATCGGGGGATCACTTTGGACATTTAGTTATTTATTTTACATGACTTGCATACGGGCTTGTTAACCGGACTTTGGTCATGTAGGCCCTATCTTTAAATTTCCGCTGCAAATTTATTATTATTATTATTATTGCATGTGTGGATGATGTTACATTATTATTTTAATCAATTCCGGACTTATTTTTAAAATTTTCCGAATACCTTTAGCCTTGCATCTCTTTAGCAAGCTCGGAGAAACCGTGTTTTGCTAAGGAGGTGTGGCGGTGGCATCCCGGCCTGGGTTATCAAATCCGGGGTGTTACAGAGTGGTATCAGAGCCCGGAAATATTTTTAAATTATTATTATTTTGGCCAATATAGAGGCCAAGGATTTTTAAACAAATATTAATATTATTTTTAAATTTTTTAGTACCATTATTATTATTTTTAAATTTTAAGTTTTATTTCCATGGAACAAAATTTATTTTAAACCCATGGAAAATATTTATATATGCATAGAAATTTTTCCAACAAGTTTTTAAAGTCACGAAAATACTTTTCGGGGTTGGGGTAGCATTGTATAAAGCATACATGCATTCGCATACATACATACATGAATATCGCGCTAATTTTTTTTTTATGTGAATTAACAGTGTCAAAACTCTTACCTTCAAATTGGTCATGACCTTGACTTAGAAGTGTTTGCTTTAAACTAATTCTGCCTCAGTCTTATCATTTGATCACCTAAGTTTAGCATTCTCCTATCTATTACCTCTTTCCAATCCTACCTTATAGATTTTCTTGAACGCTAACTTGTCTTACATTAGAAACTCATCTTCACGTGCGTTGATAACAGAGAATGGCACCTAAGGGAAAATCGAGAAAGGAAATCCCAAACAACACTAACGCTGACCTCCCCAACACACCGAACAATAATGAGATCCCTCAGAACGTAAGAGGGCGAGTGCCTCATGTTCCCAACAATATGGATGAGCGTCTAAGGACTGTCGAGGAGGTTCTCGTAGTATTAGGAAATGCTGAAGTGCATCGTGCACAAGCGGGTGTACCACCACCGGTAACCCGGGTCAACTACTTAGCCTTCGTAAACCCTTACCAACCACCCCACTACGCCGGCGAAGAGGACCCGGCTCAGCTAGAGGAATGGATACGGACGTTCGACAAGCTATTGAACGCCGTAAGGTGTCCCGACGGGGAAAAGGTTCACGTAGCTTCATACTACCTAGGAGGCGAGGCGGATGATTGGTGGCAAGTCACCCAAGGGAAACGTGCAGAGTACGACGAGCCCTACACATGGTCAGAATTCACAGATCTGCTTAGGGATCATTTTTATCCCATGAGCATGAAGGCTGCTATGTATGAGGAATTTCTGACACTGAGGCAAGGAGGAAAGACGGTCCAAGAATACTATAACCGTTTCAAGGAGTTGGTGCGGTTCGCGCCGAGACTGGTGCCAACTGATGTAGAGAAGGCACAGAAGTTCGAGACGGGACTGAACTTATCTATTAGAGAGGTGATCACGGGCGAGCACTATCTTGACCTACAAGCTGTGTATGATCGTGCAGTAGCGGTTGCACGAGTTCAAGGACTGAAACAGAAACCGGTAGGTGGGACTAAGCAAGGACCACAAGGACGATACAAGAGGAATAAGGACCATTCCCGTAGAAACTTGGACCGACCACATCAAAACGACAATGGACGAAACAAGGGGATAGTCTTCAACCATGGCGACTATGCGCCACCATGTCCAAAGTGTGGTAAACCACACTATGCGAGAGGATGCCCTCAGCCTGGAGCATGCCTTCGGTGCGGTCGACATGGTCATCGGCTGCGTGACTGTCGGACGCGAATAGAAAATATAAACAAGAGGGAGGACGTGACCACTCGGCCCAAGTAACCGTAAGAAGTTTTCAAGCATCGACAAACTACATTTATTTTTGAGTACGACTCTAAGAATTGTATCCAATCAAAAATAAATGAATTCAAATTGTTTTGAACTACGTAATGACTTGATCCCTTCACAGGGTACGTAGGCAACTTGGAAATTTCAATTCTGGGTTCAGTCAAATAATAACAGACAACAACACACACTAATACAATCACGCAACCAAACAATGTCCGAGCTCGCGCGGAGCTAACGCCCAACTTCGAGGACGAAGTTGATTCCTAAGGGGGAGAGGATGTAACACCCGAGAAATTTAATTCACGTTCAAAGGAATGGGATAAATTTCTTGTGGAAAGTAGATGGAAATACCCCAACATTAAATTGAGCCCAAAAGAAAGCGAGGGCGCAACTTCGGGGACGAAGTTGATTCTTAAGGGGGGTAGACTGTAATACCCGGGGTTTTTACAACGCCCAAAGAAATGAAATAAAATTTATTTCCGAGAAGAAAATAATTTATTACAATAAATTATTGCTCGGAAATGGCGTGACCGATAAATTCAAAGAATTCGAACCCAAATTTTGGTCAAGTCGAAATGGGATGAAAGAGGGAAAGGAAGCCCGAAGATATTCCATGGATTGATCCCAAAAGAATTGGAATTAAATTCAAGAAGGAAAAGAATTTTAATTTCAAGAACCCGTGAAGTCGGAAATAAATTAATTAGATAAATTATTGCACGGGAACCACAGGACGACGAATTCAAGCCGACGGATTCGAATTTGACGAATTCTTGATTTCAAATATGAAATTCATTGGAGTCAAAATAAAATTTAGAAAGAAATCGTAACCCCAGAAATGACCCGAAAAGTCGAACCAAAAACGTAGGGGATAGAAACCCGATCGAGAAAAGAAGAAAAGACCCGATGGACCACGCGGACCGCCGAACCGGCCGGTCCGGCCGGCCCGCGCTCTCCGCGCGCCGCCGCGCGGCCACCGCGCGGACGGAGGAGTCGCGACTCCAGGGCAGACCACGCGTGCTCCGCGCGGACAAAGGCCTATGTGCGCGTCACCAGCGCGCCAGAGGTGCAGGAGGTGTAAACTTTCCTTCCATGGCGATTTTCTTGCCAAAAATCCAATCCCTATCGAGGGCAACCGGATCACAGCCTTTGGGGAAGGCTTAAGGGTGGATTGGGGCGCCCTCATTCTCATTGGGACGGAAAACAAAAGCCTCACCCTCTCAAATTCTCCTCTCCAAGCCAAAATCCCTCCGAGACCACTTTTCGGCGAGTATTCCGGCGACGACGAGGCAAACGGGACGAGGCCTCTGCTTCCTAGACCTTTGGTAAGCCATAGATTAATGTTTTAGTTCGTCCATAACACTTAGAAACTCAAAATCTAACCCGTTTCCTTTACTACGATTTCACGCCGGAAACCGAACAAAAAGCGATCGGAGAAGTTGGCCGTTCGTCGTGACCCTAGGACGTCCGGAAACCCAATCCAGCGACCCTATCATCATTCTAAGTAAGTTAAAACCTTACTCACAAATTTTCGTGGTTGTTTGTTGTTTAAATCTCGAGATATAGGCTTGTAACAAAAATCGGTTTTCAAAAACCCTATTTTCGTCCAATTTTAAAGACTCGCCAAAAACTCGACCTTCGGGAATTCAAACCGAAAACTTGTCAACATAAAAGTTGTTCCTAACACCTTTATCTATCTTGTGGCCAAATTTCAGCCATTGACATTAAGTTTTGCTATCCCAATTTTCGCCATGAACTTTCTGTATCAAACCGAACGATTCAAATCTGTGACAGATTCCTTCATTCAACTTGATGCATGTTTTTCACCCATTTTTCGAATGATTTAACTTTGCATTTCTAAACAAAAGTTGTAGATAATTGTGTCTAGATTATGCCTACAAAATTTCACGAATTTTGGTGTTCATTTGATATGTCAATCGGCCATGTTTTTAGAACTGTTTTGAATTCGTTTTAAGGGCCATGAGTATGCAGTGAGTTGCACTCGATTTTTGAGTACCAAGAATTCATTATTTCCAAAAACTTAAAATATGAAAGTTGTTCCTTAATGTGTCGTGTAGTTACTGTAAAAATTTCACATCGATTGGTTTTGAAATGAATTTTTAATCGGCGTTACACGAACCTGTGACGAAAACAGTTTTTAAGACGTAAATTATTCTTTGCAATAAACTCAAATTTCAACTCACTTCGGAACCTTATTTCCAAAAACTTAAAACATGAAAGTTGTTCGTGTGTGTGTTTTTGAATTACTGGCCAAGTTTCAGAATTTTTGGAGGAAAAACGAATTTTAAATTAAGAAAGGCGTGAACTGCCTCGAATAGGATTTTTCGAACTTGAGAAAACTCGAACTATGAAATCGCGATATCAATCCTTTGATAACTTTGAAATACGAACTTTCAAAAAATCCCGTTCACTAGGCTGAGCCGATCTTCATACTATCATTATCTTTGAGACTGCCTCGTTAGTGGTCTCCTTACTATCTGAGATTGCCTCGTTAGTGATCTCGCGCGCTGTATTCGTGGATCGCCTCGTTAGTGGTCCTACTATCTTTTTGGATCGCCTCGTTAGTGGTCCTACTATCTTTTGAGACTGCCTCGTTAGTGGTCTCCTTACTATGCCAAAACGGCAGTTGTGCACATGGCCTGCCAAATCGGCAGTGGGAAATACACGGCCTGCCCGAGTGGTAGTGAAACCGTTTGAAAGGCCTGTCAAACGACAGTTGATATACGTGCCTGTCAAATTGACAGTAGATACACACGGCTTGCCGAAATGGCAATCGAGATACATGGCTAGCCAAAACGGCAGTCAATACTGATATGGCTGCGGCCGCCGGTTCACCGGCTAACTGATTATGATTTTTGAGATTGCCTCGTTAGTGATCTCTCTTGTGTGGTGTCCTCTTCTTAGTTGCGGGATAAATTATAAAAGACTTGTGTGAGTGTTGATTACGCTTAAATCTTTTGTATCATGTTTTTAAATTACGCATTTAAATTACGTCATTAAATTATGCCTTTAAAATTCCGCCTTTAAAATATAGTCTTTTAAATTATGCATTGTCGTCTTGAATAAATTAAACATGTTTTCCGCTGCGAATAAAATATGGGTTTTTAAATTAATGCATGAAAAGTGAAATCTTTGGATTTAAACACATGTAACCCCTTAAATTGTTTTGTTGGGGATTAACTTACTCAGTATTTTATATACTGATAAAACCCGTTGTTTATTTTTTTTCTATTACAGAGTACGGAGCATGATCATGCATCGGGGGATCACTTTGGACATTTAGTTATTTATTTTACATGACTTGCATACGGGCTTGTTAACCGGACTTTGGTCATGTAGGCCCTATCTTTAAATTTCCGCTGCAAATTTATTATTATTATTATTGCATGTGTGGATGATGTTACATTATTATTTTAATCAATTCCGGACTTATTTTTAAAATTTTCCGAATACCTTTAGCCTTGCATCTCTTTAGCAAGCTCGGAGAAACCGTGTTTTGCTAAGGAGGTGTGGCGGTGGCATCCCGGCCTGGGTTATCAAATCCGGGGTGTTACAGGGGTTTTGGATGAGGTTTGAGGGAGTTAATTCGGGAAGTTACAGGTTACATTTCGTCCCCTCACCTCCCTAGTGCCTTAAGGCAGTCATTGGAACACTCCTCACCCCTACAAATACCCCTAATCAGCCTCCAAATCCACCCATTTGCACTCCATCCGAAAATAGTTCATAGTTGAGTATTGGTGGGAAGTGGTGAGTGTTCATCTTTGTGGAAGAAGGTTTGGATGAGTTGGTGCTTCCAAATCCATCATCCAGTGTTAGGTAAGAGTTTCAATTCGAATCCTTGTCCTTAGGATCGGGTTTCAGGCCCCAACGCTAAGGTTTTTGCCAAACAACTCCATAATAGGTGCATTCGGTAGAAGTGTTGATTGTTGGGGCCAAGTTGGGCGTTTTCCTAGGATTCTACCAAGGAGAAATTCGATCCTAAACTCATCTCAAGTAAGTTAGTATTGTGCACGTCGATTTTTAGAAGTTCTGGTTGAGTATAAGTCGAGATATAGGCTCATCTCTTCTTCTTACATAATCTGTCAAATAGGGTTTTCCTGTGACCAATTTTGTTGCTCTGAAATTTCGACCATGATCCGTACGTTTTTAGAAGATCCTTCCAAAATAAAAGTTGTTCCTAACATCCTAAAATGCTCTCTGTAAATATTTAGAATTTTTGAACATGTTTTGGATATCGAAATTTGATCTGGTATTCTGGGATAGGTTGCTGTCAGTTTGGGTATTCTTATGCAATCAGATTTTTGTTGTTCGATTTACTCTTGCCTATGATCGTTTTCCGTGGTTGATGTCTTCATGAAACTTGTTCCATTATGTGTCTAGATCATCCCTGTAAGAGTTTATGATTTTTGGAGCATGATCGACATTGTTATGAATTTTTGAATGAACTATGGTCGGGTGGAATGAAGAGTTCGAAAACCTTGAAACAGTAGGTTCTGAAATGATTTTTTTTGGGTCACTTAGAGTCCGAATTTGAAGATACTTATTTCTAAGACAAATGTTCATTTGGGTGTGTTCTAGCGTCTATAAGTTTTCCAGAATTTTTAGAAATAGTTTTCTATGTTTTTAAATGCGATTTGGGAAACTGCCACAGTGCCATTTTTGGTTGGTAAATTCTATTTTGTGTATTTGATGAACTAAGAGTCGAATGTTACTCGTTTTTTAAATGTATGAATTCTGGAAATGTGGTGATATTATGAAATGATAAAAATGTGGTTTTGAAACCTTGTAAGTTGTGATCAAGTGGGATGCCCAATGTGTTTGAGGGTAAGTGCACTTGGCGTGAGCTGGTTGGGCCGCCCCCTCTTTTGTAGCCAAAACGGCACATATGATATTATGGTTTCATGATTGGAAGAGTCTATACTCCTAGATGTATCCGTATGGGTTATCTAGGGCTCTGAAGTGGTCTGTATAGGGTCACTGCTTTCACATCCCTCGTGGGTACGAGTCCCAGAGGTGGGTTGATTCCAAGGGTACGTCCCTAGAATCCTTATGTTGAGTCCTTGTGGGTTTTAGTCCCAAAGAGCAAAATTGTTGACCTCGATCATAACGAACAATGGTAAAATACCCGTGGGATATGTGTAAGAGATTTTAAATTTTATTTTATTTATTCGTCTTTTTAAAATTAAAATATTATCTTTGTGTACTCTTCTAAAATCCTTTAAAAGTTGATGTGCTATATATTAACTTACGCAGTATCTTTTGTACTGATAAATTATTGTTTCATTTCTCTTTCAGATTTCGCAGAGTAAGCATTGCACGGATGGATGGGGATTTCGATTGAAAGACTTTTCGCATTTTATTTTAAAGATTATTTTAAATTTACGCATTGGACATTGGACTATGTTTTGGCCGCATGTTTTGGCCTTGTTTTTAGCTTCCGCATTTCTTTACTTGTGCATGATAGACTATAACTCTGTTTAAAATTCGGGCACTTTGATTGATTTTAAGTATTTTTAAATAATGATGCAACTTAAGCCGTAGCATTCTTTTAAATGAGCTCAATGGGATCGTGTCTTGTTTAAAACGGTGTGGCGGTAACGTCCCGGCCAGGGTGACCAAATCCGGGGTGTTATAAAGTGGTATCAGAGCCCGAAAAAAATTTTAAAACTATTATTTTTCGGCCCAATATAGAGGCCCAAAATATTAAATATATTTTAAGCATTTTACATACTATTTCCATGGAAAAGAAATTTAATTTTAAAACCAATGGAAAATATATATATATATATACTAGGAATTCCTGGCTGTGCAATGCACAGCCTATTATGAATATACAACTGCCCATGGAAAAAAATAAATATTTTTAGGTTAGTGCTTATGTTTTTCTTATACTATAGTTACTCCTATAAATATTAATATCCATTCAAAGAGGCTTAGTTGTTAGCTAATGTCATAAGAGTAGGACCATTAAATATCACACTATTTAATGCTTATTTGGGACACCTGGAAAATACATAACAACCTAATCCTGTGTTACATGTACCGCAACCATGAGGTAATAGCATGCATACACAACAACAACGTCAAGCTGAGACAAAATAAACCCCACTTCGTAGGAAGATTCTGAGTAGTACTTTGAGCATGAAAAAGAAAATTTATGCCTTTCACATAAACAAATAATTGAGAACAAGGGATCTCATGGTAGATCAAATAAATAAGATACTTGTACATCAAATAAATAAGAAAGAGAAGAGTTCAAATAACAATTAAGGAATTAGAGTATACAGTCACGCACATCCTGAGCCATTTGAATATTTGCATCATCAAGGTTCTTTTCCATATCATTCATCAATGCATGCTTTTGATGAGCTAAGTAAATCCCAAATGGATACCTGAGATAAAACTCTCGCTTGTAAAATTAATCACCAATAGAAATATTAAATTCAAAATACATCATCAATGGATAAAGATTTACGTGCTTTGCCGAGAGATGAAAAATTGTACAAACTATTTGATAAAGTTCACCAATGATTTCCTGACACGTTAAATTTAATGTGTTCAGTACCACAATATGTTAACTGAAAGGGGAAAACTGAGGTTCGTAGTGTAACACCCCGGTTTTCAAACCAAACACAAGCCCGGGATGGTACCGCCACATCTTCCAACTAAGCTCGCCCTTGGCTAACTTAATTGGAAAATGTTAAGGCTCAAGTCGTACCAAACTTTAAAATTTAATTTAAAATACTTTATAAAGGAAATTTAATAAAAACTTAAATTCAAGTGCGGAAGCATAGATAGTAAAATGGCCTACAAGACCAACACAATAGTTTAATATTATAAAATACGTAAAGTATGTAAATAATGCTTCAAAGATTATTCCCAATCCCCCAATGACGTGCTCGAATGCTCATATTATTGTTCCTGTGAGTCTGTGAAAAAAAAAAATTAAGCAACACGTCAGTATAAAAATACTGAGTAAGCCAACCCATCCCATATCAAGTTATGGGGTTTTAAAAAGGGGTTGACTCATATTATAGTTTTAACAGCAGAACAATGTTTACAAATAATGCTTGATATGATCTAATAGCAATTTTGACAAAAATTCAAGTTCTAGCTTCAAGACCAAGATTTACCAAGTTATCACCATTGTGCCTAGAACACGAGGACACCAAGAGTAACAAGACTAGCGGTTGCAATTCGCAACAAAATAAAAGCATGCAGCGGACTCTATATCGACACGCACCCGGGGCCCATAAGTAAAGCGCGCAGGCAATACTTAGGGATATAGACTCATACATACAACTAGCAGGCCGTTTTGGCATACGAGAGGGGGCGGCCCAGCGGGCTCCACCGAGTGCACATACCCTCAAGAAACAAGCGTGGGCATACCACCCGAATCCAATGCACAATGGGTTTCAAAATTCCATTTGAAAAGTATCATTTTTTCAAGAATCGATTTTTATCGTGATAAACTCATAAAGATTTAATCTTTAACCAAGCGATACATAACATAATTTTTATTTACCAAAACAAAGTCCAGTATCGAGTTTTCACACAACTAGAGATAAGAAAGATCCATAAAATTAGTTAACACCTTAAAAATCCATGACACGGCGAGACAGCGGCAAAGATTTCAAATCTGGGAATGATAGACTGACCAAAAATTCCGAAATTCATACAGCTTGTAGTTAAGACATAGAGAAACATTTTTCGTGATGAAACTTGAGACCAATTCGTTCTAGATGTATGAGAAAAAGATGGATTTTCACAAACCACAAAATCTGTCGCGGATTTCAACGACAGAGTCATGTTCTTAAATTTTCTGGTATTAATCTGTAAGTTCAAAAATTCTGAAATTTAACATATAGATTCCTAACACATAGAGAAACAATTTTTATGAAGAACACTTGGCCTAAATCACACCGGATCTATGAGAAAAATAAGGATTTTTGCAAGGGACCAAAACTGTCAAAAATGACGAATAAAATATTTTGACGTCTACGACTAACTCAACAAAAAGATTTCAACCCAAAGCAAGATATAAGATATGTTAGCTTACCTTAAACTAGATTCAAGTGAAATTTAGGGATCGATATGGCTTTGGAATGGAAGAAAGGTCGCTGAAATCACCCAATGCTCTTCGAAACTCACAAAGCTCTCACATTTTTCTGAATATCGATAAAAGGGTGTTGGAAGGCGATGATGATAGATTTATATAGGGATATGGACGAGTTTGGGCTGCCAAAAACGTCCAAAATCCTCCCTATATGTTATCCCTATCTTCATGGCCAATTTTGGGGTGATTTGGAAGAGATTTGAGGGAGATTTGCCAAGATATGATTCGGTTGGATGGACTTGGCTGATTTAGTGGATATTTGGGATGATTTGTTGCCTCCAAATCCCAATGTATCTAACCTCTTAACTTGTCCTAATACATCTATGAATATTATCATAAATTGTTTTTAGTTTTTTTTTTTTTAAATTTATACAGATTTTATTTGGGGTACCACAATCTACCTCCTTAAAATAAACTTCGTCCTCGAAGTTTGCTTTGAGGTATTACAATCTACCCTCCTTAAGAATCGACTTCGTCCTCGAAGTCACCTATCAGCTAAGGATATAGTGTAAACGTCTAAGTGTTCATGGAAATTAGCAAGCGAGATGTAGAAATAGTGTGTTAGCTCGACGTAGCCTAAAGTGCGGTCCTTCAAGTGAATGTGGTCTAAGTTAAAATTGAAGTACTAACTTCACAATTGAGAAAAAGTCGAACGTTGAGGCACTAAGTAAGCAACTAAGTCATGCATAAAATGTCTATGTTATACACAGAAAGATTGTACTTAATTAACGAAAAATCAAGGTTCAGAGGCTCGAAGTAAACACGAAATATAGCAAAAACCAAGCAAGTAAAATGAATGCACATGTATGTATATGACCCATCCCCCAGGTTTTAAAAAATAATTTAATGCATGATTTTAAGAATATTTATATGCAAGACAGAGTTTCCATTAATTCTTTACTAAAAATAATAATAATAATATACTTATGAGTTAAAAAAAAATTTATAATGTTTTTATAGACTTAAAAATTTAATACATATATAGCTTTTATAGAAATAAAGCAGAAAATATTTATATACTCTTAAAATAGTCGTCCGATAGAATCGAACTGCTCTGATACCACTCTGTAACACCCCGGTTTTCAAACCAAACACAAGCCCGGGATGGTACCGCCACATCTTCCAACTAAGCTCGCCCTTGGCTAACTTAATTGGAAAATGTTAAGGCTCAAGTCGTACCAAACTTTAAAATTTAATTTAAAATACTTTATAAAGGAAATTTAATAAAAACTTAAATTCAAGTGCGGAAGCATAGATAGTAAAATGGCCTACAAGACCAACACAATAGTTTAATATTATAAAATACGTAAAGTATGTAAATAATGCTTCAAAGATTATTCCCAATCCCCCAATGACGTGCTCGAATGCTCATATTATTGTTCCTGTGAGTCTGTAAAAAAAAAATTAAGCAACACGTCAGTATAAAAATACTGAGTAAGCCAACCCATCCCATATCAAGTTATGGGGTTTTAAAAAGGGGTTGACTCATATTATAGTTTTAACAGCAGAACAATGTTTACAAATAATGCTTGATATGATCTAATAGCAATTTTGACAAAAATTCAAGTTCTAGCTTCAAGACCAAGATTTACCAAGTTATCACCATTGTGCCTAGAACACGAGGACACCAAGAGTAACAAGACTAGCGGTTGCAATTCGCAACAAAATAAAAGCATGCAGCGGACTCTATATCGACACGCACCCGGGGCCCATAAGTAAAGCGCGCAGGCAATACTTAGGGATATAGACTCATACATACAACTAGCAGGCCGTTTTGGCATACGAGAGGGGGCGGCCCAGCGGGCTCCACCGAGTGCACATACCCTCAAGAAACAAGCGTGGGCATACCACCCGAATCCAATGCACAATGGGTTTCAAAATTCCACTTGAAAAGTATCATTTTTTCAAGAATCGATTTTTATCGTGATAAACTCATAAAGATTTAATCTTTAACCAAGCGATACATAACATAATTTTTATTTACCAAAACAAAGTCCAGTATCGAGTTTTCACACAACTAGAGATAAGAAAGATCCATAAAATTAGTTAACACCTTAAAAATCCATGACACGGCGACACAGCGGCAAAGATTTCAAATCTGGGAATGATAGACTGACCAAAAATTCCGAAATTCATGCAGCTTGTAGTTAAGACATAGAGAAACATATTTCGTGATGAAACTTGAGACCAATTCGTTCTAGATGTATGAGAAAAAGATGGATTTTCACAAACCACAAAATCTGTCGCGGATTTCAACGACACAGTCATGTTCTTAAATTTTCTGGTATTAATCTGTAAGTTCAAAAATTCTGAAATTTAACATATAGATTCCTAACACATAGAGAAACAATTTTTATGAAGAACACTTGGCCTAAATCACACCGGATCTATGAGAAAAATAAGGATTTTTGCAAGGGACCAAAACTGTCAAAAATGACGAATATTTTGACGTCTACGACTAACTCAACAAAAAGATTTCAACCCAAAGCAAGATATAAGATGTGTTAGCTTACCTTAAACTAGATTCAAGTGAAATTTAGGGATCGATATGGCTTTGGAATGGAAGAAAGGTCGCTGAAATCACCCAATGCTCTTCGAAACTCACAAAGCTCTCACATTTTTCTGAATATCGATAAAAGGGTGTTGGAAGGCGATGATGATAGATTTATATAGGGATATGGACGAGTTTGGGCTGCCAAAAACGTCCAAAATCCTCCCTATATGTTATCCCTATCTTCATGGCCAATTTTGGGGTGATTTGGAAGAGATTTGAGGGAGATTTGCCAAGATATGATTCGGTTGGATGGACTTGGCTGATTTAGTGGATATTTGGGATGATTTGTTGCCTCCAAATCCCAACCAATAATGTATCTAACCTCTTAACTTGTCCTAATACATCTATGAATATTATCATAAATTGTTTTTAGTTTTTTTTTTTTTTAAATTTATACAGATTTTATTTGGGGTACCACAATCTACCTCCTTAAAATAAACTTCGTCCTCGAAGTTTGCTTTGAGGTATTACACGTAGTTTCCTACAGAGACAAGGGTAGCAAATATACCTTTTTGTTGATTCCTATGGTAGAATGAGTAAACTGATTCTTATGAAACCGAGTTGTCAAGAACATTTCAATCGTCGTACAAGGTGAAATAGAACAATCAAAAATGCACATACGTCAAATACATTCAAGACATCACAGCCAACCAAAAAAATCCCCTGTAATTGAGATTCAGGCAAAAATTAACTCAAAAATAAAATACAAACAAACCAAACTGGTTGTTTCATTAATGATATGTACCAAGAACTTTATGGTTAACTTACAATTAAAGTAGCTGGAACTGGTATGACCTTTTGTCATGAACAAATGTGAAAAATAGATAAAGTAAGCTTGTGTGAAGTGGAGCGAGGTGACAGTAATTTTCCCAGCATCACACCATAAAAAAAGAATTGCTTACCTCCCCAAGAAAGTTCCCATGCTATCAGTGAATCCTTCTGCACGGGTTAAGTTGGTATGCCATTTACTTCTTCATATGATGGAGGTGACACACATGTTGTGCAGTCTGGGCTCGATTCTTGTAGTGTGTTGCCTTTTCAAGAACCATGTACCTCCTTTTCCCTGCATCACTTGCCAACATAAAAAATAACAGATGGGCAAATAATTTTATAGTTGCACAAAAATATTAACTCGAGTGACTATTTTATCCATCATGGAGGCAGGTCTGCTGTCGTTTGCTAACCTATACAACCATCAAATATTAGTTAATCTACAAAATCTTAATTAAAAGTAAAATTAGACAGGATCATATCACAATACAAACCATTGTGAAAGATCGAACCCTCTTTTTATTCTCAGAATTATGGCCTGTATTTATCTTGGATATGGGTTCTGAAAGGTCTTCAAAACAATTCACCACTTTGTGAAGCTAATTTTTTAGAGAAAATGGTAAAAGAAAAATATATTAAATCTCCGCGGATAAATCATAAACAATAATGAAATAAACATATAGATGAGTGAATCATCAAATTCAACCAAATTTAAGAATGGCAAAGGTCATTAGTGTATACATAAAATTAAAGCAAATTATAGTGCTAGCAAGGCTATTTCCAAACCGTTGCAACTCAAATTTCCAAACTGCAAAGTAAATATCAGAAACTAAATCTACGATACTTCAGATTACGTAATGGATCATATAAAACACACTACACTGAGTACACTCACACGCAAAAAGAGAGAAAAACAACAATTGGATCGCAAGCCTAAATGTACCCGAAGGAAATCCTTACCGGGGGTGTCAGCTCACTGGAGTCGTATCATTTCCAATTGGTTTCACACCCATGCAAAGACATTAAACAATTAATTCACAACTTTTGGCGAGACAGATCAACGCCTAAATATAGTGAAAAGACACTAACCTTACAAAGAGTATAAAAAAGAAGTGAAGCATCAAAGTTTCCAATAGTTAGGCTATCCAGGGCTATCCCTCTATGATAATTTTAAAGTTTCAGTGACATATAGAACAACCAAAGAAAAGATTGGATACATGCCCTTGCCACATACGCCAGCTACATTCATCAATTTGTGAAATTTCAGTCAGTCATCATTTCTCTATTAGAAAGGAGATTGCAGCGCGCAGCCTAGCATCAATACACCGATGAACCTCGGATTTAGTAAGATGAGGCTTTGCCTGGTCACAATAATAATCGTTTTTCAATAAATCGAACGATTTCAGATGATCATCACTTGGAAACTCACTTACCCATGTGACAAGAAGCTGTTGTTCCAATGGTAGCGTATCATCAAATGGGTTACGACCAGTCAAGAGTTCCAGGAGTACGATGCCAAACTTATACACATCTCTCTTTTGGGTTGGCAGCTCATCAACCGTATAGCTACAAGTACAAGTACAAGTACAATTCGAAAACAAGACAATTCGATCAAACGTGAAAATTAGATCATACGTTGCAAAGCTCAATCAAATGAAAGTGCATGTAGACTCTGTTCGACCCAAAAAACATGCCAGTTCTCAAAGGTAAAAGTTCCACAATAGACACCCTTTTATGTTAACAATACATTATACAAATCACATGCTATAATCCATTTATTTGCAATTTCGCTCATATTAAATAACGCCATTCTAAAAAATATTTTATATCCAAGGGAGTATTTTTTAGGCATGGAAGATATACATTCAATGGAGCTAGTCTTCCAATATGGCAATACCAATACTATTTTTAATGGGTCAAATTATTTCATTACACGGCAATAAATTAGAGAGTTCTTTAATACAATGTCAAGGTTGTAATCGTAGCAGAAAAACGCCAACTTTATTAGGAAAAAAACCACATATCCATTTTGGAGCCTTACATAGTATCGAGCACAGAATGAACATGTATAAAAATCAATTGGCAATCGACTAAAAGGGCAAATGTAAAACCACTCACACATTTTAGCAAACACTTTATGCACAACTAAACCAACAATACTCTAATCCCCTTATTCACAGCCGCTCACCAGGCATGATTGTGGAGCATATGCTTCCTATTTTTGTCCAATGATTGCGTGGAGTGATATTTGAGCTATTACTTCTTTTGCCCTTGCAAATCACAAAGCCCTCCTAACTATAACGCAATTATAAGCTAGGGTTGGGAATACACGATTGATTTGTAAGACTGACCATTCCGTGATGGTGGCTGGAGCTCGCCGGGAGAGAGAGACGGCGGCGGGATAGACCGGCCAGCCGGGAGGGCACCGACAACGATGGGAGGGTGCGCGCAAGCTGGAATAAGGGTTGAAGCAAGTTGTGGATGAGTATTATGGCGCCCTAGACTAACATTGCTGACCTCTGTATGTTGAAAATGGGCGTAGAGAGATTACCTGATCTCTCGCAGTCACCTTTTCCCTAGAATCGACATACATATGAACCTGCGGTTAGGGCAGGTAGATGCAATATGGATTATGTTATGTTTCATATTGTGTAAGCTTTTCAATAGAATGTAGAACTGACTGTTTATTTTTGTTAAATCACATATAACATTGTGCAAGCACCAGCTTTCCCACTATATGAGCTACAAAATACACCATCTATGTGATTGCAGTACAAAAAGTGCATTTTCGATTGCCAAGTAACTATTCTAAGTACCTTCCTGAGGGGATCACAGATCTCCACCATTCTTCAATGAAGAAACAGCCCTGAATGACCGATAATAAAAACAAGAACATCAATTAATAGATTTACTCCAAACCAAAGGAATAATAATTAGACAAAGTTTTAGGAAAATACTGAGAGTGTGGCGTCCTTGAAGATCTTCATCGCTGACAACCTCAACTGTAACCTACAGGCCAAAAATCAAATATTTATGGAAAATTCAAAAGAATCATAAGCTAAAAACAAAAACTAAAACAAAAATAAGAAAACTTCTTGTTTTCAAACCTTCCACAAGGAACCTGCATAATATGCTTCTGGAGAGTGCTTAACTTGGCCATTAGCAAGTCTGTGCACATCCTGAAACTCAACTCTAAAAACACCAGTGGAGGGCGATCAGATAATGTAGAAAGCATTATATCCCAGACGACAACATCTAAATCTCTTATTCCAGAAGAAAAACACTCCAAGTTTCATTAACCAGAATAAACCAAATATGGACAACTAAAATCCAAAATTCAACAAAAGTTGGATAAGAGCATACCTGAAATAGCTTTCTGCACGGAGGTTAAAAGTTGAGGGATCAATCACTGACCAAGATCCAGGTGTGGGTTTCCCATCGGAAGAACATGAAAGCAGTAAGCCAGCTCTAGGGCGATAAAGATATTGTGTTGACAAACCTGAATTTTCCAATGCAAGTCAACGTGAGATAATTCCCTTCTATAATATAATGTAAACAGTAACAATTAACATGATATCAACTCACGGATGTCATTTATTTCTTCGCCAACAGATTTTCTTGTAATTCAAAGCCTGATAACGGTTGATGACTTTTTCTGAGTTTGTTGGGTTGTCGTAGAGTGGATCCTTTCATTGGAGCTTACAGAAGGAACCAACCGCAGTAAGACTGTCTTCAATAAATCTTCTAAAGTCTTGTCATTAAAATTTAAGTAGGCCTTCTCAAGGCTTTTATCCGTCCTGTTAACCACCCCCTCGTTTTTCACCAAACCTGGAAGTTGTTTTCTTTGGGCATCCAGTAGCATAAACCTATTGGCCTCCTTTGCCCCGTCTTCCCCCAATAATAACTCCCATTTATTATTCTCTGCTTTCAGATACTTTTCATGGCAATCTAAGATATTGCTGCTATCTGTGAGCTCTCCATTTGCACTAGGGGAGAAGAAATCTACATAACAATAGAGCTAAGGTATGTATTGATAAAGGTGTTGTTTTATGCTCAAGCAAAGTTTGTTATAAATGTTGTTATAAACAGCATTCTGTCTCCTCTGGAAAACAGCCGTGCAAAATGATTCATATGGGTTTTCTTACCTCCATGGACACTATCAAAATCATCGTCTGACTCAGACTCTAGCATGCTGGTTGTGTCGAACCATGCGTCGTCCTGGTAAAGTCCTGTAAGCACACAAGTTCTTGCATTATTTTAAGAAACTAAATAGTATAGCCTTATCCAAAAAGTTCTAAAAAGTCGAGATTAGTTCAAAATGAGCCTGGTGGAGCTTACTTCCTCCAATAAAATTTAAAGAAAATGTATACCTTTAGATTCAATCTGACTGTTGGTGCCATTGCAGCTGAGTGAACTGGTACGTGGAATTCGAGCCTGATATTCTGCATGTTGTGGTAGTATGAACAAACTCACTGACTGCAATATCTGTCACACGCTCCCCATTCTTTGTCCTATTCCCATCATGCCTCTTTTTGGAGCGTCCGTGTTTCCTCTTCACTCTCATGCTCTTTGTCGATTTAAGTGCAATACCTGGTGTTGATACGCAAGCACCCATTGCAGCGACTTGGTCTTTGAATCTTTGCAATGTATAGTGCAGCTAGTTTATTGACACCACATGAAACCTGAAGTTTCAGAGTAAGCAATAGATTAATAAATACTATATAGAACATGAAAAGAAATTTTCAGAAGGTGTGAAAGGTTGCAATAGTTCATAAAGCACATACCTTAGCACGATTTTCCTTAACAGACTGTCTTCTTGTTTAAACAGAACCTCTCTAAATGGTTACAGAAAAGTAAGAATCTCTTCACAAATTTTTGCCTTGGGGATTGTAAATCATGCACTCCACTACCCCAAGGAACTGCAGATCATAATGTAGGAACAGGTTAAAAATGATCAGCAAACTTCCCATCCATCAAAACAAATTAAATCAGTTTCAAAACACTCCAGAAACAATTTGAAACAGTCTCACATTATTTACATGAGATGGGAAACAATTATATGTTATGTACAGATCAAGATTATAGACACATGCTGTCCACACCTAGTTTATAATATTATTCACTGCCAGTGCTGACAAGTGAAAAAGTAGAGTTGCGAAAACGTGTCTCTCCAACTGTCACTTGAAAAGATCAATATTGATTCAATATACCATATGGCATTGTGGAATGGATGCTCAACCTGAACAAAGATTAAAAAAAAAAAACACACACAGAAACTTACGTCGGTTCCATGTCTGAAGGATTTGACGGCCGAATAGGAGATGCGTGGAGAGAGCGACGGGATATGGAGGAAGTGATTCATATAGGTTTTTCCGCTCCGACTTCCCCAAATACCTAATTACTGAGACGGGCAGGCCCAGTCTTATTTGTAGCTAACGTAGATAAAGCTAAACCAGAAAACTCACTGATTAAGTTGGAATCAAACAAGTACAAGTTATTATGAAGCATTGCAGTTAGAAGAACAGTCTCAGTCTTCAGGTCCTGCAACACACAACAATGGGCATCAAACTTGGGGGAACCACTCTTGCTAGTCAAAAATCGCATATTTTAAGTTTACAGTTGACATTTGCCAATATATTCTTAGGTTTAAGATTTCAATGATACACATTGGCGGGAAGAAACAACACAGAACAGAAATTAAGAAATGGTGCCCAATCAATCAATAAATTTCCAAAATCAATGGGGGCTGAAAGGAAGAAAGGGATGGCACATTATGCGTGAAATTATTACAATAAAGCTCATCCCATAAGAGGCTGTAGTTCCTTACCCGTATGCATGTGTTTCAGTCTCCACAACATTTGATAAAGAAAAAAATGGTGATGTTCATGTGTCAAGTCAGTATTAGCTATAATGACTTGATGAAGGTCAGACTCCATAAGCTAAAAAACAACATATATTTATCTGAAGTCACGTCTAGAAGGTGGCATGATGAACCGCTTAATTTTAACAACATAATTGTATCATAAGTTCTAAAAGACCGAATAAGATATCCATCCTAAAGCAAACTTCAAAAACTGCACCTTGATAATAACACCAATTGTTCTATTACCTGCCAGCACAAGACTAAAAGCCAGAGTAGCTGAATAAAAGTACACCACACAAAAAAGGCAGGGGCTGGGGATAAGAACTGCACTACACTAATGAGTGCAAGTGTTTGGAAATTCTTGAGTATGGCTGAAAATAATAAGAGAACAAAATTTACCCTCTGGCTTACCAATTCCAGTCATCTGAAGTGCAACAGAATTTGCAAGATCTGAATTTGCTGGTGTTATAGCCAGTATTGGGCAGCTTGGAAGCTTGAATTTTGCTTCAATTTGATTAAATCCTGCTCACTCTGCTCCTTCTCCTCCTTGATTTTATTCATATCAATCTGTAAAAGAGCATAAAATTATCAAAGGATAAGAAAAAGTGGGGGGAAACAATCCTTTAGAAGCTGTTCAGAAGACAAGAACCTTCTTTTGTTGAAGTTGGTTCAAGACAACCTGCAAATTTTAAAATTTAATAAATCAAGTGATGCAATAGACACAACAAACAGCCAACATAGAGAATGCAACCATTATATTCACACCTCATTTCTTCCGTAGTTCCAGTTACGAGGGTTTCTAGAACTTTAATTTTGGACTGGAACCTTTTTCACGAGAGAGATACAGAGTGCTTTGCTGCAACAGTAGTATCTGAAGCGTCAGTTGCAAAACATATTATAAACAAGGAATGAGGATAAGTTGCTTATTGTTTGCTACCTTTTTCACAATGGATGCAACACCCTGCAGAAAAAAGGCAAATTTACAGATGAAACTTTAAAGATTTATAGGCTAGTCTAGTTGAGAAGAAGTCATGAGTCATCTGGAGTGAGAAAACAAAACAATGAATTTACCCAGAAACTTGTGGCAATACCGTACCTTAGGAATGTCCTCATTCTTTCGTTCAATGCAGTCATCAACAATCCTATTCAGAATACTGAAAATGGATCTAGTAGAGATGTTCTGCATGGGTCAAGTGGATTGTAGCATGAGAATGTGGGGAAGCCAGTATATAATTTGATCAGTTAACATGATTTTCCTCACGCTACCTGTAAACCACCGACATTCATCAGCTCCGAAATCTTAGAAGCTGAAAGATCTACAAGGTATCCCCACTTTAGCTGGTTGGGAAGATTGTCCCCTACATAATGAAATAAAAACCTCAAAGAAGTGGCAAAAACTTACTCCGTATGAAATAGCCATAGGATGATTCTATCTAGAAAGTAGAAACATAAAACCCATTTTGTCAACATGAACCAAATCAAAACAATGCTTGACCATAATTCACAACAATTATAATTAGGTACTGCACATTACATACATCACATATTTCTCCTTTATGGAGCACATGTTCCATGAGCCCTACTCCAAGGGAGATGAGAGTCTATACATTAAGAAAAAGGAAATCTGTTTAAAAATAAAATAAAATTCACCATTCAACCCTGTTATAAATCAAATTCATATATGTGTATAGAGATTGCATGTCAGCGAGATTGGACACCAATTTTAAGAATATAGAAAATTAGCTGACATGAAATTGTATTGCAGCTTTAATAGAGAGGATGCGAGCAGACTTAGAGATTAAAGTTTCCCATAGTATCCACATGGTTTCCAAAAGGTCATAATTAACGGAATACCTTCAGTCACACCCTTTAAAGTCTCCATTCTTTCAGAATCAGTGCCATTGCAAACTTCATACAAGCCACCATTTTCCATCGTATTCATTTCTCGCAGTTGTTCCATAATGATCTTGTCGGATGCTTACTGAATTTTTGACACGAAAATGAAAAATCCATAAAGAGGAATTAATCCAGTAGAATTCTCAGAATTCTAAAAGAGAACAGAAGGAATTTGTCTATACCCATGTAGGCGAAGTATCCCCGTAGAACTGATGTTTGGTATCATCTTGATTACAGGCATGGCACATACAGCAAGCCCCACAAGTATGGATTGAAGCAGGTTGCTAACTCTTTGTTCGTTGACGCGAACAGGCAAGTAGAGGTCAATACACTTTTCGGGATTAAAGTTGCCTTTGTTTTCATCCTCATATTGCAGGACAGCTTCCTTCGGGTTAGCCAACTCTTTATCCACGGTGTGCTGCAGTAGCAATTCATTAGTTTCGTCCAAATTCTATGCAATGTGAGACAAGAGATAAGATCTCTCTTACCGGTGGTGTACTTTCCATCTCAACAAACACTGCATGCATTCGTCCATATATCTCAGAGTAGTCCACCTGCTCCTCCATACCTTCTTTTGCTTTCTTCACCATTTTCCTCCATATCAACTACACAAACACAACTTACATTTTAAAATATGCCCTACATGTCAGAAGCAAACAGTACACAACTGATTAGCAGAACCATGCCTCCTACCTGTCTCTTAAGAACTGCAAGACTCCTGGTGTGCATTGGTGACTGTGGAAGGACACCATTGGATGGAGGGAGTCCGAATAATCCACAAATCAAAGTCTGGAATGATGAAAAGGTAAAACTATTAGAGATCCTTATGGAAATTCAGTTTTAAATAGTCCATGACTTGTGAGCAATGCATACCATGAATCCAAGAAGCATGATATCATAATGGTAAGCAGATGGATTTTGCAGATTGAATTCCTTTTGTTGTGCCATCTGCGAAGCTACACTGTGATCGAAAAAGTATAGCCCTGCTATCATCAGTGCAGGGATAATAGCAGAAAAAATGTAACCAGCAGGTACCTTCCCCATGTCCTACATTTTCATTGGATATGACATTTTATATATGGATAGAATAGTGCCATATGAATCATTTGAAGGGTGTAAGAGACAGTTTTTGCCAAGTTGGTACCTTAACGACTGTCCAGTGGTACAATGATTCTGCTTCCCAGGGAAGGGGGCAAGCAGATGTATAGTGCAGGATAATGCAGCCCACCCGATAACTATCATTGGAACCCCATAGTCTGCAATAAAACTCCTAAACCAACCTGTGCAAATCAGCCGCAGGTTATAATAGCTTATAATAGATAAATGTGGAACACACCACATTTACTACATATCCTTTGAATACCTGATCCATAACGCCAGGACCTAGCTTCCCGACTCAGCAGAGAAGTGGTAAGCACGCCAAAAGCGAATATAACTGCAAGTAGCCCATTGACATAAAGCCATTGGAACTGATCCTTCTCCTCTAAGGCCAACCCCTTGTGAGATTCGCCCACGTGAGAAGGCTGAAATTCACTAATCACACCCTGAGATTCAAGAATCAACAATTATAAGAAAAATTGTTAGCAGCACACTTCCACATGGGCCACCGAACGACTGCAATGCTATCATTTGCAGGTAGATAAAAGTCACTTCAAATGGAAAGAGATTTCGTACCCTGATGGCCTCTTGAAGAAAAAGAACGGTGATTAACATGCCAAAAAGTTCTCCTGCCACTCTTGTGAATCGACTGATGATGGCACAAGCATTGAATATGGCAAGAAGAAAAACAAGAAGAAGGCTGGCCAGACGCAAACCCTGTTTGTCAAAAGTTACAAAAGTTCAGACTTAACTTGTATGCAGAAGATTATATTCCTAACAAAAACGATTCATCTTGCTTACCATCCAGCCCAAGCTAAGTATAGGTGCGTCCCTATGCTGGATTTCGCAAAACTGTATAAGTAATGGTACATTATAATGGTTGGTTCTGCAACCCCTAAAATCAACAAAGGCTGTCCACCGAAAATAGCATGAATAATCCCACATATAGGTGTAGAAGCTAGAGTTTCAGGGGTGCTTAAAAGTCCATCTGTTATAGAAACAAGAAAAAAAGAACTCTTAGAGAACATAAAAATCAATTATAGTAATCCAGTTGACAAGGAAAATTAAATCAGTTAGTGTGGTGTTTAACTTCCTTATGGCAATATAGTTAATACATACCTGTTTCTCGACTCAATTGCTCGCCAAAGGCTATCACTGGAAGTGCCGAAGCAAAGAAAACGTATGCAGTTGGAGCCAAAATTCTGCAATGGTGTAAGGAAACAATAATCACATTGAGCTGTCTATTGAAAACCCATTCTCACTAAATATTCTCCTCCTATCAAGAGAAAACAAAAAGATCAAACCTAGCTCCGGAACCACATGTATCCAGCCAATCCTTCTTGTAGCATGCTAGCCTTCCTTTTACATCAGTAATGACTCCCTTGAAAGGAGTCTTTAATTGTTCCATGATGCTTCCTGCAATCGCAAAAAACGTGATAGCGTAAACAATATAGCCTAATGCACAAACGCAGCAGCAAAGCATATGGCAATGTTAAAACATGATAGAAGTAATTCCAAAATAAATCGGTGGCAATATTTAGAAATATTAAGTGCAGTAAGTAAAGCAAGATGTAAGCCAATAAAAAATGGAACAAAAATGTTTAATCGCAAAGGCCAAGATTTGCAATTATATTGCACCATCAAGCTGTTTCCATGCCGAAAGAATACATTGAATCATCTATTACAGAAACGCCTAATAAATTCTTAATCACTTAACAACAAACGGGGAGCAAAAAGCTCTCAGAAAAATGAAATGCCGGTCATAGCTAGGAAAAAATTTCCAAAAACATGATCCACACAAATGCATCAAATTCCCCCACAATATTAAAAATGCACAACAACGACAACGAATAAAGCATTCAATTGCACCCATATCACGTAAATACATACAATAAAAGAACAAACCTGGAACAATAAAGGCTACAATGGCCCCCGAAAACTTCAGGAAAGCCCGCGCGAGGGAATGGTTACCACCTCGTAGCATTATTGTAAGCAGCGAGAGTGTTCTCAGCAGCTTCCTTCCGATTAGCGCCAGTCTTGAACTCGGCCAAATAGCGATAGTAATCGCCCTTCATCTACAAGTTAAAACCTTGGAGTCACCGGAGGTGCCGGATCGACGAGTTTGGAGTGGAGGAGCTTGAGAATGCCGTCGCAAATGGAGGAGAGCCTACGTGGACAGCCGATGCGGATCAAAGACATGGCAGAGATGGGGAAGATTGGGAATGGAGATGTGACGGAGAATTAGGGCGAGAAAGGAAAGAGTAATGACGAAGGAAGGAAGGCGATCGAAGAAATATGAGATCCAAGAACCCGACCCAATCGTGCATAAAGCAAATTTTTATCGAACGGCTAAAATTAAAATTGAATCCCTAATCCAACGGGTAGAAATTCAATTCACCTTGGCCAGTTTTTTTCCTACTTCTCTTATAATATAAAGATATCAAAAATTCGACAAGTCTCAAATAGTCACTATTATTTTGGGGGGGGGGGGGTGCATATGCATTAACATGTGTGCTTGAAATGTGAAAAATATTAATGTGTTAAAATTTATTGTTAGATGGCCGACCCAAAACTTTTTGAAATGATGACCGATATGCTATGCTCGATGACTAGTATTATGCATGAATTGAGACATAGCTGTGAGGAGGTTAGTGCATATAAGCATCGTGTTAAGGTTGTCGAGGGAGAGATGGAGAAATTCAAGAATGCTCGGCAGCAGGATTCGGGCCGCATCGCTGCTCTTGAAACTCTGTTTCATGAGGAGCAACACAACAACCATATTCTTAGAGGACGTGTGTTCACCTTGAGCACGAGATTGTTGACTTGCAAAACCGGCTCAACCCGCCAGAAACCGAAGAGGAAGAGGAAGAGGAGGAAGACCCAGACATGTACATCGATGTTGTTGGCGTAGAGGAGGAGGAACCAGAGGTGGAAGTAGTGGACCCACCGGTACCTCTTAACACCGACGAGGAGTATGAGCATGATAGGGCACTCCTCGGCTATTCTCCTGATTACCTGCTCTAGATTTATCGCATTATATCATTGGATCACTTATTGCTTTTCGTACTTCATATTATCTTACTGCTTTCCTTTTAGCTTGCCTCATGATTTTCCTAAATGATCTAATGCAATGAAGTATTTCCCTTTTCTCTATTGCGTCATCCCTTTTAAAATTCTGCATATTCGAAGCGTTAGCACTTTCTGACTTAACTACTAACCTACCTTAGCTTTCGAGTCTCACCTTTGCGTGCTTATCTAACAGAATGCCGCAAAGGGGAAGGCCGCGAAGGGAAAACCCTACCGCCAACAATGCCAATCCTAACGTAACCGCTGAAGGTGGGGCACTGATGAACCCGAACGAAGCAAATGGGCCAGTGGGCGCAAACCCACCCAACGTTGGATGTCAGGCAGATGCCATACCCAATGTTTTGGACGCACGACTAAGGACAGTAGAGCAAGTCCTCGTAGCACTGGGTAATGCCGAGGTAAATAGGGCCCAAGCGGCGGTACCTCCGCCGGCAGCCCGCATTAACTATCTGGCGATGGTAAACCCCTACCAACCGCCCCACTACGAGGGACAAGAGGATCCAGTGAAGTTGGAGGACTGGATCCGGACATTCGACAAACTTCTGAGCGCGGTAAGGTGTCCCGAAAATGAGAAGGTAAGGGTGGCAACCTATTACCTAAGTGGAGAGGCGGATGAGTGGTGGCAGAACCACCAAGGAGGGCTAGCTGATGGCGAACACGTTTATTTTTGGGAGGAACTCAAGGAGATGATGAGAGAGAGATTCTACCCCCTTAGCATAAAGACTGCTAAGTACGAAGAGTTCATCAACCTTCGTCAGGGCACCCAGACGGTACAGGAGCACTATGCGAGGTTCAAGGAGCTCGTCCGTTTTGCTCCAAGACTTGTGTCGACTGACGCTGACAAAGCCCAGAAGCTTGAAATGGGGTTGAACCTTAGTGTTGAGAGATTTTAGTAAGAGGACAACATACTTCTCTGCAGGGTGTGTACGATCGAGCGGTGGCTATCGCTCGTGTGCAGCAGTTAAAATGCAAGGATCATGGAGAGCTGAGCAAAGGCTCAAATCACTTTGATAAGAGAAACCGGAACCACAATAACAGTGGTAATAATTTCAGGAAAGGAAATGACCAGGCAAGGCCTGTAGGGCAAAGGAGAATGGAGAATAAAGGTTTTAATCAAGGAGGCAATGGAAGTAGAATGCCGGAAAATCATGGTGCTTTTATACCCCGATGCCCTCAATGCAATATTCTGCACTTGGTGCGAGAGTGTCCAAGGCTTGGGCATTGCTACAGATGTGGCAAGGAGGGCCACATGAAAGAGGAGTGCTGGACCCGGGAAGATCGGATTGAGAAGAGGCCGGACTTGCTCAACCAACCTTAAGGGAATCGCCCAGCTGGACCAAACCAGCAAAATAATCTGGGGTAGAGGTTCCAACAAGGGCAGAGGCCACCTCAGAACCAAAACTAGCAGGGAAATCAGGGACGAGCTGTTGGGCGCCTCAATGTTGTAAACCAAGCGGATCTGGCCGCTCAGGGAGAAGTGATCACTGGTACGTTTACTGCTTTAAGCGTACCCGTTAAAGTTTTGTTCGATTCAGGCGCGAGCTGTTCTTTAATATCTACAAGGATTGTATCTGCCTTAGATCTTCCAGCGCCTAAGAACATTGATTTAGGAATTCAACTACCATCGGGCAAGGTGATATCGTGTTCGAAACGATACGATGGGATCCCGATAGTAATCAAGAACCTAGAATTCTTCATGAATCTAGTCGAGTTTGATCTTAGAGACTTCGACATCATCTTAGGCATGGATTTTCTGACTCAATACAAATCCGTTATTAAGTGCCAGAAGCAGAAGATTTCCTTAGCCAAGAGTCGCGGGAAGAAGGTTGTGTATTACATGCAGCCTCAAAAGAAGAACGCTAAGGTGGTGAATGCCTTGAAGTTTCGCAATCTCATACAAAAAGGCTATCACTTATATGCATGCTATGTGCATAACCTCAAAGACGAGGGAAACAAGATCGACGAGATCCCAGTCGTAAATGAATATCCTGACGTTTTCGCGGAAGATATTCCAGGGATGCCACCTGAGCGAGAGGTTGAGTTTACGATTGACCTGGTACCTGGAATCGAACCGGTATCCAAGGCGCCTTATCGCATGGCAACCGCAGAGGTGAAGGAGCTGAAGGAACAATTAGAAGAGTTGTTGTCAAAAGGTTACATTCGAACAAGCACGTCGCCCTGGGGAGCGCCAGTCCTGTTCGTCAAAAAGAAGGACGGTGGACTTTGGCTATGCATAGACTACAGAGGTCTTAATCAAGTAACAATTAAGAATAAATATCCGCTACCTAGGATCGAAGACCTTTTTGATCAACTGAAGAGAGCTACGGTATTTTCCAAGATCGACCTGAGATCGGGATACCACCAACTGCCTATAGCCGAGAAGGACATACCAAAGACAGCGTTTCGTACGAGGTATGGGCACTACGAATTCACCATAATGTCCTTTGGTCTCACACGCTCCTGTAGTATTCATGAACCTCATGAATAGTGTTTTCCGAGAGTTGCTAGATTCTTGTGTCGTCGTATTCATCGATGACATTCTAGTTTACTCAAGGGATGATGAGGAGCATACGAAGCACCTGCATCAAGTACTCGGAACCCTGCGGAGTAATCAGTTGTACGCGAAGCTGTCGAAATGCGAGTTTTGGGTGGAGGAAGTCGCACTTTTGGGACACATAGTATCGGCTAAGGGAGTGTCGGTTGACCCGACAAAAATATCGGCAGTGACTGATTGGCCGGTACCGACAAGTCAGACAGAAGTAAGGAGTTTTCTCGGACTAGCCGGATACTACAGGAGATTTGTGAAAGATTTCGCAGATTGCAAGACCGATGACCCAACTATTAAAGAAAGGGTTAAAGTTCGAATGGACTGCAGAGTGCGAAGAGTCTTTCCAAGAACTCAAGAAAAGACTCACAACAGCGCCAGTCCTGACACTTCCATCAGAGACGGAAGATTTTGAAGTGTACAGTGATGCTTCAAAAGAAGGACTTGGATGCGTACTTATGCAAAACCAGAGGGTTATTGCTTACGCATCGCGACAACTCAAGCCGCATGAGGAGAATTATCCGACGCACGATCTGGAATTGGCCGCGGTAGTGTTCGCTCTCAAAATTTGGCGACACTACTTATACGGGCGAACGTGTCGGATGTTCACGGACCACAAGGGCCTCAAGTACATATTTACTCAAAAGGAGTTAAATATGAGGCAGCGAAGATGGCTTGAGTTGATCAAGGACTACGATCTGGATATAGCCTATCACGAAGGAAAAGCGAACGTCGTGGCAGACGCATTGAGCTGAAAGGCGAAACACACGACAAACACTCTTATTTTATCGTCAGGACTATATACGGACTTAGCAAGGTTAGATACTGAACTAGTCCATTATGGGACTGTGGTAGAAAGGGTGAATGCCGTGACGATTGAATCTACCGTGTTTGATGAGATTCGGGCAGCTCAGCCGGACGATGAGAATCTCAAGAGGATTAAGGAGAAGATTGGTGAGGGAAAAGCGGTAGGATTCACAGTCCACGACGACGGAAGTATTCGCTTCAAAGGGAGGTGGTGCGTCCCTCACAAGTGCGAGGAATTGAAGCGAAAATTGATGGAAGAGGGCCACAGTACGCCTTATTCAGTACACCCTGGTGGTGATAAGTTGTACAAAGATTTAAAGAAAATCTATTGGTGGCCGAGAATGAAGTGAGATGTTGCGGATTTTGTGGCTAAATGCATAACTTGCCAAAAGGTAAAGGCAGTACGGCAAAAGCCATTTGGATTGGTGAAGCCATTGGAGACCCCAAGTTGGAAGTGGGATAGCATCTCCATGGACTTTGTCTCGGGCTTACCAAGATCTCCCCGAGGGATGAATAAAATTTGGGTAATAGTCGATCGGTTGACGAAGACTGCCATCTTTATACCAATGAAAGATAATTGGTCGATGGATCAACTAGCCAAGGCGTATATCGAGAATGTGGTTCGAAGGCATGTTGTACCACACGATATCATCTTAGACCGAGACAGCAGTTTTGTCTCGAACTTTTGGAAAAAGTTACAAGAAGCCTTTGGAACCCAAATCAAGATGAGCACGGCTTTTCATCCGATGACCAACGGTCAGACAGAACGGACAATTCAAACGCTTGAAGATATGCTTAGAGCATGTGTACTTGAATTCAAGGGAATTTGGGAGAACCACTTGCCGCTAATTGAATTCTCGTATAACAACAGTTACCACGCTAGTATTGGCATGGCACCGTTTGAAGCTCTTTACGGACGCAAGTGCCGCAGTCCGCTATGCTGGACAAAGGATGATAATTCTATGGTTGTTGGACCTCAGCTCATTGAAGACATTAGCAGACAAATTAAAGTCGTCCAACAAAAGATGAAGGCTGCACAAGACCGGAAAAAAGAGTTATGCCGACACGAGGAGGCAAGAATTGGAAATCCAAGTGGAAGATAAGGTCATGCTAAAGGTGTCACCAAGGAAGGGGGTGATGCGATTTGGCAAACGAGGAAAGCTGAGTCCTCGCTACATTGGCCCATACGAGATTTTAGACCGTGTAGGTACCTTGGCCTACCGATTGGCTCTTCCACGGGAATTATCACGAGTTCACAACGTGTTTCATGTTTCTCAGTTGAAGAAATATGTACACGATCCAACTCACGTCTTGCAAACTGATGTGATTGAGCTGGACGATGGTTTGACGTACGAGGAATATCCGATCGAGATACTTGACGTCAAAGAAAGGGTCTCAAGGAACAAGACCGTGAAAATGGTGAAGGTACTATGGTCGAATCATGGCACGGAAGAAGCGATGTGGGAGTTGGAATCGGATATGAAGCAGAATTATCCCAACTTTTTCCAACGCGACTCATGAGCAGTTATGGGGACATAACTGCAGTCCTAAGGGGGAGAGGATGTGATACCCCGCAAAGAGTCGTCACACGCTGAGGTAAGAATTTAATTTTCAAACCTCAATATTTTATGCGTGTCAATTATTACGTGCCAATCAATTGCCTGCATTACTATCAGTCCGAGTACGGCCCAACTTCGAAGACGAAGTTGATTTCTAAGGAGGGTAGACTGTAATACCCGAGAAATCGACATCGATTTTTAAATCCAAAATTTAAAAATCGGATTTAATTATCAAAACCGAAATAATTCCGAGAGAGCGGAATTAAAAATTTCAGACAGTCACAACTGGAAAAGAGTTATCGGATTATCCAACGATCTAGGATAATTCATACTATGATTTTTAAAAATTAAAAATCATAATAATTATATATAAAAAAAGGGGCTGGTGGCCGCGCGGTGACGGCGCGGGGCGCGCCGCCAGCAGCAGTCTGGCAATTCGAGCGTTATGCTCGGGCTTTGCAATTATTTTTGACTTGGACGTTTCCAATCGGTTTGAATTCAATCATAAGACGTTGTGGGACATTGTGGGGGTGCATATCAATGATTTTGGGTGTATTAAATCCCCCACAAAGTCAGTTTATGATGGGAACTTGATCACCATGGGAATCCTATGAAGTCATGGGGTGAGTGGGGGTTTTGGATGAGGTTTGAGGGAGTTAATTCGGGAAGTTACAGGTTACATTTCGTCCCCTCACCTCCCTAGTGCCTTAAGGCAGTCATTGGAACACTCCTCACCCCTACAAATACCCCTAATCAGCCTCCAAATCCACCCATTTGCACTCCATCCGAAAATAGTTCATAGTTGAGTATTGGTGAGAAGTGGTGAGTGTTCATCTTTGTGGAAGAAGGTTTGGACGAGTTGGTGCTTCCAAATCCATCATCCAGTGTTAGGTAAGAGTTTCAATTCGAATCCTTGTCCTTAGGATCGGGTTTCAGGCCGTAACGCTAAAGTTTTTGCCAAACAACTCCATAATAGGTGCATTCGGTAGAAGTGTTGATTGTTGGGGCCAAGTTGGACGTTTTCCAGGATTCTACCAAGGAGAAATTCGATCCTAAACTCATCTCAAGTAAGTTAGTATTGTGCACGTCGATTTTTAGAAGTTTTGGTTGAGTATAAGTCGAGATATAGGCTCATCTCTTCTTCTTACATAATCTGTCAAATAGGGTTTTCCTGTGACCAATTTTGTTGCTCTGAAATTTCGACCATGATCCGTACATTTTTAGAAGATCCTTCCAAAATGAAAGTTGTTCCTAACATCCTAAATATGCTCTCTGTAAATATTTAGATTTTTTGAACATGTTTTGGATATCGAAATTCGATCTGGTATTCTGTGATAGGTTGCTATCAGTTTGGGTATTATTATGCAATCAGATTTTTGTTGTTCGATTTACTCTTGCCTATGATCGTTTTACGTGGTTGATGTCTTCATGAAACTTGTTCCATTATGTGTCTAGTCATCCCTATAAAATTTTATGATTTTTGGAGCATGATCGAAATTGTTATGAATTTTTGAATGAACTGTGGTCGGGTGGAATGAAGAGTTCGAAAACCTTGAAACAGTAGGTTCTAAAATGATTTTTTTTGGGTCACTTAGAGTCCGAATTTGAAGATACTTATTTCTAAGACAAATGTTCATTTGGGTGTGTTCTAGCTTCTGTAAGTTTTCCAGAATTTTTAGAAATAGTTTGCTACGTTTTTAATTGCGATTTGGGAAACTGCCACAATGCCATTTTTGGTTTGTAAATTCTATTTTGTGTATTTGATGAACTAAGAGTCGAATGTTACTCGTTTTTGAAATGTATGAATTCTGGAAATGTGGTGATATTATGAAATGATAAAAATGTGGTTTTGAAACCTTGTAAGTTTTGATCGAGTGGGATGCCCAATGTGTTAGAGGGTAAGTGCACTTGGCGTGAGCTCGTTGGGCCGCCCCCTCTTTTGTAGCCAAAACGGCACATATGATATTATGGTTTCGTGATTGTAAGAGTCTATACTCCTAGATGTATCCGTATGGGTTATCTAGGACTCCGGAGTGGTCTGTATAGGGTCACTGCTTTCACATCCCTCGTGGGTACGAGTCCCAGAGGTGGGTTGATTCCAAGGGTACGTCCCTAGAATCTTTATGTTGAGTCCTTGTGGGTTTTAGTCCCAAAGGGCAAAATTGGTGTCCTCGATCATAACGAACAATGGTAAAATACACGTGGGATATGTGTAAGAGATTTTAAAATTTATTTTATTTATTCGTCTTTTTAAAATTAAAATATTATCTTTGTGTACTCTTCTAAAATCCTTTAAAAGTTGATGTGCTATATATTAACTTACGCAGTACCTTTTGTACTGATAAATTGTTGTTTCATTTCTCTTTCAGATTTCGCAGAGTAAGCATTGCACGGATGGATGGGGATTTCGATTGAAAAGACTTGTCGCATTTTATTTTAAAGATTATTTTAAATTTACGCATTGGACATTGGACTATGTTATGGCCGCATGTTTTGGCCTTGTTTTTTAGCTTCCGCATTTCTTTACTTGTGCATGATAGACTATAACTTTGTTTAAAATTCGGGCACTTTGATTGGTTTTAAGTATTTTTAAATAATGATGCAACTTAAGCCGTAGCATTCTTTTAAATGAGCTCGATTGGATCGGGTCTTGTTTAAAAGGGTGTGGCGGTAACGTCCCGGCCTGAGTGACCAAATTCGGGGTGTTACAATCTTCACGCCAAGATGCGTAAGATACTTTCCCGATATCATAAATGATATCTCATAAGGTTCTCATAACCCAACTTTAAAAGAAAATGCCAAGAGTTTTCATAACAGTGCCTCTCCAACTACGATGCGTCAAAAACAAAAATTTTCTTAATAATTACTCCATCAAAAATTCTGAAATTTAAACATTGAATCCTACACTCAAAAAGTAACAATTTTCATGCAGTGCTCTAAGGTTAAATCATGCTCGAACTAGATGAAATTAAGGGTTCAACATATACAATAGGAATACGCTGCGACACTGAGACACATTTTCGAAATAAAATTACTGGTAAATCGTGAATTGGCCAAATGTTCTGAAATTTTGCAGAGTTCTTCCTAACACATATAGGAACAATTTTCTAGAAGAAAGCAACTTCAAATTCTCAACGTAAGCAAATATTCAAGAGATGGAAAGCTTAAAAGCAACCAATAGAAAAATGAGAATCTTTACATAATAATAAATCTGTCAAAATTGCAACACATAGACACATTTTAAAGATCGACAATCTGGGAATTAATTACTTCGCCAACAATTCTTAAACTTTGCAAAGTGATTTCTAATACCTATACGAACAGATTCCTAGAAGAACTCAATGCAAATTCGTGACGGAACAATGTGAAAAGGACGATCTTTCTAGATCAATGAAACTTTCAGGACAGAAAAGTTCAAATATCGACTTCTATAACTCAAACTAACTCACAACTCGACCCTAAACATGGTAAGGGAGTGTATTGGCTTACCTTACACCAAGTTAGGGTTGGAAAACAAGAATTCGTTGGGGTTGATTAGAAAGCGAAATCGCCTTGATGCCCTAAACCTTCGAGATGGCTGCGTTCTTGGGAAAACCGTCAAGAGGGTTAGGAATTCCCTTCTAATACTCGACCAAAAGTGTGGGAAAAGAATGAGATGGAGATTTTACCGTCTAATCTTGAAGCAAGGATATGAGGAAATCTTGATTCGTCTGCTGCCTCCACAAGAATGTCCCAGGTTTCTTTTTTTTTTTTTTTTTGATCTAGAGTTTCTTATTGGAAGAGAACGCACGCAGCCAGGTTTTGGAGAACTGAATGGACAGTAGAAAAAGGTTTTAGACGTGATTTTTGGTATCCAAAAATCTTCCAAATCAGCTCCTAGTCTAATTTAGTATCACAAGTCAAATTCAAATGAGATTTGAATCAATTAGGCAAGATTTTTGATGGCCAATATACCTTATTTAACTATAATATATATTTATATATATTATTATTATTATCATCACAATGTTGAGTAATTTATTATTAAGTTTAAAAATAAAAATCAATTAATGAATGCATTAATCTCGGGTATTACAATCTAAACTCCTTAAGAATCATGTTCGTCCTCGAAGTTGCCTCTCGGGTATTACATCTATGATTACTATTTGTTTGGTATTTGGATTATTGTTATTTGAGGTCTGTGAGCCTTGTGTGATTTACTTCTTTGGGCTGGTAGCCCATTTACATGAGATATTTGGCTTAGTGCTTGCTTTTGGATTATGAGGCTTGTAGCCTGGATAGTATATTGCTTCTCTATTATGGATTTATGATGCGACTTATTACTTGCCTATGCGTTATTTCTTCTTTTAGCTTCCCCTCATAATTGATTAATCAGTTAGTCACTATCGAATTTTCTTAGCCTTGTACTAGCTGCTCTAAGTTAACTGAGCACTAGTTTATGATAGTTAGTACGGCGGCAATGCTTACAAAAGTCAAGTGTGAATTTTCGGGGCATTACAAGAGTTTCGGTGCAAGAGTTCTGCAGGTAAACATCCCATCGTCAAATGGGAATTGTATATTATAATTTTCATAAATAAAAATATTTATATTTATTTCATTATTTTATTAAAAAAATTCTAATTTCAATGAATGCTTTTATTACAAATTCAATAAAAATATTTTATGTTCAATGTTTTTAAGTCGAGGCGTATATACTGTATATATAAAGAAAATGTCTTAAAAATTTAAATTTATTTAAATAAAATTATTCACAAAATTTATACTCCCACATCCCTCATTTGGTAGTGATAATAATAAAGTGTGAAATTCTTTTTTCACAAAAAAAAGGAAAAAATCAAATGATTCTATTTCTACCAAAATTGTGGTGAAGAATGATGATTGGTTGTCATATTTACTATTGGAAATGGAATTTCATGTAGGTGTGTATGTCAAAACTACAAACTACATCAACACACTAAACGTTATTATTATAAAGATGAAAAAAATCAAAATACATACTCCCTAGGAGAAAGACTTGGCCCAGTGGACGAATCCCTGACTATCAAACTTTATATTGGGGGTTCGGTTCCCCATCCGTCTCCCTATCCCCCTCTTTGTCCATTTGTAATTTGTGTGGCATAAATATCCACCACCCCATTCCCAGCTGTATAGGCTGTTAAAAAGAATAAAAAAACTACATACGGAGTATATATTTCCCCATTGATGATTATTTCTAGTATTGGTGTTTAGGTAAGACGAGAAATTCACCTTCCACACATCCGTGAATGCTAAAATACAATCACCATTCACAAAATAACAACAAAACCACATAGGGATAGGGATGCATCATCCTACGCTTGAAAAAGAAATCAGAAAACATGTAAAAATGCTATCAACAATCATCTAACATTAAAATAAAAAGGGAAAAAAAATTAAAAAAAAAAAAAAAAGTGCAGCTACTGCATCATCTATCATAATTCACAAAATTAAGACAATACAGAATCATGATATATAATTTATCAGGCAGTCTATAAAATATCTCTAATGTACCTGTTAATTATAGAGGTATCCATAAAGCACAACAGACTAGTGAAAATCAACAAAACAGCAAGCCAGTTCCTAGAGAGTGAGATGCTCCATACCTTTTGTGTTCTTTGCAATTCCTTTCACTGTTTTACCATCGTCGTGTTCATTGTAATGGTTTGCCCTAAAAGTAGAGCTGGCCTCTTCAGTATCTGAGCAGCCAGGCCTTTCAGTTAAAAATTGTTCCCAGAACATGTCATTAACCTGGTTTCGTGTATTTGAGGGGCCTTGTTTGTTATGGCCGGCATCAGGTGAGGAAGACAGTGTTCGGGCATCGTCAGAGAGTGTTCCATCCTTTTGGATAACTCTATGACCAACTTCTATGTCATTGCTATTCAGCCGTGTTAGAGTACCAATTTCATGACTTGGAGGAGCTGCCCCCACAGGATTCTGGCTTCTGTTGAGTTCCAGTGGCGAAGATGCAAGAGTGAGATTTAAGAGGCAGGAAACATGGCCATCACCTTCATCGTTTGAAGTCAAGCTGTGGTTCAGGGAATGAAGTTTTGGGCTTTCGGGCCCCACTTTGGAAGACAAGGATGAGTCCATCGTTAAGTTAAAGGATGCCCCAGTGTCCGACAACTCTATTGTTTCTGGTGGACTGAAAAGAACAGCAGTACCCACAGGCATGTCTTTAGAACACCCATTCGTCCTTCCGCTAGGACTAAACCCATCGTCATTGGAACTTTGTGTGCTATGAGAAAGCAAGTTGGCATTTGAAACAGCTGGTGATAACTCCAGCCTGAGTTTATTGCAGAAATCTTGATCAGAAATGTTCGCAAAGTCAGGCCTGGAGCTGCTTTGATTGTCCACCAAAACATTGTCCAAAACTGACTGAACATTCTCTGCCTCAGGGAGCCTCCGCTTCTTATTATAAGCTGAAAAATCCATAGATTCGAGCTTTTGAACTAGGCATTCAACAAACTCTGGATTTTGAATAGATTTTTCAAGGAAGCTCAGCAATCTCTCCTGCCTCTGCTCAAGGGAACCTATGCGTGGTGCCAGATTTTCCAACTGTACCCTTGCTGCAGACTCCTGATCCTTGAATCCCAACAGTTGTTCTTCAAGAGCTGATTTCTCACGTGACAGCTTATCAATTTCTTCCTCAAATGCTGCTCTTTCAGGATCAACTGAACCTTGAGGTTGACTGTGGCTGTGAATAGGTTTTCGGCGATGAATGTTCTTCAGAAGATGCTTTTGATCTTTCACAAATTCGTCATTGGAAAATTCCCATTTTTCTGCATCAATCTTTCTAAATCCCTAAGGCAAGCAGAACAAAAACATTTAGCAAAATATGGGCATGCCATGGTTAACATGAAGCCCATCCAAACGGGCTCTATATCAAAAGCCAATCCAAATGGGCTCTATGTCAAAGCATCCACATAAATGTAGTGAAAAATTTATAATTTTGCACAACCAGTAAGAACTTGTAAATGGAAAAGAATAAGGATATATTATGATCAAGGACAGGGAGAAGTCAGTCCTCGTCAAACTGGACGCTGTTTAAAATACCAACGATGTTCAGTTTCCAATTTCCACACACCATCACAGTGTCGATACCAATACAGTATCCCAATCACTTTTGTAGTGTCAATTTTTCTTCAAAGTAGTGAATTAAGCTTCAGTTTTAGATAAACCATAAAACAATTTTCTGTAGATGATATACCATATGTTCAATCAAAACACAAAGCACCCCTATATTTAAAGTTTTAAACATGACATGTTTTTTTCCTAATAAAAATTCTCACCTTATCCTTATGATGTGAACCAGTGAAACTATTTCTACATGTCACTCTAGGAAATCTAATATCTTCAGTATACATAAGAACAAACCATCGTAAAAATATGGCTCGTGCCATGCCATATTGCCATGCACAGTAGTTAGTGAGGAAAATTAAAATCATGTTCACTGTTCAGTACTCATTCTCCAATGCTCAAAATTGCATACCATCATCAATTCTAAACCATTCAAGCAACGAAATGAATTTTTTTCTTCTCAATCAATGTATAGAACATATAATTATGATATTATAATTTTGAAACTTAGATGTTGAATACTTACACACACATAATTAGACACAAATATATCATATTTTATTATAGAAATTTTTTAACATACACTATTCCCTCACTTCTCATTTTTTTTTTTAATCATACAATAAAATGAAACAGAAATAACAATTCAAAAACACCCGAAAAATGCATCAAATCCATGATGAAATTTATAAAGAGCATATCCAAGCAAGACGATTTGGTCAATTAGGCAAGTCTGAGATCTAAGTATATATTTTTCACCCTTCCGTCAGTACATTCTATCCCTTAAAAATTAAAATTGCCAAATAGTTAATCCTAAATACCATTCCTTGTATGCAGACCAAAAGACCAACGAAACCAAAAAAAAAAAAAAAAAAAAAAAAAAAAAAAAAAAACACATTCACATAAAACACAACAAAACTAACAAATCATGCATTTAATTGGACTACTAGACTGAGAAAAAATGTTGCGAGAAACTGAAAACCACAAATGATCACACAATATCAAAATCTGCAATATCTTTACAAGGAACAGTGTCTAAGAAGTCGGAAGCTTAACTAGTATAACAGGACAAGGAAGCAGATACATGATGACCTACATGACCTATAAAATATGCGAATAAAGAGAATTTCATCAACAAGAAGCAGCTATAGTTTTTATTTAAGTAGAAGACGCAGATTGTCATGAAAAAATTTAAAAAAGTTTGATCCGATTAGATAGCGCATATCCTAAAAAAAACCCAAAGATAATTGGTCACATTATCAAACAAAAAATGTCTAAATTTTCTTCAGAAACCATTAAAAAATAAAAAATAAAAGTGGACAATATCCTTTAGAAAAATCTATTCATTGTGCGGCCAAATTTTATGGAGGTGTCAATTTCAAGTTTCCAATATCTGAAGGGGAAATTATTCCCAAGAGTTGTTCAGTGTTAAAAGCAGGATCATAGTTATAAATTGAATAAAGTAGCATTTTTTTTTTAACCAACTGGATGAAAATGGGAAATAAGAATAACAACCTTAATTTTTAAGGGGAGCATATTGCTTCCAAGTTCCAATATCGAGCCCAAAATCACTGTTTTTTTCAATTACAGAATGTTAAGAGGATGGTCCATTAGCAACTAAGGAAGTCCATTACAAAATCACTGTTTTCCACCAAAAAACAAGCTATAAGGAAAGAAAATCATTTTAACACACCCCCGTATTGACAAGTTAGGTTAACCTTGTGTGTCAAGTTATTGGAGAAAAGAATCACATAACATATTTATGACAGTATGAGTCTCAATAGTGCTAACAGAGGGTGGGGTTAGATCCTTCAACACTAAATTTTAATTTGTGATTCAGCCACAGGTCCTAATTTGATTAATAGTTTTCAGTTGAACATTTAACGCATTTTGTAGAATCCAATTTAGTTGAAGCAAGAGAGTTTTGAACATGAAAATTTAAGCTACAGGCTACTGCTACCGCCAATACCCTACATATACACAGTTCATACTATTTTTCATCAATATATCCTCGAGCAAGAACTGAGCCGGGCTAAATAATTTAATACCTAGTAATGGCAAAGTCTAAACCTTGATTGAAGCGGAAATTCTTCACTGCAACATAAAATTTACGAAGCTATAGTAATATAGAAATGACTAGCAAACGAACAGTTGGAATTAATATGCAGACACGATGTTTGGATGATTTGGGCAGAATCAATAATGCGACTCAAAGGTAACAACCAAATGCAGGGGCAAAAATATATCAATTTCACCACAACTCAAAAACAAAATATCCACTCAAAAGACGAGAAACTAGAAGCCATTGTCTATGTAGTCTTAAATAATATTTCTAAATATCCCTTTTCTAAGAAATGATTTATTTTTTGGTATCATGTAAACAAAATGTTCTAACTTGGCCACAATTACAAAGTTCAATCAAACCAGAAAACTCAAGAGAGCATACTGACATAACGAATATTCATAATTGTGTGGATAGCAAATTCAAACCTTCTTCAATTACCATAGCTAGAAATGTCAACACAAATATTATTACGAGGGAATCATATTTTGGATAAATAATAACACAAGCAAGTTCTAGCTCTAATCGCATTACAAAACTGAAAAATTAGAAACCCTAATTAGGCAATTTCGCAATAACTACGAATCCTAGGATAAAATAATTGTATCGGCGGGGAATGGGGAGACATACATAAGTGTTGAGCTGGCGGATGAAGCTGGAGAAATTATTGTGCTTGAAGTAGGATGGAAGAAGGAGGCGGGCGAATTCCGGCGGGTTCCAGACCACAAAGCTCTTGCCGTTTCGGCTCCAAGAGACGATGGAGTCCGTCGACGTATCGTCGACCATCTCGTAAGTCTTTAAGAGAAACGGAGCCGGACCACCTCCGCCACCAGAGGCGGCGGCACCGGAAGCTCCTCCATCCATCGAGACTGAAAGGGGTAGTTGGGGTGTTTGACTTGTCCGTTGACGAGTTTTTCGATTTACCTATTTTTCCGGTTACTTAAACGCGCTCCTAATTAATTTCTGTTTTGGTCTTAGAGCAACTCAGTTACAGAGGGAGTTTCTCCAACAATGATCAATGATCTGTAAACTCTAGACGCGTCCGCTTTGGGGAAAGTGTCACTGTAGCGCTACTTTTATACTAGTATTTTTTTATTTTTCTGGTTCTTTTTTTTATTTTACTATTTGTATGGGTTTTTTTTTTTATAAATGTTAGTTTTTTTTTGCGATAAAGCCTATTCGGGCGAGAGAAAAAGGGAAACAAAAATAAAAATAAAAAGAAGAACCGAGAAAATCAAGAGGCCCTCGGGAACCAAGTTCCCGCAGCATCAGCTGAAAGCAAACTCCGACACGCGTCTGGGGAAACGCCCAAGATGTATAGAACATCTCTTCAGTCGCCCCCAACTTAGCTAAATAATCGGCCACATAATTCCCTTCGCGAAGGACATGTTGAAACCGGATGGCATGGAATTGCTCCCTGAGGTCAGCAATCTGTGCCAAATATGTGGATAGCCGATGATCAGGATCTGGGGCAGCTTGGAGTAGGCGCAATGCTTCCTGTGAGTCGCAAACGCAGCACAGCTCCACAACCCCATGCTCCAAAGCCAAACGAAGCCCCCAATAGATAGCAGCAATTTCAGCTTTAAGGACAGACGAGTCCCCCAAGAAACCTGAAGCACCCCCTAGCCAATGTCCATCATTCGACCTCAACACGGCACTTTAGCCAGCCCGATTGGTAGACTCAAGTCGAGACCCATCCGTATGCAAAAAGTCTCCCGTCCAATCCCCCATGTTCCAACACACATACCTCGGCTGGGAGCACAACTGGATAGGAGCATTCATGGAGCGTTTCAATATGGCGCTGAAATGCTGGACCTGCCGCACAAGAGCGTGATGAGACGAAGAACCACCCCGGAAAACCCTAGAGTTCCTCTCCCGCCACAAACACCAAAGAGCCGCAAGAAATAAAGCACCATATGTCAAATACATAGCTTTCATCCACCTTCGAATGTTAGGTCTGTCAAGAGTGTGAAGGTCATCCGGAATAGCAATGTTTAGAGATCGCCACACCGCACGAACCCATCGACAAGGAAACAAGCAATGCTGCCAACTTTCCTCACGATCGCCACAAATTTGACATAGAGGGGAAGAAGCAAGCTGTCTATTATATCGGAGAGCATTACAAGGTAAGGCCTCCCATGCCATCAGCCAAAGCAAGAAGCAAATACGCTCCGGAATCTGAACATTCCATAACCATGCCCAATCCTCAGACCGAGGGGAGTTGTGCATTAAGAATAGATAACCTGACCTCGTGGAGTAGCGGCCACGGTGATCACCATCCCAACGCCATCCATCCGAAACAGAAGCATGTAAACAGGGTGGGGGAAGTGCCAAAATCCTCGAACGGATATCCTGTGGTATGGCCGAACAAACAGCAGACAGATCCCATCCATACTGCGTAATAATATCGACCACCCTCAAATCCAAATCACAGGTCTCAACAAAGGCTAGTCGTGGACCAATTTGTCGCCCATCAAGCCAAGGCGAAAACCACAACGAGCTAGAGCCATCCCCCAGACAGAAGGAATAACCTCCAGCAAGACGGCCAGCAGCTTGATTAATATTCCTCCAAGTGCAAGCACCTGAAGGGCGCAAGGACCGCATACGCTGGCCATCCCAACCCTGGTAGCCATATTTAGAACGCATAAGCTTGCACCAAAACGTATCCTGTCCCATAATTAAATCATCCACTAGCTTCCCAAGAAATGCAAAGTTCATAAGCCGTGCCCTCCGGAAACCCAAACCCCCGTGTTGCTTCGGGCAGGCAATCTTCTCCCACGAAACCAAATTAATCCCCCGACCACGACAGTCCTTCCACAAAAACCGCCGGATCTTTTGATCAATTTTGTCACACACGGTAGTCGGTAACAATCCGACTTGCATACAATACGAGGGGATAGAAGCCAACACATGCCGAGCCAAAGTGGCCCTCCCCGGTTTGTTAAGAAGCCGCATTGCCCAGGAGGACATACGCTTATCCATAGCTTCCAAAATAAAATCATAAGCTCGACCAGTCATCCTTCCCACGTGAATGGGAAACCCCAAATATGTCCCTAAATGAGTAGTGAAAGGGATATGCACAGCGTTCAGAAACATATTCTTCTCAGCCAAAGATAGAGAGCGGGAAGCCAACGCCCTAGATTTTTGGATGTTGATCTTAAGGCCTGACCAATTAGCAAAGCAATTAAGAGTAGCAGCAAGAGTCTGAATACTCTCTTCAGTAGCCAAAGTGCATAGAATGAGATCGTCCGCAAACAACAAGTGGGATACCCCCTGTGATGCCGAAGACACCTGCACAGGACGCCAGGCACCTCGTTCCACAGCTTGGCCAATAGTTACCGAAAGGCGCTCCATAGCTATATTAAACAAATATGGAGACAGGGGATCGCCTTGTCTCAATCCCCGGTGCGGCTGGAAACTGTCAAGAGGCATACCATTCCACAAAATGGAGAATGAGGGGGATGAGACGCAAGCCATAATGATAGAACGGAGAGGAGCAGGCAGCGCTATCTGAGATAAGCATTCCTCCAGAAAAGGCCACCGAACGCTGTCATAAGCCTTTTCTAAGTCAATTTTAATAAGTATACCCTTCAGACGGGAGCCAGAGGTCGTGAATGAGTGCACTAACTCCTGCAATATGATAGCATTATCAACTGTCCCGCGGCCCGGAAGGAACGCTGATTGAAGCGGGGAAATATACTTAGCAAGCAAAGGGCGGAGCCGGTTCACAAGCACCTTAGAAATAAACTTATAAGCCACATTGCATAATGTGATTGGCCGGAATTGTCTGACAGTCTGTGGGATAGGAACCTTAGGAAGCAAGCAAATGAAAGCTTTAGCCAACTCTGAAGGAATCCTGCCCGATGCAAAGGCATTCTGAACCATGGATACAACATCATCTCCAATAGATGACCAGTGTAGCTTATAGAAAGCTGCCGGAAAACCATCCGGCCCCGGCGCCGCATACGGTTTAAACTGCTGAAGGGCAACCGAGACTTCCTCAGACGTTACCGGCCCAGTCTCAATCTCACACCCCAACTCCTGGAACGGCCGTAGCTGCGGAAGTGGATCAAACTCCGGCTGCGGCTGCACATCGGAGAAAAGCTCCACGAAGAAATCCCGGACCGAGGTTTTAAGAGTAGCAGGATCCGAACACCACACCCCATCCTGTAACATAAGACTATGAACCTTATTACGGTGATGGTGAAACTTCGCCTGGGCATGAAAATATTTTGAATTACGATCTCCCAACCGAATCCAGTCATCTCTAGCCCGTTGGAACCAGAATAATTCCTCCTCAATTAGGATATCATGGTATTTCTGCTGCAAGTGTCTTTCAAGGAGAATCAAGCGGACGGAGTCCACACTCGACATGGTTCGATCAAGCCCGGCCAAGCGATGCAATAATTTGGACTTCCGATTCCTTAGCTGCCGGCGATAATGACTACAGTGTTGAACCGACAACCGTTGAAGATGATCCAGCCTTGAGGAGAACGTACCAGACCGATCACTCCAGGCGGAATCAATTAACTGGGAATACAAGGGCCGCTTACTCCATATCGCCTCCCAGCGGAACGGCCTAGCGGCCACATGAGACACAGGCTCACCACAGCACAAGAGGAGCGGGGTATGATCCGAACCAACTCGAGAGAGGGTGCGCACATGACCATTAGGAAATAGATCGAGCCACCCAAGGTTTGCCAACCCCCGATCAAGCCTTTTCATCAATAATTGGACTTGATTAGCAGGTCGGAACCAAGTAAAATATGAGCCTTCAGTGCGAACGGGAAACAGATCACATGTAGAAATGCAATCCTGAAATTCATCAGCGCGGGATTGAAGAAAAATCCCTCCTTGCACCTCTGAAGCGGCCACGACCTCATTCCAATCTCCCATAAAAAAACCAGGGCCCAGGAATGCGCGATTGCAACTGTTGTAGATATTCCCAGTTAGCCCGCCTTCGATAGAAGCTAGGGTAAGCGTAAACAGCCGTGCAGTACCACACAATGTTACCGACAGAGATAGAGAGCGTAATAAACCGATCATCTTCCTCAAAAACATGAACCAGAACGGAACTCCCCGACCTACCCAGGACCCATATGCCGCCAGCCCGTCCGCGCGCCTCCGCCAGACTGATTGGACAATAACCTTTCGAAAAAATAAAATTCCGGACCCGATCATACAACCCTCGCGGTTCAAACAGGAAGACCAACGAAGGGCTGTGAAGACGGATGTAATCCGCAAGAGCACGACGTGCATGGGCATTCATCATCCCACGCGTATTCCACGCCATTACAGAAAAAGTAGAGAAGACGTCCATAACAATGATAGATAGAAATGGCCAACAAAAAGCCCATACGAGACACTGCATGACAGCATACCCCATTAACATTGAGGTTGAGACTATCCTACCACCGCCCCCGCGTCACCAATCTGTTCACCGGAGACCGATGGATCACATAACATCTCCGACGAGGGAGGCACCATCCCCCCCGAGCTAGGGTTTTTGACATCCGCCGCAGGCTGCATCGGAGGAAACCGAGCATTGGAGGAGGTCAGGGATTCAAGAATCCCCTGGGATTCAAGCAGACTCTGGATACGCTGATGTCCAGCGGTGGCCGATTTACCGCGAGCAACCTTCATCCCAGAAGAGCTGGGTTTGAACGAAACGGCAGAGTGGGAGGGACGAAGAGCCAACTAGCCAGACTTAGTGGACCCGATCCCTTTCGCTTTCTCGCGCCCAGGGAACACTTTTGGCCCAGATGGTCCAGGCCCCACAGGCCCAAGGATTTGGAGCTTGTCCCGATCAGAAGAAATAGGAATAGGAGAACTAGGCCCAGACACAACAGGTGCCTTCCCATTCTTGTCCTTACCAACAGAAGTCCCAGAAGTTGGCCTAGCCGTATCCACTTTAGGGACATGTTTACTAAGCCCAGACACAACAGGCACAGACACCGCAGAGGGCCCATTCACATCAGGCCTAGGTACCACTGGCCTATCAACTTTATGAACCTGTTTACGTGGCCTGCGTTTCTTAACAACCATCCACTCACCAATGCCATCTAACACCTGGTCGTCAGCACTTTGAACGTGGGGGTGGCCATGATGCCCATCTTCAGGAACCGTCCCAACCGGTTCACCATGCACGACAACCTCTGATCCCGTAACCGCATCGGTCGCCGCGACTGTTCCTACATCAGTGCCACGCTCTGTCGCAACCCTCACAACCGGAGACGGCGAAAGGGAGGCAGCAGATGGGGGAGCAGCCTTCGAACATTTTCCTTGTAAATGTCCATATCGACCACATTTCATGCAAACCATGTGAAGCCCTTCGTAGGCAATTTGAAGGACCTCCCCTTGGACGTCCACCATACCAAGCAGGGGTTCGTCCAGATTCACCTCAACCCAAATGCGAGCATATCGGCCACGAGTAAGAGCTCGAGTGTTCTGATCAACCTTAATGAGAGTCCCTACCGCCGCCGCAATGTCCCGCAAGCCACCCTCATTATAGTAAGCATGATTTAGATCAGGAATGTGAATCCAAGTTTGCACCTTATTAACCTGGGATGTTGCCGGCCTGAACTCCGGCGTCCACCGAATCACCGCAAGGACATGATCGAATACGATCCAAGGACCGGCAGTCAACACCTTCTCACGGTCCGCAGGCTGTTCACACTTAGCCAAAAAACATCCATAGCCAATATCAACAAGATCAAAGGAGCCAGTCAATTTCCAGGCTTTAGTTAGCCTATCGTTCATTGCCAGATATCCCACAGTAATGCCAAAGGGTTTCACAATTAATGCCTCCTTCAAGGGAGCACAGAATTCTTCCACCACATAAGAAGCAAACCGAACTTTGGGGCAGCGCCGACTAGCCCCTTCCTTATCAATAAACGCCAAACGTGCACCTAGCAAATCAGGAATCTGCTCCACGGGGGGAGGAGGAATGTCAGTAGTAGCGGTGGACATCACCACATCACGAAAGGAGAGCGATGGCAAACCATCATGGGCATGAGAAGGGCTCGTTGGAGGAGGAGGATCAGGGGGATGCTCGGGAAAAGTCATCACGACGCGATCATGTACATAAATAAACTATTAATAAACTACGTATATTTTTTCGCCCGCATCTATATATTATCAAAATCATTAGTGGTCAACCAAGTCAACATTTAATGTGGTGTCTCCATTCTAAATTTCTAATTTTCTTAGAATTTTGTATTTTCTATTAATTAAATTTAGATTTTATATTTGTTATTTATTTACTATTTATTTATGTCAAAATATTTATTAATTTGGATATGGAAATCCTCATTTCCATTTTTAAAAAAATATGAAATTTTCAATTTATATGAAATTTCCATAATTACCAATTTTAGAAGATTTGAAATTTTGTATATTTGCATTTATTTACATTAGATTTGGTTTTTTTTTTATTTATTTATATTAGATTTTTGCACTTTTTATTCCAACCGTTTTTATTTTTACTCAATTTTTAGTTTTTAAAAGATATAAAATTTTTAACTTATATGAAATTCCTACAATTTTTAGTTTTTAAAAGATTTCAAATTTCAATTTTGCATTTATTTATTTAATATTTAGATTTTTGCATTGTTTTATTATTTTAGATTTTTGTATTATTTATTTATTTATTTTAGATTTTGCATTGTTTTATTCACATAATATTCAATTTTACCCAATTTTCAATTTTAAATAGATATGGTATTTTTAATTTATATGGAATCGAGACATGGTTTGACACATTGTTATTAATTTATTTTTTTTTAATTCAAAATGCCAAAAAAGAAAAGCGAGACATAAATAATGGAATGAAATGAATATTATTTATTTTAGTTACATAAAAAATAATAAGAAAAAACTTAAATAGGCTATCAGAGGGATGTGATTTTCAATTTTGACCATAATGAGGCGATTTGAACAACATACGGTCCGCTTTGGCCCTTTTTGTGGGTCTGACAGCCTTGTAGTGGCCCAAAATTGTAAATGAAAAAATAATGGCTAAAATCTGAAAATTGATCATTCTGATGGCCTAAAAAATTGTTATCTCTAAAAATAATTCAAAACAATTATAATTATTAAGGGAAATGTGAAAATTCATATTCTTTGGATAATTAGTTTAAAGTAAATTAATTATTTTTATAAATTATATTATAAATAAAACAATCTGATGTATAAAGAGTTATTGGGAATGCGAATAGATCCATCAGTAAATAAAGGAAGATTTTATTTTTTTTAATCTATTTTTAAGAAATAATTCATTAATTTATATTTTAAAAGATTTGTAATCGACGGAATAACAAATATGAATATAGCTTTATAAGGAATTGAAAGGCTAATTGCTGCAAATTATATAAGTTTGAAAATTTTCTCTGGAATGTCGAGATTGAATGAAGTTTTAACGTTTCAAATATATAATCTATTGATACTAGAACAAACATATTATAATAAGGAAGAAATGAAGGCGGGTCATGCTAAGTTATTATCGTTCTTGATTGATGACCATAATACTGTTTATAATAAAATAATGTATGTGGTTGATAGTGATGATGTTTGATTTTTTTTTTCATTTACGTGTGGAACTGATAAGACATTTATCAATAATTTATCTAGAAAATATTATGTATAGCCCTTCGTGGAAAAGGTGATATGGTGCTGCCTGTAGCATCACGTGGAATAGCATCCAGTGGACTGCATATTCTAAATTTAGTATTCAACTAGATTATGACGAGAATTCTACCTGCAAAAAAACTTACATATAAAATTATTTAACATCTCTTCTCAATAAAACAAAACTCGATATTTGGGATGAAAATTCTTGATTGGTAGAATGATTATGAGCTTGTCTGAATTAACCAAATTCCCCATTTGATTTCAGAGGAAAAAATTTCCATCTCACAGTTTGTTTTACTATGATTGTTAAAAAAAAAAAACTCAATGTCAACTTTTAAAGAAATTTGGGCTCTATTTTCAAAACAAGTTTTTACCCGTGTCAGTGATATGTTGCAATATCTCGTGTCATTGGAAAGAGAGGATTCGAAGTATTAATATGTAATTAAGATGGATTAACTTAAGATACTATAAGAAATATTGTTTACAATAAAAATTATATATGGCAGAAATTTGCACAATGAATATTCATATACGTGATGGTAATTGGTAAAGCTGGTATTGATTTTGGAGATGTACAATTAGATTTAACATTTCCAGATGATAATTTTATAAAATATACGGAAGATCATATAGCAGTATTTGTTCAGAGTACTTATGCAAATATGAACTGCAGCACTTCAAATCCAGATATTTTTAAAGATTATGTTATAAACCCATATTAATGATTGCTCACACGATCAATGATTACATCATGGAACATATATTTACAAATGAAAATGTATATATATATCAGTTCTAACAATATTTATCAAGATGATGAAAGCATAAGTAAAGCCAATGAATTATTTTCACGGGAATATCCAAACACAATCAATTGTTCTGGATTACCGAAAAATATATTTGAATGATGGTTGCATAGTCATTCTTCCTAGAAATATAGATCCATCAAATAAATTATGTAATGGAAATAGGTTGATTGTAACTAAGATGCAGAACCATATAATTGAGGTTAAATTAATTTTCGAGAAACCATGAAAATAGAAAATTCTAGATTGCAAGAATGATTATGAGCCTATCTGATTTAACCAAATTCCCCGTTCGATTTCAGATAAGAAAATTCTCACTCGCGGTTTGTTTTGCTATGATTATAAACAAAAGTCAATGTCACAATATTTCGTGTCACTAGCAAGATGTAACTCAAAGTTTTAATATACAATTAAGAATGATTAACTCAACATACCACAAGAAATGTTTACAATGAAATTTATATATGAAAAAAAATTTGCAAAATTGATACTTGATGTAGGTGATGGTAAATGTAACACCCCGGTTTTTGGTAACACAGGTCGGGATGTCACCGCCACACCTCTCTAGCAAGACACGGTTTCTCCGAGCTTGCTAAAGAGATGCAAGGCTAGGTATTGCAGTATTTAAAATATTTAAAACAATTAAAAACAGCCCATACAATATAAATTCAAAAATAATATTATAATGCAGCGGAAAAATAATATCTAAGTATAAGTATTGCAGCGGAAAATGTAAATAGGGCCAACATAGCCAAAACACGGGTTAAACAGGCCCGTTCATACTAAAGTCTAATGCAAGAATTTAAAAATAATGTTTCCCAAAATCCCATGCATGTACGTGCTCATGCATATTCCACATACTCTGTAAGAAAAAAAAAGGAAAGAAATGGTTTGGTCAGCACAACTTGCTGAGTAAGTTAACACATACATGATTGTGGGGTTTCAAAGCCATTAATTTAATACTTAAATAAAAGCATGCAATTAAATCATAAATAACTTAATTTAATTAACTAAATAATTGGCATAATTTAATTCATGACTCTAATTAATAACACATTTAACATAATTTAAAGTAAAAGCCATAATTAATTTAAATAAAGCATTAAATAATTTAAATGGACCATAAATAAATATTTTTAATTATCCCCATTACACCCAAGATTTAGTATTTCAGGTATTTCACGATTACATCGCAATCTCGTCAAGTTTAGCCGGTAGCCCGGCGGCCGCAGCTGTATCTGTCATACCCAGTATCACTCCGGAGCCTCGGGAAACTCATATGGATATTCTCGAGAGTGTAGGCCATATATCACATTCCGTTTTAGCAACATATCTCAAATTTCGCGCGAGGTCACCATCGTCCATAACGGCACGAAGTGAATAGTTAGGGAGCACCCTGCAGAGCACTCACCCCATAATTTTAATTAATCAAGTTGTAAGGGGACTTTTCAAAATTCTTATTTCATGTATTTTATTTCAAAGAAAATTTCCAAACGTTTAAACCTTAAAGGCCAAATTCACCGTTTCAACAAGATTTTTCAAGATTCGACTTCTACAAGACGCTGTTTACTCCAAAATTAATTAAAAATTTGTTTTAAGTCAGAAAATTCTGAAACTTTTCCAGTGACTTCAAAACACAGAGACGAACAAGTTTCGTGTTTTAAGTTTTTCGATCTGAGTTAAGGAAACAAGTCAAAAACGTGGATTTTCATAGGATATTAATCTGTCCGAATTTTCACAGCAACAGTTTCTTAATTTCGAAATCTACCATAGCAAACAAACTCCAAATTTGATGAACTTTTTATAGGAAGATGCTTAAGACATAGATCTACAAGTTTCATGTTCGACTAAAGTTCTAAATCGGCTTAGATCTATTGTCAAAATCGAGTACAAGTTCGGACTAAGATTCTATCACGATTTCAAGATCCACGATTTAAACAGATTAGTTTAGGACGATTTCAGATATCAAAACATGATGAACAATTACGAAATTTTTAGACAACCTAGACCAGTATCTTAGGAATGTTTTTCATGTTTCAAGTTTTTCTGTTTGAACAGGTTTAAGGGTTCGAAAAATTTACGCAAAAACGCTGCACCGTAGGGTTTCTCATGTTGACAGATCCAAAACATTACCCGCTTGGGCGCTTATGTCCACAAGCTGCCGGTATCAACGATCCAGGGCCTTAGCCGTTTTGGGATCAATTACCCGCTTGGGCACTTATGTCCACAAGCCGACGGTATCCACAATGTGAGAGCAGCGGACCCTATACAGACACACTCCGGAGCCCTAGGTAACCCCTACGGATACACCTAGGAGTATAGACTCATACAATCACGCAACATAATAATATTTCCTTGGCGCCGTTTTGGCCACCAAAAAGAGGGGGCGGCCCAACGAGCCCACGCCAAGTGCACTTACCCTCCAAATTGAACATCTAACTCGATCAAAACTCACAAAGTTTCAAAAATCACATTTTAATCATTACAACATATATCTACATTTCCAGAATTCATAGGATTCATCAAAGAGTAGCAATCGACTCAAAAACTACCGAAACGTACGAAACCAAATTTCACCGGTAAGACTACACTGTGGCAGTTTTCAAAATCGTATTAGGAAATGTAGTAAAACTTTGTGAAAAATTCTGAAAATTTTACAGGTGCTAGGCGACATCAAAATAAACATTTTTCTCAGAAATAGGCCTTAGCAAATTCGGACTCTAAGTTGCTCAAAAAAAATCATTTCAGAAACTTGTTTTCAAAAGGGTGCAAAGACCACTGTTCATCCGACCACAGCTTACTTAAAAATCCATAACAATTCGAAGGTTGATCCAAAAATTCTGAAATTTCACAGGAGTAAACTAGACACATAGATGAACAATTTTGATGAAGAAACTAACCATAAAAAACGACCATAGCTAGGAGAAATATGAACTACAAAACTGGACATGCTAGAATTTTAAATCTGTCACCATGTGTAGCAGAAAATACCAGATCCGTTTTCGTCGACCAAATCAATTCCACAAATTCTGAAAATTTACAGAGGTCATCTTTAAAGTGTTAGGAACATTTTTCATTTAGACAAGTTCTTCCAAAAGTGAACGGATCTTGACGAAAAACGCTGAACAAATAAAACTACTCGGATAGAAACCCTAATTGACAGTTTTGGCACAAGATGAAAATCGAACTATATCTCGAAGAATACTCAACCAAACACTCTAAAAATTGGTATGCACATCATTAACTTACTTCTCAAGAGTGTAGTGTCGAAATCCTCTTTGGTTGAACCCTCAAACTCGACCGGAACAGCCTCCCACTTCCAAGATCTATCGAATGAATCCTAGTTTGAGGTGTTTGGATAGAAACTTGATGTTAGGGCCTAGAATCCGAAGTAAAGAACAAGGAATTGGTATAGCAACCTTACCTAGACGTAGGAGAAGGGATTGGAAGACTTGATTTCGCCCAAACTCTCTGGAACAAGGAAGAATACACTCAAAGAACTCTCAACTCTCCAAGGGAAAACTGATTTTCGGATGGGTGGAAAGAGTGAAGTTTGTGGCAGGTTTTTGGGGTTGGAAAGGGGTGTTTCATGATTCCAATGGCTGCCATAAAGTCCCTAGGAAAGGGGGGACGAATTATGACAGTCACAAACACATTAACCCCCCCTCAAAACTTAATCCAAACCACCTAACACTCCATGGTTCAAAGAATCCTTCTAATGCATGCATCCTCCAAACTCACAGCCATGTAGGGGTTCTAGAAGCTTCTAGATTCGTCCAATGGTGTCTCAATACAACCACCAACATCTGGAAAAGGGTTAGGAGTAGATTCAAAGCATCAAGATCGAACTTAATGCAAAAACCAAGCCAAAACGCGTAGCAGCGTTTTGAAACGCTGCTACTGGGGTGGTGGCGCGCTGGTGGCGCGCCACCGCGCCACCCCAGGTAGCGAATTTCTTCCCCCTTTTTTTTTTTTTTTAATATATGATTTTTGATCTTTTAAAAATCCTATTTGGATTATCCGCTTGTTGGATCCTCCGATAACTCTCTTCGAGTTGCTATCGTGCGAAAATATTTAATTCCGCTCTCCCGGAATTATTTCGGTTGCGATAGTTAAATCCAATTAATTAATTCAATTAATTAATTTTTCGGATTTAATACTCGATGTTGATTTCTCGGGTATTACAGTCTACCCTCCTTAGAAATCAACTTCGTCCTCGAAGTTGGGTCGCACTTCGGAAAAATAATTGGCACATAGAAATTATTGAGGCTTGCAATTTAAAATTCTTACCTCGCATGCGACGACTCTGCGCGGGGTGTCACATCCTCTCCCCCTTAGGACTGCAGTTATGTCCCCATAACTGCTCCTGAGTCGCTTCGGAAAAGGTTGGGATATCTTTGCCTCATATCCGCTTCCAATTCCCACGTCGCTTCCTCGGTGCCATGATTCGACCATAGGATCTTCACCATCCTCACAGTCTTGTTTCTTGTGACCCTTTCCTTGACATCAAGTACCTCGATCGGATACTCCTCGTATGTCAGGTCGTCATCTAGCTCAATCACGTCGGGTTGCAACACGTGAGTTGGGTCGTGCACATATTTCTTCAGTTGAGAAACATGGAATACGTTGTGCACTCGCGACAACTCTGGTGGAAGTGCCAAACGATAAGCCAAGGTACCTACACGATCCAAAATCTCGTACGGACCAATGTAGCGAGGACTTAACTTTCCTCGTTTACCGAATCGCATCACCCCCTTCATGGGCGATACTTTTAGCATAACCTTGTCTCCCACCTCAAATTCTAACTCTTGCCGCCTAGTGTCGGCGTAGCTCTTCTGCCTATCTTGCGCGGCTTTCATTTTCTGTTGAACCACCTTGATCTTGCTATTCATATCCTCAATGAGCTGCGGTCCAACAACTACCGAATCATCATCCTTTGTCCAGCACAACGGACTACGACACTTCCGTCCGTAAAGCGCTTCGAACGGTGCCATGCCTATGCTAGCGTGATAACTGTTGTTGTACGAGAATTCAATCAACGGCAAGTGGTCTTCCCAACTTCCTTTGAATTCGAGTACACACGCTCTCAGCATGTCTTCGAGCGTCTGAATCGTGCGCTCAGTCTGACCGTCCGTCATTGGATGAAAAGTTGTGCTCATCTTGATTTGGGTTCCTAAGGCTTCTTGTAGTTTAGTCCAGAAGTTGGAGACGAATCTACTATCTCGGTCTGAGATAATATCGTGTGGTACTCCGTGCCTTCGGACCACATTCTCGATGTATGCCTTAGCTAGTTGATCCATCGACCAATTTTCCTTCATTGGTATGAAAATGGCGGTCTTCGTTAACCGATCAACTATTACCCAAATCTTATTCATTCCTCGGGGAGATCTTGGCAACCCCGAAACAAAATCCATGGAGATGCTGTCCCACTTCCAGCTTGGGATCTCCAATGGCTTTACCAACCCTAGCGGTTTTTGTCTTACTGCCTTCACCTTCTGGCAGGTTATGCACTTGGCCACAAAGTTGGCAACATCCTTCTTCATCCGCGGCCACCAATAGATTTTCTTTAAGTCCTTGTACAACTTATCCCCACCAGGGTGGACTGAGTAAGGTGTACTGTGGCCTTCTTCCATGAGCTTCCTCTTCAATTCCTCGCACTTATGAGGAACGCACCATCTTCCTTTAAAACGAACACTTCCGTCTTCATGGATCACGAATCCTACCGCCTTTCCTTCACTTATTTTTCCTTTGATCCTCTGGAGATTCTCGTCGTCCGGTTGGGCTTCTCGAATCTCGTCAAATACGGTAGATTCAACTATTATGGCGTTCACTGTCTCCACCACGGTTCCATAATGGACTAGTTCAGTATCTAACTTAGCTAGGTCCATATACAGTTCCGAAGGTAGAATGAGCGTGTTCGCCGTGTGCCTCGTCTTGCGACTCAACGCATCCGCTACGACGTTTGCCTTGCCTTCATGGTAGGCTATATCCAGATCGTAATCCTTGATCAGCTCGAGCCATCTCCTCTGCCTCATATTTAACTCTTTCTGAGTAAATATATACTTGAGGCTTTTGTGATCTGTAAACATCCGACAAGTTCGTCCATATAGATAGTGTCGCCAGATCTTAAGAGCGAACACTACCGCTGCCAGTTCCAGATCATGTGTCGGGTAGTTTACCTCGTGCGTCTTGAGTTGCCTTGATGCATAAGCAATCACTCTACGGTTTTGCATTAGCACGCAACCGAGACCTTCTTTTGAGGCGTCGCTATACACCTCATAATCCTCAGTCTCTGATGGCAACGCTAAAACCGGTGCTGATGTGAGTCTCCCCTTAAGCTCACGGAATGACTGCTCACACTCAGCTGTCCAATCAAACTTCAATCCTTTCTTCAGCAGTTGGGTCATCGGTCTCGCAATTTTAGAAAAGTCCTTCACGAACCTTCGGTAGTATCCGGCTAGACCTAGGAAACTTCTTACCTCGGTCTGGTTTGTTGGTGCCGGCCATTTAGACACTGCTGATATCTTCGCCGGGTCGACTGATACTCCTTTAGCCGATACTATATGACCTAGGAAAGCGACTTCATTCTTCCAAAACTCGCACTTAGACAGCTTCGCGTAGAGTTGATTCTTCCTCAAAAGTCCGAGTACTTGGTGCAAATGGTTACTATGCTCTTCCTCATTCCTCGAGTAAACTAGGATGTCGTCGATGAATACGACTACACATGTGTCTAGTAACTCTCGGAAAACGCTATTCATGAGGTTCATGAATACTGCGGGAGCATTAGTCAGACCGAAAGACATTACGGTGAATTCGTAGTGTCCATATCTTGTTCGGAATGCTGTCTTGGGTATATCGTTCTCGGCGATACGCAATTGGTGGTATCCCGACCTTAGATCAACCTTTGAAAATACCGACGCTCCTTTCAGTTGATCGAAGAGATCTTCGATCCTAGGTAGCGGGTACTTGTTCTTAATCGTCACTTGATTAAGACCTCGGTAGTCGATGCACAATCGGAGTCCGCCGTCCTTCTTTTTCACGAACAGGACTGGAGCTCCCCATGGTGATGTGCTCGGCCGAATATATCCCTTAGATAACAACTCCTCTAGTTGTTCTTTCAGCTCCTTCATCTCAGCAGGCGCCATGCGATATGGACACCGGTTCGATTCCGGGCACGAGATCGATCGTGAACTCCACTTCTCGCTCAGGAGGCATTCCTGGGATATCCTCCGGAAAGACATCTGGGTATTCGTTCACGACGGGGATACTATCGATCTTGTTCTCCTCGCCTTCCAGATTATGCACGTAGCACGCGTACAGTTGGTATCCTTTCTGCATGAGATTGCAGAACTTTAATGCATTTACTATCTTGGCACCCTTCTTCTGAGGCTGCATATAGTAAATGACCTTCTTTCCGCGACTCTTCGCCAACGAGATCTTCTGCTTCTGGCACTCGATGATAGCCTTGTACCTCGTCAACCAGTCCATTCCCAAAATGATGTCGAAATCCTTAAGGTCAAATTCTATGAGATTCGCAAAGAATTCAGTGTTCTTGATTACTATCGGGATCCCGTCGTATCGTTTGGAACACGATACTATCTTACCCGATGGTAATTGGATTCCTAAGTTAATGTTATTCGGCGCTGGTAGATCTAACGCAGATATAGTTCTCGTGGAAATCAAAGAGCAACTCGCTCCTGAGTCAAATAAGACCTTGACAGGTACGCTTAAAGCAGTAAACGTACCTTCGATCACATCGCCTTGAGCAGCTAAGTCGGCTTGGTTTATCACGTTCAGGCGTCCTACTGGCCTCCCTTGATTCCCATGCTGGTTTGGATTCTGAGGTGGCCTCTGTGCCTGCGGGAATCTCTGCCCTTGGTTGTCCTGCTGGTTTGGCCCGGCTGGTCTGTTGCCCTGAGGACGGTTTATCAGGTCCAACCTCTTGTCAATGCGATCCTCCCTCGTCCGGCATTCCTTCTTCATGTGACCTTCTCGGCCACACCGGTAGCAATGCCCCGGTCTTGGGCATTCACGCACCAAGTGCGGAAGGTTGCATTCCCGGCATCTGGGTATGAAGGCGCCCTGGTTGTCCGGCCTCCAACCTCCTTGGCCTCCTCGGTTGAGTTCTCTGTTGTCCGGCTTCCTTTGACCATCATTCCTTCCTTGGTCATTCCCCCTTCTGAAGTGATTTCCAGAGTTGTTGTTCCGATTCTTCTTGTCGAAATTGTTTAGGCCCTTGCTCGCCTCTCCATGATCCTTGCGCTTCAGCTGTTGTACTCGTGCAATTGCCACTGCACGATCGTAAACAGCTTGCAGAGTAGTGTGCTGTCCGCCAACCAAGATCTCTCTGATGCTGAGATTCAGCCCCATCTCGAATTTCTGGGCTTTATCAGCATCGGTTGGTACCAGCCTTGGAGCGAATCGGACGAGCTCCTTAAACTTCGCATAGTATTCTTGAACTGTCTGAGTGCCTTGTCGGAGATTTATGAATTCCTCATATTTAGCAGTCTTTGTACTGAGGGGATAGAACCTTTCCCTCATCATCTCCTTAAACTCTTCCCAGAAGTAGGCATGTTCACCATCAGCAAGTCCTTCTTGGTGGTTTTGCCACCATTCGTCAGCTTCTCCTCTCAGGTAGTACACAGCCACACCAACCTTTTCATTCGCGGGACACCTGATGGCAGTAAGCAGTTTGTCAAAAGTCCTTAGCCAATCCTCCAACTTCGCGGGATCCTCCTGTCCCTCGTAATGAGGCGGCTGGTAAGGGTTCACCATCGCCAGATAATTTATGCGAGCTGCCGGGGGTGGTACTGCTGCTTGAGCTCGGTTGACTTCAGCGTTTCCTAGAGCAACGAGGACTTGCTCGACTGTCCTCAACCTCTCATCAAGTGCGTTGGGAACGGGGTTAGCTTGAACTCCCGGATTCGGCGGGTTCGCATCCGCTGGAGCATTAACGTTCTCATTCACTGGGATCTCAGCTCTAGGTCTCCCTCTGGGCGGCATTCTGATGATCAAGCACGCAGAGGTTAGATTCGCAGTTAGATGAAAGTTAATAGTCAAGTTAGACTATGGTTAGAACTCAATCTCATAGGTTCTAAGTGCGAAAGAACGCTGAAATGGGCAAGAAAAGGAAAGAGAATACTAAATACGAAATTCCACTAGATGATAACAATTTAATAACAAGGCTACTACATCAAATACTACTAGGTCACCACTACATAAAATGTGGTACCACCAAGAGAATCAATATGCGATAATAATAGGTACGGAAATGATAGGAAACTAGTAGGGAAAAGCGGTAAAAGTCCATCAAGATAGAACGCATGATAAAGTCTAGATCAGGTAGTCGGGAGAATAGCCAAGCATCCGACGATCAGCCTCAATCTCCTCGTCGGTATCAAGAGGCAGTGGAGGGTTCTCCACAACCTCCTCGGGGTCCTCTTCTTCTTCAACGTTGATGAACTCATCGGGGTCAAACTCTTCCTCCTCTTCCATCTCTGGCTCGGGGTTAAGCTGGTTTTGCAGCCCAACAATGACCTCCTCCAACGCAAAGATGCGTCCCTGTAGCATATGCACGTGGTGTCTGCAATCCTCGAACTCGGCTGCAAGAGCATCATGGTGAGCAGCCATCTGGGTACTCCTAATGGTCATAGCCTCCATCCTCTCCTCTATAGCCACAATCCTATTTCTATCGTTTGCAGCATCCCTAGAGATATGGCGGAGTTCGTGCGTGATATCCGACATGGAGCACAATAAACGCACGATGGAATCCTGTAACCTCGGGTCGGCCATCTAATCATGCAAATTTTACATTAAGCGATATGCCACACATAAAGAATAATTTGTTAATGCACATGTTTCCCCCCAAAAATAGTACTAAGTTTTTAAGACTTGTCGAATTTGCAAGATATACTTTTCCATGGGTTTCAAAAATAAAATTCCCTTTTTCCATGGAAATAATACTTAAAATACTTAAAAATAATATTGAATAAGTTGGGCCTCTATAGTGGGCCGAAAAAATAATAGCTTTCAAATTTTCGGGCTCTGATACCACTTTGTAACACCCCGGATTTGATTTCCCAGGCCAGGGCATTACCGCCACACTTTTCTAAACAAGACCCGACCCAAGTCGAGCTCATCTAGAAAAATGCTAAGGCTAAGTTGTATCAAATTTTCAAAACAATTTAAAATTCATTCAAACATGCCCGAACTAAAATCAGAGTATCTCATGCATCACAATAATAATCAGTGCGGAAGCTAAAAACAAATAAAAACGAGGGCCAAACATACGGCCAAAAACCAAAGTCCAAAGTCCAGTATCAAAGTCCAGTGCAGAAATTTAAAATAACAGTAAAATGCGACAAGTCTTTATTTTTGAAAATCCCATCCCAATGCGCCATCACTTACTCTGCGAAAAAATAGGAAATAACACTTTATCAGTACAAACGGTACTGCGTAAGTTAATGTATAGCATAACAAAATTTAAAGATTTAGAAGAGTAATGAAAAGTTGGGAATTTAATTTAACGAACGAGTAAAAAAAAATAATTTACGGGGATTTCTTTTTACACTTTACCACACCAATGTTCATTTTGATCGAGGACATCCAAAACATTACCCGCTTGGGCGCTTATGTCCACAAGCTGCCGGTATCAACGATCCAGGGCCTTAGCCGTTTTGGGATCAATTACCCGCTTGGGCACTTATGTCCACAAGCCGACGGTATCCACAATGTGAGAGCAGCGGACCCTATACAGACACACTCCGGAGCCCTAGGTAACCCCTACGGATACACCTAGGAGTATAGACTCATACAATCACGCAACATAATAATATTTCCTTGGCGCCGTTTTGGCCACCAAAAAGAGGGGGCGGCCCAACGAGCCCACGCCAAGTGCACTTACCCTCCAAATTGAACATCTAACTCGATCAAAACTCACAAAGTTTCAAAAATCACATTTTAATCATTACAACATATATCTACATTTCCAGAATTCATAGGATTCATCAAAGAGTAGCAATCGACTCAAAAACTACCGAAACGTACGAAACCAAATTTCACCGGTAAGACTACACTGTGGCAGTTTTCAAAATCGTATTAGGAAATGTAGTAAAACTTTGTGAAAAATTCTGAAAATTTTACAGGTGCTAGGCGACATCAAAATAAACATTTTTCTCAGAAATAGGCCTTAGCAAATTCGGACTCTAAGTTGCTCAAAAAAAATCATTTCAGAAACTTGTTTTCAAAAGGGTGCAAAGACCACTGTTCATCCGACCACAGCTTACTTAAAAATCCATAACAATTCGAAGGTTGATCCAAAAATTCTGAAATTTCACAGGAGTAAACTAGACACATAGATGAACAATTTTCATGAAGAAACTAACCATCAAAAACGACCATAGCTAGGAGAAATATGAACTACAAAACTGGACATGCTAGAATTTTAAATCTGTCACCATGTGTAGCAGAAAATACCAGATCCGTTTTCGTCGACCAAATCAATTCCAAAAATTCTGAAAATTTACAGAGGTCATCTTTAAAGTGTTAGGAACATTTTTCATTTAGACAAGTTCTTCCAAAAGTGAACGGATCTTGACGAAAAACGCTGAACAAATAAAACTACTCGGATAGAAACCCTAATTGACAGTTTTGGCACAAGATGAAAATCGAACTATATCTCGAAGAATACTCAACCAAACACTCTAAAAATTGGTATGCACAGCATTAACTTACTTCTCAAGAGTGTAGTGTCGAAATCCTCTTTGGTTGAACCCTCAAACTCGACCGGAACAGCCTCCCACTTCCAAGATCTACCGAATGAATCCTAGTTTGAGGTGTTTGGATAGAAACTTGATGTTAGGGCCTAGAATCCGAAGTAAAGAATAAGGAATTGGTATAGCAACCTTACCTAGACGTAGGAGAAGGGATTGGAAGACTTGATTTCGCCCAAACTCTCTGGAACAAGGAAGAATACACTCAAAGAACTCTCAACCCTCCAAGGGAAAACTGATTTTCGGATGGGTGGAAAGAGTGAAGTTTGTGGCAGGTTTTTGGGGTTGGAAAGGGGTGTTTCATGATTCCAATGGCTGCCATAAAGTCCCTAGGAAAGGGTGGACGAATTATGACAGTCACAAACACATTAACCCCCCCTCAAAACTTAATCCAAACCACCTAACACTCCATGGTTCAAAGAATCCTTCTAATGCATGCATCCTCCAAACTCACAGCCATGTAGGGGTTCTAGAAGCTTCTAGATTCGTCCAATGGTGTCTCAATACAACCACCAACATCTGGAAAAGGGTTAGGAGTAGATTCAAAGCATCAAGATCGAACTTAATGCAAAAACCAAGCCAAAACGCGTAGCAGCGTTTTGAAACGCTGCTACTGGGGTGGTGGCGCGCTGGTGGCGCGCCACCGCGCGGCCACCGCGCCACCCCAGGTAGCGAATTTCTTCCCCCTTTTTTTTTTTTTTAATATATGATTTTTGATCTTTTAAAAATCATATTTGGATTATCCGCTTGTTGGATACTCCGATAACTCTCTTCGAGTTGCTATCGTGCGAAAATATTTAATTCCGCTCTCCCGGAATTATTTCGGTTGCGATAGTTAAATCCAATTAATTAATTCAATTAATTAATTTTTCGGATTTAATACTCGATGTTGATTTCTCGGGTATTACAAAGTTTTTCGATCTGAGTTAAGGAAACAAGTCAAAAACGTGGATTTTCATCAGGATATTAATCTGTCCGAATTTTCACAGCAACAGTTTCTTAATTTCGAAATCTACCATAGCAAACGAACTCCAAATTTAATGAACTTTTTATAGGAAGATGCTTAAGACATAGATCTACAAGTTTCATGTTCGACTAAAGTTCTAAATCGGCTTAGATCTATTGTCAAAATCGAGTACAAGTTCGGACTAAGATTCTGTCAAGATTTCAAGATCCACGATTTAAACAGATTAGTTTAGGACAATTTCAGATATCAAAACATGATGAAAAATTACGAAATTTTTACACAACCTAGATCAGTATCTTAAAACGTTTTTCATGTTTCAAGTTTTTCTGTTTGAACAGGTTTAAGGGTTTGAAAAATTTACGCAAAAATGCTGCACCGTAGGGTTTCTCATGTTGACAGATTTTTAGTTTCTTGATTAGATCTTTACGTTAGGTGTATTTTAATTCGCCCAAAACCATAGTAAGGTTAACTTACAGGTTTATGGATGTTCCGGCTAGTCGATTCGAAGGCGTGGCTTCCAGTCCACCGTTTATCTCCTTGATTCGTCGGGTTGTTCGTTCTAGATCCGGATCGGGGTTTAGAATAGAAAAAGGATCATGTTAGGATTCGTTTTCGAATCAAGAATGGAAAAGAAACGGACCAGAACTTACCACAACGACAAGGCCTCCGGAATTTCGTCCAAGTCAGTCTCCTCTCTTGCCTTCTTGCCTCCGACGACTCCGGGATTAGAGTTTGATATGTAGAGAGTTTTTCGTAAGGTTTGAAAAGTGTTCGGGGTCGATCAAGACGATTATTTATAGATGTGGAAGACCTAGGGGACGTCCAAGGTCTGCCCTAGGGAGTCTTGAGCCGAAAGGTGAGCAACCGAAGTCGAAAAATCCGGATTCGGGCGAGGAAATCTCGCATTGCTTGTTTCTATCCAACGGCGCGGGGTTGGCGTGCCGAATGAGGAAACCCCGCACGGACACCGCGCAGTCACCGCCTGGACTTCGGTCCGGGCGGGTCGTGCGATCCGTCGAGTCTTTTCTCCTCTCTTTCGGACTTCTATCCCTCTATGTTCTTGGACTCCGATTTCCGAGCTATTCTTCGGACTCCTATTTCCTACCGTCATGTTATTCGGATCTAAGTTTATGTTTGGACTCGAATTATTGAGTCTATCGGTGTTGGGTTCCCGTGTAACAATTTATTTACTTAATTTAATTTCCTTTTTAATTAAATTTCTTTAATTCCTTTTTAAATTAAATTTCATTTCTCATTTCCTTTATCTTTATTTATTTATTTGTTTATTTATTTCTTTATGTATTTATTTAATTTATGTTGCAAAATTCTCGGGTATTACAGTCTACCCGCCTCAAGTATATATTTACTCAGAAGGAGTTAAATATGAGACAGAGGAGATGGCTCGAGCTGATCAAGGACTATGACTTGGACATAGCCTACCATGAGGGCAAGGCGAACGTCGTGGCATATGCATTAAGTCGCAAGACGAGGCATACGGCGAACACCCTCATTTTACCTTCGGAACTGTATATGGACTTGGCGAAGTTGGAAACTGAACTAGTCCATTATGGGACCGTGGTAGAAACAGTGAATGCCATAGCAATTGAACTTACCGTGTTCGACAAAATTCGAATAGCTCAATCAGACGATGAGAACCTTCAGAGGATCAAGGAGAAAATTGGTGAAGGTAAAGCGGTGGGATTCACGATCCACGACGACGGGAGTATCCGCTTTAACGGGAGATGGTGCGTTCCTCACAAGTGCGAGGACCTGAAGCGGAAGTTGATGGAAGAAGGTCACGATACACCTTATTCAGTGCACCCAGGAGGTGATAAGATGTATAAGGATCTAAAGAACATTTACTGGTGGCCGCGAATGAAACAAGATGTTGCTGATTTTGTGGCTAAATGCCTCACTTGCCAGAAGGTGAAGGCAGTACGGCAAAAGCCATTGGGATTGGTAAAGCCACTAGAGATCCCAAACTGGAAATGGGACAGCATATCTATGGACTTTGTCTCGGGGTTACCAAGATCTCCTCGAGGCATGAACAAAATTTGGGTAATAGTTGATCGGTTAACGAAGACCGCCATCTTTATACCAATGAAGGACAATTGGTCGATGGATCAACTAGCCAAGGCGTACATCGAGAATGTGGTGAGAAGGCATGGAGTGCCACACGACATCATCTCGGATTGAGATAGCAGATTTGTCTCGAATTTCTGGACCAAATTGCAAGAAGCCTTGGGAACCCAAATTAAGATGAGCACGACTTTTCATCCAATGACTGACGGCCAAACTGAGCGGACAATTCAAACGCTTGAAGATATTCTTAGAGCGTGTGTACTCGAATTCAAGGGAAGTTGGGAGAACCACTTATCACTAATTGAATTCTCGTATAACAACAGTTACCATGCTAGCATTGGCATGGCACCGTTCGGAGCTCTTTACGGACGCAAGTGCCGCAGTCCGTTATGCTGGGCAAAGGATGATAATTCCATGGTTGTTGGACCTCAGCTCATTGAAGACATGAGCAGACAAATCAAGGTGGTTCAACAAAAGATGAAGGCAGCTCAAGACAGGCAAAAGAGTTATGCCGACACGACGGCAAGAGTTGGAATTCCAAGTGGGAGACAAAGTTATGCTAAAAGTGTCACCAATGAAGGGAGTGATGCGATTTGGCAAACGAGGAAAGTTGAGTCCTCGCTATATAGGTCCATACGAGATTTTAGATCGTGTGGGTACCTTGGCATACCGCCTGGCTCTTCCACCGGAATTATCGCTAGTGCACAACGTGTTCCACGTCTCTCAATTAAAGAAATATGTGCACGACCCAACTCACGTTATACAACCCGATGTGATTGAACTGGACGACGATCTGACATACGAGGAGTATCCGATCGAGATACTTGATGTCAAAGATAGGGTCACGAGGAATAAGACCGTGAGAATGGTGAAGATTCTATGGTCCAATCATGGCACCGAGGAAGCGACGTAGGAATTGGAAACGGATATGAAGCAAAGATATCCCAACCTTTTCCGAAATGACTCGGGAGCAGTTATGGGGGCATAACTGCAATCCTAAGGGGGAGAGGATGTGACACCCTGCACAGAGTCGTCGCGTATTGAGGTAAGAATTTAATTTTCAAGCCTCAATAAATTTCTGCGTGCCAATTATCTGCATCGTTTATTTTTCCGAAGTGCGACCCAACTTTGAGGGCGAAGTTGATTTCTAAGGAGGGTAGACTGTAATACCCGAGAAATCGACATCGAGTTTTAAATCCAAAATTAAAGAATCGGATTTAATTATCGAAACCGAAATAATTCCTAGAGAGCGGAATTAAATATTTTCGGAAGATAGCAACTCGAAGAGAGTTATCGGATTATCCAACGATCTCGGATAATTCCATATTATGATTTTTTAAATTAAAAATCATAATAATATATTTAAAAAAAAAAGAAAATCGATCCAGGAGGCTGCGCGGCGGCGGCGCGTGGGCACGTGGAGCCCGCGCCGGCGGCGGCAGGCGGCGTTTCAAACGCCATACGCGGTTTCAGCTCCGATTTTCGAGATTTAACAACCCCAATCGATCCAATTTCCATGCTCAGTCATTGTGGGATGTATTTGGACTCTTTTGGATAGTTTTTAAGTGTATTAAACATCTACTTAGTTTGAATGAAAGGGATACAGGTACACAATATGGATTAATTGAACCATTGAGGGAGTTGGTGGAATGGATGAGTTTGGGGGGGTGTATTTTCGAGGGAAGACTGTCATTGTAATACCCGAGGGTTTTGCAACATAATAAATAACTAAATAAATAAATAAATAAATAATAAATAAATACACTAAATAAATAAAGAGAAAAAGAAATGAGAAATGAAATCTAATCTAAAAAGGAATTAAAGTTCCAATACTAAAGATAATTTAATCGAATAAATTGTACACGGAAACCCGACACCAATGGACTTGAGAATTCGAGGCCAATATCAAATTTAGACCCGAGTAAAAATGACGATAGAAAATAGGAGCCGAAGATAGCCCGGAAATCGGAATCCGAGAATATAGAGGGATAGAAGTCCGAAAGAGAGGAGGAACGGCTCGACGGATCGCACGACCCGCCCGGACCGAAGTCCAGGTGGAGTCCGCGAGGTGGCCGCGTGCTGTTGGGGCTAAGGGCGCGCTAACCCCTTGGCAGAAACGCCCCGTGCGAGATTCTCTCGCCCGAATCCGGATTTTCCGACTTCGGTTGCTTTTCTTTCGGCTCAAGACTCACCAAGGCCGACCTTGGACGTCCCATAGGTCCCTTACCTCTATAAATAAACCTTGGAATCGATCCCAAACACTTTTCAAAACCTTCATACTCGCTATACGTTCGAAAACCCTAATTCCGGAGTCGTCGGAGGCACAAAACCGAACAAGAGGACTGTCGTGGACGAAAATTTGAAGGCTCCAACGTTGTGGTAAGTTCTGGTCCGAATTCTTTTCAATTGTGATTCGAAAACGAGTCCTAACGCATTCCTATTTCTTTTCTATACCCCGAATCGGATCTAGAACGAAGAACACGACGAACCGAGGAGATAAACGGTGGACTGGAAGCCACGGCTCCGAATCAACGAACCCGGACGACCAAAGATCTGTAAGTTAATGCTTACATGGTTTTGGGAGGATTTAAAATACTTTTAATCTAAAGATTTAACCAAGAATTTAAAAATCTATCAACACGAAATCTTTAACGGCGCAACGTTTTTGCATGATTTTTCCGAATCCTTAAAACTATTTAAACGACAAAACTTAAAACACAAAAAACGTTTCTAAGACATTATTCTAGCTTCTGTAAAAATTTCAGAATTTTTCATGATGTTTGGTTATCTGAAATCAACCCCGAACCGAACTGTTTTGAATTTGGATCTTGAAATCTTGACAGAACTTATGTCCGAACTTGTAGACGTTAACATGAAAGTTGTAGATAATTGCCTTAGGGAGTTCCCTGTAAAATTTCATCAGATTTAGAGTTTATTTGCTATGGTAGATCTCGAAATTTTGAAACTGCTGTGTATAAGATTCGGACAGATTATTGAATTGATGAAAATTGACATTTTTGACCTAATTCCATAACTCGAATCGAAAAAGTTAAAACATGAAACTTGTTCATCTCTGTGTTTTCAAGTCAGTTGTCTAATTTTAGAATTTTCGAAGTTAAAACTGATTTTTAATAAATTTTAGAGTAAACAGTGGTTTACCGAAGACAATTCTTGAAAATCTTATGAAACGGTGAAATTAGCCTTTAAGGTTGAAACGAGTCGAAATCTCTTTTTTTAAATAAATTAAGTGAAATCAGAATTTTGAAGAAAACAAAATCCCCTTACAAACTTTATCAATTAAAATTAGGGGTGGGTGCTCTGCAGGGTGCCCCCTAACTATTCACTTCGTGCCTTTGTGGACGATGGTGACCCCGCGCGAAATTTGAGATACATTGCCAAAACGGCATGAGATATATGGCCTACACTCTCGTGAATATCCACATGGGTTTCCCGAGGCTCCGGAGTGGTACTGGGTATGGCAGATACGGTTGCGGCCGCCGGACTACCGGCTAAACTTGACGAGATTGCAATGCAAACGTGAAATATTGAAATGCTAAATCTGGGGAGTAACGGGATAATTAAAATATTTATTTTTGCTCTATTTAAATTATGTAATGCTTTATTTAAATTAATTATGGCTTTTACTTTAAATTATGTTAAATGTGTTTTTAATTAGAGTCATGAATTAAATTATTCAAGTTAATTAGTTAATTAAATTAAATTGTTTATGGTTTAATGGCATGCTTTTATTTAAGTATTTAAATAATGGCTTTGAAACCCCACGATTATGTATGTGTTAACTTACTCAGCAAGTTGTGCTGACCAAACCATTTATTTCCTTTTTCTTACAGAGTATGTGGAATGAACATGAGCACGTACATGCATGAGATTTTTGGGAACTTTATTTTCAAATTCTTGCATTAGACTATAGTATAAACGGACATGTTTAACCCGTGTTTTGGCCATGTTGGCCCTATTTACATTTTCCGCTGCCATACTTAGATATTATTTTCCGCTGCATTATGATATTATTTTCGAACTTATATTGTATGGGCTGTTTTTAGATGTTTTAAATATTTTAAATTCTGCAATACCTAGCCTTGCATCTCTTCAGCAAGCCCGGAGAAACCGTGTCTTGCTAGAGAGATGTGGCGGTGACAGCCCGACCTGGGTGACCAAAAACCGGGGTGTTACAGTCATAATCTCCCCAACACTCCCAAGGTTCTTTAAGGGAGCTCTTGAAACCATACACAATCCCTAATCAGTCCATAACAACCCTCAAAAGTCCACCTCTTCATTCCATCCGAAGTTTAGATCTCATTTGAGAGGGGTGAGTTGTGTGAGTGTTCTTCTTCTTGTTTCAGAGTGTTTGTCGAGTTGGGCACATTTCATCTCTTCTTCTACGAGTTGGTAAGATCCCTAACCCAATTCCTTTCCTTAGATTCGATTATCAAGCTCTAACATCAAGTATTCTTCCAACAATCCCCACAATAGGATTTTTCGGTTGAAGTGTTGTTCGTGGGACTGATCCGGTCGACCTAGGGGATTCAACCAAGAAGGATTTTGACACCAATATCATTCCCGGTAAGTTAGTATCGTGCATATCAATTTTTAGGGGTTTTTGTGGAGAATCCATCGAGTTCTTGTTCAAACTCTTCTCATTGCCAAAACTGTCAACTAGGGTTTCTACTCGTATAGTTTATGTTGTTCTGCGATTTTCACTTGGATCCACATGGTTTTGGAAATGCCTCCCTAAATAAAAAATGTTCCTAACATCCTAAGCAAGCTCTCTGTAAATTTTAAGAATTTTTGAACATGTTTTGTTTAGCAAAATCGGATCTGGTATTCTGTGAATGTATGCTGTCAGTTTTAGTGTTCTTATGCAATCAGGTTTTGTTGTTCGATTTACTCTTTCCTATGATCGTTTTCCGTGGTTGATGTCTTCATGAAACTTGTTCCATTATGTGTCTAAATCATACCTGTAAAATTTCATGATTTTTGGAGCATGTTCGAAATTGATATGGATTTTTAAATGGACTGTGGTCGGATGAACAGTAGGGTTTAAACTCCTTGGAACAGTAGGTTCTGAAATCATTTTCTTTGGGTCACTTAGAGTCCGATTTTGAAGAAGCTTATTTCTAAGAAAAATATTCATTTGAATGTGTTCTAGCTCCTGTAAAAATTTCAGGATTTTTGAAAATATTTTGCTATATTTCCGGACGTGATTTTTGAAACTGCCATAGAGCTATCCTTGTCGATAAAACGTACCTTTCGTATCTTGGTGATCTATGAGTCGAATGACACTCATTTTTGGAAATATATGAAATCTGGAAATGTGTGATTTTGTAAAGCGTTAAAAATATGTTTTTGAAACTTTGTAAGTTTTGATCGAGTGGGATGCCCAATGTTTTAGAGGGTAAGTGCACTTGGCGTGAGCTCGTTGGGCCGCCCCCTCTTTTGTGGCCAAAACGGCGCATATGATATTATGGCTTCGTGATTGTAAGAGTCTATACTCCTAAGTGTATCCGTATTGGTTATCTAGGGCTCCGGAGCGGTCTGTATAGGGTCACTGCTTTCACATCCTTCGTGGGTACGAGTCCCAGAGGTGGGTTGATTCCAAGGGTACGTCCCTAGAATCGTTATTTGGAGTCCTTGTGGGTGTTAGTCCCAAAGGGCATATTGGTGTCCTCGATCGAAATGAGCAATGGTAAATTATTCGTATGATAAAGCGTATGAGATTTCAGAAACTATTTTTACTCGTCTTTTTCTTTTTAAATTTAAAATCCTATCTCCTTGTTACTCTTCTAAAAACTTTAAAAATTGTTATGCTATATATTAACTTACGCAGTACCTTTAGTACTGATAAATTGTTGTTTTCCATTTTCTTACAGATTTCGCAGAGTAAGCAATTGCACGTTGGGATGGGATTTCTACTTATAAAGACTTGTCGCATTTATTTTAGTTTTATTTTTCCGTACTGGACTTTGGACTTTGGACTTTGGGTTTTGGCCGCTTGTTTTGGCCCTTGTTTTGCTTCCGCACTACTTTATTACTTTATGCATGTCGAACTCTGATTTTAACTTCGGGCTTTATTGAATGGTTTTAAATTATTTTAAAGAATTGATACAAGTAGCCTTAGCATCTTTTTAGATAAGCTCGATTTGGATCGTGTCTTATTTAGAAAGGTGTGGCGGTAGCGTCCCGGCCTGGGTGATCAAATCCGGGGTGTTACACGGATGGACTCTCCAACCATTTTTCTCTTCAACTGTTGCACTTGTGCAACTGCCACGGCACGATCATGGACAGCTTGTAGGTCAGGGTAGTGCACACCCGTGATGACCTCCCTAATAGACAGGTCCAGTCCCATCTCAAACTTCTGTGCCTTCTCTACATCGGTCGGCACTAATCTCGGTGCAAATTGCACCAACTCCTTTAAACGGTTGTAGTACTCTTGGACCGTTTGTCCTCCCTGCTTCAGAGACAGGAACTCTTTGTACATGGTAGCTTTCGTGTTCATGGGATAGAAGCGATCCCTAAGCAACTCCATGAACTCTGCCCAAGAATAAGGCTCGTCCTCCTCTCCCAGTTTATCTTGGGTGGCCTCCACCAATCATCCGCCTCCCCAAGGTAGTAGGAAGCGACATGCACTTTCTCGCCATCCGGGCACTTTAAGGTGTTCAAGAGCTTATCGAACATCCTAATCCACTCTTCCAGTTTGGTCGGATCCTCTTCGCCGGCATAATGTGGCGGGTGATAGGGATTCACCATGGTCAAGTAGTTAATGCGGGCTTCTGGCGGAGGTATCGCCGCGGCTTGACCTTGATTGACTTGGGCGTTCCCCAAGGCAATCAACACTTCTTCAATAGTTCTCAGTCGGTCGTCCACATTGTTAGGTATTGGGGCTGCTTGCCTGCAATACCCGAGAATTTTGTAACATAAATAAATAAATAAATACATAAATGAATAAATAAATAATTAAAAGATGAAATGAGAAATGGAATTTAATCCAAGAAAGAATTAAAGTTAAAGATAATTTAATTAAATAAATTGTTCCAAGAGAACCCAATACAAATGGCTCATTAATTCGAACCCAAAATTAAATTGAGATCCGAATAAAATTAAAATAGGAAATTAGAGCCCAAGAATAGCCCGAAAATCGAAGCCCAAGAACACAGGATGATAGAAGTCCGAAAGAGAGAAGAAAAGGCCCGACAGATCGCACGACCCGGCCCGGACCGAAGTCCAGGCAAACGCCGCGCGGCCTCCGCGCGGGGCGAGAGGTTTCGCGCGCCACCACCACGCCAGCGGGCAGAAACGCCCCATGCGAGATTCACTCGCCCGATTTCGGATTTTTCGAGTCGGTTGCACGTCTTGCGGCCCAAGACTGTCTATGACAGCTCTTCGACGTCCTCGAGTCCTCCAAGTCTATAAATACACTCCTCCTTCAGCCCCGGACACTTTTCAAACTCTTGAATTTCCTATACGCTCTCAAACACCGAAAACCCTAATTCCCAAGTCGTCGGAGGAAAGGAGTCAGCGAGAGAGGAAGCGTTGAACGAATACAGAGGCTCCCGGGCGTAGGTAGACAGTGGGGTAAGGTTTTGTTCACCTTTTCCATTCAAAACTCGGATACAAAACTAATTTATTACGTTTTTCAATTCTAAACCCCGATCCGGACAAGAAGAGGGAGAACGAAGGATCTCGGGAGACAAACGGTGAATGAGGAGGCCACTTCCCAAATTAGATGAGCCGGAAGAACCATTTCAAGTAAGTTAATGCTTACTTATGGTTTTGGGAGATTAAAATCAACCGAACATAAAGATTTAACAAGAAACCCTAATAAAATCTGTTTTCATATGCGCAACATTTCTGTACGAATTTTTCGGACCATTTAAAATGCTCAAACGGAAAAACTCAAAACATAAAAAGTGTTCCTAAGACCCTGATCTATGTCGTGAAAAAATTCTATTATTTTTTGTTAAGATTTGGTACCTGAAAACTGGCCCGGACAAACCTGCATAAAAATCAAATCTTGAAATGGTGACAGATTCATATTTCGAACTTGTTGATGATTTTGACACTAGATCTAGGCCGAATTAGGACTTGAGTTGAACATAAAATTTGTAGATATATGAGTTGTGAATCACCCTGTAAAATTTCATTAAGATTGGTGTTCATTTGATAAGTTAAAAATCGAATCTTTAAAATCTGCTACATCTTGAATTCGGACATATTGATATTTTTGTACAAATTCACACTTTTGACTTGTTTCCTTTACCCGGATCGAAAAACTTAAAACACGAAACTTCTTCATTACTTTGTTATCGAGCTACTGCCAAATTTTCATATTTTTGGCCTTGAGATGAATTTTTAAATGAGAATGGCGCGAATAGGGACACGTGAAAGTTATTTTGAGAAACTTGCGGAATTTGTGAAATTGGCCTTTACTATACAAACAAGTGAAAATTCTTTTGAAATTAATAAAAACAACGTTTTCAAAAATCCCCTTGCGACTTGATTAAAAATAAATTAGGGGGTGAGTGTGTAATACCCGTGAAATCAGTAGCGCAACTTCGAGGACGAAGTTGATTCTTAAGGAGGGTAGACTGTAATACCCGAGAATTTTGTCACATAAATAAATAAAACCAATACATAAATAAATAAATACATAAATAGATAAATATATAATTAAAAGATGAAATGAGAAATGAAATTTAATTCAATAAGGAATTAAAGTTCCAAGAGCCCGTGAAGTCGAAGATAATTTAATTAAATAAATTGTTACACGGGAATCCAATACAAATGGACTCAATATTTCGAACCCGAAAATAAATATAGATCCGAATAAAATTAAGATAGGAATTTGGAGCCCAAGAATAGCCTGAAAATCGAAGCCCGAGAACATAGAAGGATAGAAGTCTGAAAGAGAGGAGAAAAGGCCCGATGGATCACACGACCCGGCCCAGGCCACAGCCTGGACCAAGCCGGCGCGGTCGCCGCACGTTCCGGAGCCTTGACTGCGCCAAGGGCGCGCCAGATCGGGCAGCAGCGTCGTTGCAGGATTTTCTCGCCCGACTCCGGATTTTTCGACGTCGGTTGCTTACCTTTCGGCCCAAGACTATTTGTAACTGATCTTGGACGACCTTAAGCCCCTCCAAGTCTATAAATAACCCCATTTTCTATAACAACCCGTAGAAATTTTTAAATAGAAATTTAAATTTAATAAATAAATATTCAAAAATTCTCATAAGTAATTCTTTTAGATGAAAGGAAACAATATTTATTCTCGAAGTGTAAATTTATTTAAATAGCACTTAGTTGAGAACTAAGCTTAAGGATTTGAAAACTTTTAAGTCTGAGACTAATAAATTAACATATAAGTATTAATTTATCAGTTATCAAGACTTTACGTAAGTCCCCCAATCTATGTGTACGAATTTGATTAAACCGTGCCAAGGGCAAATTAAGTATTACCAAATTATCCGACGAGAGTACCGGATAGAAATATAATTGAATGACCAAAATAGACGAGCTTATGAAATATTAGAGTCTAAATAAATATTACTAGGCATGAGTAAAGTGATGAAATAAATAACCACGGACGGAATAAAACACTTAGCCAATTAAGTTATGGAATTCAAGGACAAACCAATTTTTAATTAGCAAAGCATTTAATTATTATCTTCCAAGACCTCGACCAATTTGCTTAAGGAGACTAACTACCAAGTGAGTTAAACCCATTGATTTGTTTATAAGTAATTGGATTAAATATTAATACCCTTAATTATTGTGACAAGGAAATCCACTACTAGGTAATTTAAATCCATTAATCCACTAAACCACATTACGATAGTAAGATTAAATATTGAATTATGATATTATTAATTAAGTTCTTGACGAATAAGAGTTTAAATCCTAAAATCGCGTAATGGGCAAACGACAGGAATTTTTAAGTTAATACCGCATTGAGTAATTTCAGGCTCAAGTTATGTTAAAAAGATTAATCATTAAGATTAAATTAAGAATACTTAGCCAATTGAATATAAAATTACAAGTGATCGATTAACGATTAATTATCCGGATTAAGAAATTTGAAGTGGTGAATCATGTTGTTAACGGTGGAAGATTAATAAATAAACTAATGCATTAAATAACATTAAACGTAAATTAGGCTATAAGGATTAAGTCCTCACAATTTAATTTAAAAGCCTATTTAAATATAGAGAATTGTTCGACCGTTAATTTGTGATTGTCCCAAATTTGGATAATTTAAAGCTTTGAAATACTTAGCTAACGGTGATAATTAATAATTGTTTCAAATCCATTAAATCAATTCGATTAACAAAATATGAGTTTTAAGGGGGTTATTAGGTCCATAATTCAAAATAATTAAATTATTAAATCCACACCTTAAATTAATTAATCAATTAGTCCAACACATTATATTATATAACTGTGAGATTATTAAAATCATTAGGTCCATAATCAAGATTTAATAGTTAATTAAGTCAAAGTGTAGGGAATTGGAATTGGGCCAATTAATGGGGATGTCCAATGAGCATAAAATAAAAGTTAGTCCAACCAACCAAGCCCAGTCCAATTAGGCACAAGCCCAATCCAAGAACAAACCCTAACCCTAACCCTAAATTTTTGCCCAGCCGCCCCTTCCTTTTCGGCGCCGCCCTCGCCGCCGGCGAGCCTCCGGCCGGCCACCACCGCGCACGGCCACCACCAAATCTTCTCCCCGTTCCATTTCCGGCCACCGTTCCAACACCACCACCTCCCGAATCTCATCCCGACACGGCACCACCACTGCCTTCGCCGCAGAAACCCCTGCTCCGCCGCGCCACCGCCACGGCCTCTCCTCCGTCGCCGGCCTCCGCAGCCACCATCCCCTCCGCCCTCACTTTAGCCACCACCGCGGCCAAAGCCACCACCATCGTCCTCAATCCTTCTCCTCAACCTTCAAGATCCGAACCACAACACCATCACCACCACCATTCTCTTCTTCCCAAAAACAACAAAACTAGAAATCAAACCCAATAATTCAAACAAAAAGAAAGAGAAGGAGGCGAGAGAGGGAGAGACCGAGATAGAGAGAGTAACGAGAGAGAGAGCCGAGTCCCGTCGCCGCCGTGGCTCCCTCACCGGATCCGTCCATCCGCCGCCCATCCCACCGCCGCGCGCCGCCGGACTCGCCGCCTCCACACATCACCGCCAGAGCCCTTGCCACCGCCGGTCGCCGCCTCCTTCGTGCCTCCGCCGGGGCTGCCATGGGGAGAGCAAAAGAAAAATAAAACCAAGGGAGGGAGGGAGACAAAAAAATAAAGGGTGAACAGGCAGACTGGATTCTGCAAATAAAAGAGGGAGGTGACAAGTTAATTCCCAACAGAGAAAGTTCACTGAGAAGGGGAAAAGACACTGAGAAGGGGAAAAGAAAGATGGAGACGCAGGATCAATTAGAGGGAAGGGGAACAGCGAAAATTGGGGAAAAGCTGCAAATGGATTTAATAGCCTTGGTTATCCGTAAAATAGAAGAGTTGGGCATATGGATGAAGGTGTTGACCAGGTAAATTGGTGCTACACAATTGCCTATATAAAGTCCAACCCACCAGCAGAAAACTCACGCCCATGACCACCTCATTTTTTTTATTCTATCCTTTATTTTAGGTTGCTTACTGTAGTTCAGTTTTTGTAGGATTTTATAGCATAGTAAGAGATATTTTAGTAGTTGGAATTTCGAGTGGGATTTTGCTGCTTGTTCCGAAGGAGTATTAGAGCTCGGAAAGAGTTATTACAAATAGCTAGTTCGTGACAGTGCTCTGGTAAGATTTATTAAGTCGGAAAATTTTAGTTGTTATTTCTATTATCATAGCATACTAAGCTAATATTAAAATTTTCCTAGTCGAATAGCTGTAGAGAGGTATCAGCTCGTAGCCTGTGCGTGTGTCATCCCCATTCCATCCACGGTGACGGTAAGTAGATTTTTACTCTTTGGAGTAAGCCCAAAAATAATTTAGCTTAAGCATAAATTTCAAGAAAACCATTTTTATTACTTTTTATATTTATGCTTATAGCTCCCTACTGTTTTTGGATTATTGGTATGCTCTTTTACTGTGCCTACTTAATTTCTGCAATTATTCATAAAATCTCATGTATTTATGGAGCTCATTGTTACGGGGTGGGTCTACGCTACTGGGTCGGCTCAACACCACCTCCGCCGTTTGCGTGTGTCGCATGCCATTCGGGGACCGTTGAAAACTAGCGCGACGCCATGGTTGGATTTCGCGTGGTCTGAGGGAATTTCTTACCTCCACCACAACCCTTGAATGTATGTGAGAACTGGGCCCTACAACAGGAACCTGCACATCATGTTGGCTGAGAAATTTATTTCTTGGTAGCGCATAGTGTCATATTATCTCTTCCCGAGATTAGATCTATATGGATTTTGTCTGTGCTTAAATTAATCTCGTTTTAGCATACCATTACCATAACTGCTGTTCTTTAAATTATTTCTGCAACCCGACCTCCTCCGGGAGTAAAGGTCTACTTACTCAGCGATTGTTTTCGCTGACTCTACACTTTTCACCGTTTCCTTTCAGGTCATAACAATCTGCAAGGCATCAATGCACGGGCACGGTTTGGGTATTTTGTACGAAAAGTATATTTGAAATCCCTCTTGGGATATATAAATTTATTACTTGGCATAGATAATGATTTATATTTATAAAGCATAAGCAAATCTTTGGGTCCTATCCCATTATGAAAATATTTGTGCCCTACTGTTTTAAACAATGCATAGCGCGTTTAACAGTATTTTTTACTATGAAATAGACAATCCCTTTTTAAATAAAAGCTTCAATGGAATTTATTCCATTTCTATTGTTGAGCTCCTTGAGGAATGCGTTCCTCCGTTTTGGTTGTACAATCCAACCATTTTTATTAAGCTTATTTTATACTCTACAGTATTATAAGCTTCATTGCGAAGTATATGCTAGCTTGTCCGGAACGTGGTTAGCATATACATTCAGCTGTGGTTTTTATTCTAGCCTTAGCGTATTTCGGGCGGTCCGTAATACGTGGCGGTAGCACCCCACCCCTTTTCCTGCACTTTGCTTCCGCTGTTTCCACCAGGGATATTGGGGGTGTTACATTTTCAGCCCGTAGACCCCTTTTGAACACTTTCGAATTTTCCACACGACTCAAGCACCGAAAAACCCTAGTTCCCATGTCGTCGGAGGCAAGAAGACAGCGGGAGAAAAAGCATTGGACGAATCCAGAGATCTCCGGGCGTAGGTGTACATTGGGGTAAGGTTTTGTCCGTCTTTTTCCCTTCAAAACTTGGATCTAGATCTAATTCACCACGTTTCTTTTCTAAAACACCAATTCGGACAAGTAAAGGGAGAACGAACAATCTCGGGAGGCGAACAGAGGACGTGGAAGCCACGACTACGAATATGACGAGCCGGAAACCATTCTCAAGTAAGTTAATACTTACTTGTGGTTTAGAGAGGTGTGGCGGTGACATCCCGGCATGTGTTATCAAATCCGGGGTGTTACAGAGTGCTCTGCAGGGTGCCCTCCTAACTGTGTCGTGCCTGAATGGACGATGGTGTCAAAAATGAGAAATTATGCCAAAACGGCGAGATATATAGGGCCTACACTCTCGGGAGTATCCGTATGGGTTTCCCGAGGCTCCGGAGTGGTATTGGGTATGGCGGATACGGCTGCGGCCGCCGGACTACCGGCTAAACCTTGTTGAGATTGCGATGCAATCGTGAAATACTTGAAATATCTAATCTTGAAGTATTGGGGAATTAAAAGACTTTGAATTTATTTCTTTTATTTAAATTATGGCTTGTATTTATTTGACCATGAAGTTATATTATGATCATGTAGAATCCTTGTTTAGAATTATGCAATTTAAATTATTAGTAGTTAAATAAATTAAATTGTATATTGCCTACTATCATGCTTTTATTAAATTAATTAATGGCTTTGAAACCCCTTGATCATATGTTATGTATTAACTTACTCAGCACGTATATGCTGACCAAATCATATTTTCTCTTTTCTTTCGGAGTATGACAATTATGCATGAGCATAGCATGCATGGAGAGATTGGGGAGACATTAAATTTCTCTTTTGAGACTGAATTGCATAAAGGGCCTGTTTAACCCGTGTTTGGCCATGTCGGCTCTTTCTTTACATTTCCATTATTATTATTCTGCTGCTATATAACTATTACTGCATGTGATTACTCTGTTATTTCAAATTATATTACAATAGTTTGTTTTTAAATGTTTTAAACGTTGTAAATCCTGAAATACCTAGCCTTGCATCTCTTTGGCAAGCTCGATGAAATCGTGTCTTGCTAGGGAGGTGTGGCGGTGACATCCCGGCCTGGGTTATCAAACCTGGGGTGTTACAAGTTGGTATCAGAGCCCAAATTATTTTTAAACTATTATTTTAAAACCATTATTATTTTTTTAGCTATTATTATTAATACTTTTATTATTTTTAAACCATTGGTTTTAAAGGTATTCTTTTGTAAAGAGCCCAAATTATTTTTAACCCAAACACTATTTTTAAATTGGAACCCAAATTATTTTAAAACCCCAATTATTTTTAAAGCCCAAACCCTATATAGCTCAAATATTATTTTTGGCCCAATATAGAGGCCCAAACCATACTACCATTATTTTTAGTCCACCATGGGAATAAAATTTTTATTTTTAAAAGCCCATGGAAAATAAATAAATATAGTGCATGATTTATCTTTTTGGGGGGAACATCATGTGCATTTGCATACTGCATTTTCTACACCTAGATAACTTAAAAGCTGACATGTTCTAACTTAGGTTTCTTGCTACACTAGATGGCTAACCAAGACATGACGAACCTAATGGTCAAAATGATGAGTGCCTATCTGGATTCCCAGCAAAATATACAACTCAAACACCGTGTAGCTCAATTGGAGGCAAATCTGCACCATATGGGGAACCTAAGGGAAGCAGACCACCACCGCATCAATCAACTTGAACATCAAATCCACAACCTCACTGAATTAAGCCATCACCTAAATGATAAGATCATAAATCAAGGAATGGATCTGATCCACCTCACGGACATCCTACTGCAGATCAGCCCGGTGGAGAATCATTTGATGGGGTCGGCGAGTCCAAACCCAGCAGAGGAAGACCCAGTGGAAGACCCTGCTACCCTGCTCGAAGGAGCTTAGATTCTTAGGAATTCTATTTTTAGTAAATACTACTTTTGCTTGACAAAGTTTCTATTCTTCTACATCCTATCACTTGTATAAAAATTTCTTTAAGAAATAAAATAAAAGCTTTATTTATTATGTATTTATTCATTAAAAGTTCCATAAATTCCAAATATTTGGTGGCTTCCCAAGCAAAATCCAAGATTGAAAAAAAAAAACAACTGGACAGCCGCCTGTTCGACAAAAAAAAGAAAAAAATCGAAACCCTAAACCGTGAAACCTAAAGCCTAAACTCTAAACCCTAAACCCTAAACCCTAAACTCTAAACCCTAAACCCTAAACCCTAAACCCTAAACGCTGAACCCTGAACCCTGATATACATTTAACACTTGATCCCATATATGATTTCTCAATTCCCAGTTTAAACGATCGATCCAAAATCTTGTAATCTAATCTATACACGTTTGTAACAGAATGAAATCAAGGGGTATACCAAGAAACCAGCCTGCTCCCCATCCCACTAATGAAATACCACCGAACAACACAGAGCCAGCTTAGCCAATAGGAGCGCAGAACCAAGGTGCGCAAGACGCTCCCGCACCGAACAACATGGGCGATCGTCTCCGGACGATAGAAGAGGTCCTGATTGCGCTGGGAAACGCGCAAGTTAATCAAGGGCAAGCCGCGGCGGTACCTTCGCCCCAGGCTCGCATTAACTATCTGGCCATGGTGAATCCGTACCAGCCACCCCACTACGCTGGTGAGGAGGATCCTGCGAATTGGAGGAGTGGATTAGGACTTTTGATAAGTTGTTAAGCGCGGTCAAGTGCCCGGAAGGGGAGAAGGTGCACGTCGCCTCATATTACTTGGGAGACGATTGGTGGCAAGCCACCCAGGGGAAACTAACGGAGGATGAAGAGCCCTATTCGTGGGCGGAATTGATGGAACTGCCCAGGGACCGATTCTATCCCCTGAGTACAAAGGCGGCAATGTAAGAAGAGTTTCTATCACTAAAATAAGGCGGTCAGACAGTGCAGGAGTATTACACTCGGTTCAAGGAGTTGGTACGATTCGCGCCAAGGTTGGTACCTACGGATGTGGAGAAAGCCCAGAAGTTCGAGATGGGTTTGAATCTGGCGATACGTGAGGTGATCACAGGGGTACACTACTCCGACTTGCAGGCCGTGTACGATCGTGTTGCGGCAGTGGCAAGAGTACAATAATTGAAAATGAGGGTGGGTGGGGAGTCCAGCCGGGGTCCTCAAGATAAAAGAAACAGGGACACGAGAAATGAGAACAACACTAGGAGGAACGAGTATCGGGGAGGGCCGAATAGGCCACAACAAATGAACAATGGGAGAAGGTTCAATCAAGGAGGTCCAGTGCCACCGTGCCCAAGGTGTGGCAGGCCTCATCTAGAGTGCATGCTACCGGTGTGGCCGGATGGGTCACCAGAGTCGGGAATGCCAGACTAGAATGGAAAACATCACGAAGAGAGAGGATTTGGTTACGGGGCCGGTGCGGCCTCAAAATCAAAATGGACGAAATGGCAATAATCAGGGGTACAGACCCCTGAGAATCATCGTAACCAGAACCAGCGCCCTCCGCAGCATCAGCAACAGAATAGCAGCAAAATCAGAAGTCGAATCTAAATCAGCAGGGCTATCAAGGACGCCTATGGGACGACTCAACGTGATCAAGCAAGCAGACGTGCCTGTGCAGGGGGAAGTGATGGCAGGTATATTTCACGTTTTAAATACACCCCTTAAGGTTTTATTTGATTCTGGAGCTAGTTGTTCAATTATAGCATCAAGAGTAGTGCCCGAGTTAGATCTACCTAAGTGCGAGATAATTAGCTTAGGAATTCAACTGCCTTCAGGAGAAGTAGTAGCGTGCTCTAAACGTTATGATGGAATTCCTATAGTGATCAAGAACTTAGAATTCTTCGCAAACTTAGTAGAATTTAACTTAAGGGACTTTGACATTATACTGGGAATGGATTGGTTGTCCCAGTATAAAACGGTGATCGAATGTCAGAAGCAAAAGATCACCCTGTCAAAAAGTAGGGGAAGGCGAGTTATCTTTTACTCTCAACCCACTAAGAGGAGCAACAAAATCGTTAGTGCCCTCAAACTGTGTAACTTGATGCGTAAGGGGTATGAATTGTATGCGTGCTACCTTCACAACCTTGAGGCGGAAGAGAACAGTGTAATATCCGAGAATTTTGCAACATAAAACAAATAATTAAATAAATAAACAATAAATAAATAAACAATAAATAAATAAATAACAAATAAATACACTAAATAAATAAAGAGAGAAAGAAATGAGAAATGAAGTCGAATCTAAAAAGGAATCAAAGTTCAAATACGCAAGACAATTTAATCGAATAAATTGTACACCGAAACCCGACACCAATGAACTCGAGAATTCGAGTCCAAACATGCATTTAGACCCGAGTAAAAATTTAGAGAGGAAATAGGAACCCGAAGATACCCCAGAAATCCGAATCCGAGAACATAGAGGGATAGAAGTCCGAAAGAGAGGAGGAAAAGCATGACGGATCGCAGGACCCGCCCGGACCGAAGTCCAGGCGGCAGCCGCACGGTGGCCGCGTGGTCAACGGCCAAACGGCGCGCCACGGCCGCGCCAGCAGGCAGATTCGCCCGTTGCGAGATTCACTCGCCCGAATCCGGATTTTCCGACTTCGGTTGTATTCCTTTCGGCTCAAGACTCACCAAGGCCGACCTTGGACGTCCCTAGGTCATGCCTATCTATAAATAACACCTCTTGTCAGCCCCGAACACTTTTCAAAACATCCATACTCTCTATACGTTCGGAAACCCTAATCCCGGAGTCGTCGGAGGCACGAAACCAAGGCGAGATTGTTTTGGAAGAATCCGGAAGATCTCCAACATTGTGGTAAGTTCTGGTCCATTCAATCTTTTACATTCTCAATCCGAAAATGGATTCTAACTTCATTCTTTTTCTTCTCTACGCCCCGAATCGGATCTAGAACGAAGAACCCGACGAACGGAGAAGATAAACGGTGGACTGGAAGCCACGCCTCCGAATCGACGATCCCGGATGCCCAACAATCAGTAAGTTAATCTTACTATGGTTTTGGGAGAATTTAAAATACACTTGATCTAACGATTTATACCAAGAGCGTAAAATCTTTCAAAACGAATTCTTTAACGGTGCAGCGTTTTTACTTGATATTTCCGAACCCTTAAACCTGTTCAAACGAGAAAACTTAAAACACAAAAAACGTTCCTAAGACATTAATCTAGCTACTTTAAAAATTTCATAATTTTTCGTTATGATTTGATATCTGAATTTGTTCTCAAACCGAACTGCCTTGAATTTGAATCTTGAAATCTGGACAGAACTTAGGTCTGAACTTGATGACGTTTTTGACATTAGATCTAGACCGATTCAAAACTTTATCCGAACATCGAAGTTGTAGATATATGTCTTAGGTATCGCTCTGTAAAATTTCATCAAATTTGAAGTTAGTTTGCTATGGTAGATCTTGAGATCTTGAAACTGGTGTTAGAATTTTCGGACAGATTAGCATCCTGTTAAAGATTGACGTTTTTAACCTACTTCCGTACCTCGGATTGAAAAACTTAAAATATGAAGCTTGTTCATCTATGTGATTTCGAGTCACTGGTCAAATTTCAGAATTGTTGGATTTAAACTCGATTTTTAATGAATTTTGAAGTAAACCGTGGTTGACTGAGTCAAGTCTTGAAATCTTGTTGAAACGGTGAAACTAGCCTTTAAGGTTTAAACGAGTAAAAGACTCTTTGAAATAAATACACGAAATCTGAAATTTAGGAAATCCCCTTTACGAACTTGATCTTTTAAAATTAGGGGGTGAGTGCTCTGCAGGGTGCCATCCTAACGATTCACTTGGTGCCTTTATGGACGATGGTGACCCGCGTGAAATTTTGATATATGTTGCCAAAACGGCATGAGATATATGGCCTACACTCTCGTGAATATCCATATGGGTTTCCCGAGGCTCCGGAGTGGTACTGGGTATGGCAGATATGGCTGCGGCCGCCGGCTTCCGGCTAAACTTGACGAGATTGCAATGCAATCATGAAATACTTGAAATACTAAATCTTGGGAGTAATGGGGATAGTTAAATATTTATTTATTGTCCTTTTAAATTATTAAATATTTTATTTAAATAAATTATGGCTTTTATTTAAATTATGCTGAATGTATTATTGATTAGTGCCATGAATTAATTATGCAAATTGGTTAGATAACTAAATTGAATTATTTATGGTTTATTATCATGCTTCTATTCAAATATTAATTAATGGCTTTTAAACCCCACGACTATGTCTGTATTAACTTACTCAGCAAGTTATGCTGACCAAACCATTTATTTCCTTTTTCTTACAGAGTATGTGGAATGAACATGAGCACGTACATGCATGGGATTTTGGGAAACTTTTATATTTAAATTCTTGCATTAGACTGTAGTATGAACGGGCCTGTTTAACCCGTGTTTTGACCATGTTGGTCCTATTTCTATTCCGCTGCAAAACTTATACTCTGATATTGTTTTTCGCTGCATTATGATATTAATTTCGAACTTATATTGAATGGGCTATTTTTGTATGCTTTAAAATACTTTTAAATTCTGCAATACCTAGCCTTGCATCTCTTTAGTAAGCTCGGAGAAACCGTGTCTTGCTATGGAGGTGTGGCGGTGACATCCCGACCTGGGTGACCAAAAACCGGGGTGTTACAAGTTGGTATCCGAGACCGGCTATTTTTAAACTATTATTTTTAAACCATTATTATTTTTAAACTACTATTATTATTATTATTACTATTTTTAAATGTGCACTAACATTTTGGCTATTATTTTAAATTTTTAAAGTATTATTTACATGGAATAAATTTTTATTTTTAAAACCCATGAGAATTACAAAAAATATATATATATACAGTGCTTAAATTATTTTTGGGGGGAAATCATCATTTGCATTTGCATATTGCATTTCTTTTACTTAGAGAACTTAGAATCTTGGCGAACTTTAACTTAGAATCTTGGCGAATTTTAACTTAGCATCTTGGCGAATTATAACTTAGAATCTTGGCGAATCTTAACCTAGATCTTTTGCTTGCGCTAGATGGCTAGTCAAGATATGATGAACTTGATGATCAAAATGATGAACGCTCACTTCGACTCCCAACAAACCATAGAACAAATGAAACATCGTATAGCTCACTTGGAGGCAAATCTGCACCACATGGGCAACTTAAGAGAGACGGACCACCACCGCATAAACCAACTCGAACGCCAAGTCCAAACCCTCACTACACAAAACCTAATATTGAAGGAACACGTTGATGCTCACGGGGAGGACTTGAACCACATCTTTGACGATCTATTACCGCCGAGTTCGGAGGAGGAAAACCCGGAAAAGGATCCCGCTACCCCACCGGAGGACGTCTTGAGACGCTAGTGATTCTACTTATAGTAGATGCTATTTTGCTAGGAAAATATTTCTACTTTTGTATACCTTCCCGCTTGTACTAAAAATTTCTTTTAAGGAAATAAAATGCCCGATTTATTTATAATAAATTGAAAAAAAAAATTTCGGACAGACCTCTCCGGCACCAGGAAAAAAAATCGAAATAAAATAAAATAAAATAAAATAAAGCCCAGAAGCGTGCGGCGCTTCTTAGTTCAATCGAACACCACGTGCGAAATTATAAACACATACACGTATAAAAATTGCTTAGACTATATGTTAATTTCACGAGTCTTAATCCACACTATTTGTAACAGAATGGCACCTAAAGGAAGAGCAAGAACTTAGCCCGCTCCCCAAGACACTACTGAAGTGCCACCCAATGTCACCGAACCTGTAGAGGAACAACCCCAAGGTGCGCAGGACGCCCCCGCATCGAACAATGTGGGCGATCGTTTTCGGACGTTAGAGGAAATCTTGATTGCGCTAGGGAACGCGCAAGTCAATCAGGGTCAAGCTGTGGCGGTACCTCCACCCCAAGCTCGCCCCAACTATCTGGCGATGGTGAATCCTTACCAGCCGCCCCACTATGCTGGTGAGGAGGATCCAGCAAAACTGGAGGAATGGATCCGGACTTTTGACAAGCTTCTGGAGGCGGTCAAGTGTCCGGAAGGAGAGAGAGTGCACGTCGCTTCGTACTACTTGGGAGGCGAAGCGGACGAATGGTGGCAAGCGACTCAAGCGTAACTGCAAGAAGATGAAGAGCCCTACTCGTGGGCGGAAATGATGGAGCTGCTCAGGGATAGATTCTATCCCTTGAGTACTAAAGCAGCGATGTACGAAGAGTTTCTATCGCTGAGACAAGGAAGCCGGACCGTGCAAGAGTACTACACTCGATTCAAGGAGCTAGTTGCTCAATCATAGCATCAAGAACAGTGCCTGCGTTAGATCTACCTAAGTGCGAGATAATTAGCTTAGGAATTCAATTGCCTTCAGGAGAAGTAGTATCTTGCTCTAAATGATATAACGGAATTCCTATAGTGATCAAGAACGTAGAATTCTTCGCAAACTTAGTAGAATTTAACTTAAGGGACTTTGACATTATACTTGGGATGGACTGGTTATCCCAATATATAGCGGTGATCGAATGCCAGAAGCAAAAGATCACCCTGTCAAAAAGTAGGGGAAAGAGAGTTATCTTTTACTCTCAGCCCCCTAAGAGGAGCAACAAAATCGTTAGTGCCCTCAAAATAAGTAACTTGATGCGTAAGGGGTATAGATTATATGCGTGCTACGTTCATAACCTTGAGGCGGAAGAGAATAAGGTTGACAGTATTCCAGTGGTAAGAGAATACCGGGACGTGTTTCCTGAAGACGTTCCGGGCATGCCACCTAAGCGAGATCTTGAACTCATTATAGATCTCATTCCGGAAACCGAGCCTGTCTCAAAAGCTCCATACCGGATGGCACCATTGGAAATGAAGGAGTTAAAGGAACAACTCGAAGAGCTGTTAGGAAAAGGATACATAAGACCGAGTACTTCCCCCTGGGGAGCACTGGTTTTATTCGTCAAGAAGAAAGATGGAGGGTTACATCTCTGCATAGATTATCGGGGACTAAACCAAGTGACGATTAAGAATAATTACCCATTGCCGAGAATTGAGGATCTGTTTGATCAACTGAAGGGAGCTTTAGTATTCTCGAAGATCGACTTGCGATCTAGGTATCACCAATTGAGGATCGCCGAGAAAGATATTACGAAGACGGCTTTTCGAACTCGATATGGCCACTACGAGTTCACAGTGTTATCCTTTGGGTTAACAAATGCTCCAGCAATGTTCATGAATCTCATGAACAATGTGTTTAGAGAATTGTTAGATCAGTGCGTCGTAGTGTTCATCGATGACATCCTGATCTACTCGAAGAGCGAGGAGGAGCATGCCCAACACTTACATCAAGTGTTAAGGATCTTACGAAAGAACCAACTATACAGCAAGTTGTCCAAATGCGATTTTTAGTTGAAGGAGGTAGCATTTCTTGGACATATAGTATCCGCTGATGGAGTCTCAATGGATCCGGCGAAAGTTTCTGCCGTGATGGAATGGGCAGCCGCGACAAGTCCAACGGAAATAAGGAGTTTCCTTTGGACTGGCTGGATACTATAGACGTTTCGTGGAGGAATTTTCAAAAATCGCACGTCCTTTAACCTAGCTACTGAAGAAAGGAGTCAAATCCGAGTGGACCGAAGCGTGTGAGGCTGCGTTTCAAGAGTTGAAGAAACGACTCACAACGACACCCGTATTGACCCTACCATCAGAGAATGGTGACTTCGAAGTTTACAGCGACGCTTCGAAGTAAGGTTTAGGTTGTGTCTTGATGCAAGACTCAAGGGTCGTTGCATACGCATCACGCCAACTAAAACCTCACGAGGAGAATTACCCGACACACGACCTGGAGTTGGCAGCGGTCGTTTTCGCTCTAAAGATATGGAGACATTATCTTTATGGGCGAAAGTGTCGAATGTTCACCGACCACAAGAGCTTAAAATATATATTCACTCAGAAGGAGTTGAATTTAAGACAGCGAAGGTGGTTAGAACTTATTAAAGACTATGACTTGGAAATATCCTACCACGAAGGGAAGGCGAATGTAGTAGCCGATGCCCTAAGCCGAAAGACCCAACATGTGACAAACTCGTTGGTAATTCCGCCGGCGTTGTACATGGATCTGGCGAGATTAGATGTAGAGATTGTGCATCCGGGCACAGTAAGTGAAACGATCAACGCCATGGTCGTAGAAACTCCACTATTGGACGAGATTAAGCTCGCTCAACCGGGCGATGCGAAACTCGAGAAGATAAAGGCGTATATTGCCGAGGGTAAGGCACTAGGATTTGCTATCCACGAGGATGGAAGCATTCGCTTCAAGGGGAGATGGTGCGTGCCCCAGAAGTGTGCCGAGTTGAAGCAAAGGTTGATGGAAGAAGGACATAACACGCCATATTCCGTGCATCCCGGAGGTGACAAACTTTACAAAGATCTGAAGAAGATCTATTGGTGGCCGGGAATGAAGAAGGAAGTGGCAAACTTCGTGGCAAAATGCCTCACCTGCCAAAGGGTTAAGGTAGTGAGACATAAACCCTAAGGGTTGACGCAACCACTAGAACTTCCAAGTTGGAAGTGGGATAGCTTCTCAATGGACTTTGTCTCGGGATTACCCCGATCACCTAAAGGCATGAACAAGATTTGGGTGATTGTGGATAGGCTAACGAAGACAGCCATATTTATCCCGATGAAGGACACGTGGACTATGGACCAATTGGCCCGAGCCTACGTTGATAATGTGGTACGAAGACATGGAGTACCACATGACATCATTTCTGACAGAGACAATAGATTTGTCTCTCATTTTTTGGACGGAGTTACAAAAAGCTCTCGGTACTCAAATTAAAATGAGCACCGCATTCCACCCGATGACGGATGGACAAATCGAGAGAACGATCCAAACACTAGAAGACATGCTGAGAGCATGTGTGTTGGAGTTTAAGGGAAATTGGGAATCTCATTTACCCTTAATCGAGTTTTCCTATAACAATAGCTACCATGCTAACATTGGCATGGCACCTTTCGAGGCGTTGTATGGACGAAAGTGCCGAAGCCCGTTGAGCTGGGTAGAAAATGATAAGTCTGTGGTAGTGGGACCACAACTTGTCGAAGAAATGGCTCAACAAATAAAGGTGATTCAAGGGAAAATGAAAGCCGCTCAAGACCGTGAAAAGGGTTATGCTGACGTGAGACGACGAGACCTAGAATTTCAAGTGGGAGATAGGGTCATGCTAAAGATATCACCTATGAAGGGGGTGATGCGCTTTGGCAAACGAGGAAAATTGAGTCCTCGATACATAGGACCTTATGAAATTCTAGAACGAGTCGGAAATTTGGCCTACCGACTGGCCTTACCACCACAATTAGACCGAGTTCATAATGTCTTCCATGTCTCACAACTAAAGAAATATGTGCCGGACCCGACACATATACTTCAACCGGAAGTGATCGAGCTCGACGAGGATCTCACTTACGAAGAAGTCCCAGTGCGAATTCTAGACGTTAAGGAGCGAGTAACGAGAAATAAGACCGTCAAGATGGTCAAGGTTCTTTGGTCAAACCATGAAAGTGAGACGGCAACTTGGGAATTGGAATCCCACATGAGAGAGCGATACCCGACACTGTTCCAAACCCACGAAGACACAGTTATGGGGACATAACTGTAATCTTAAGGGGGAGAGGATGTCATACCCATTTTTTTTTCGTGTTTTTGTGCATCTTTTGTAAACAAACAAACAAATTCAAATTGTTTTGACCTACGTTATGGCTTGATCCCTTCATAGGGTACGTAGGCAGCTTAGAAGTTTTAATTCTAAGTGCAGTCACAAAATGATAAAACAAACAAAAGTCCTTAGCACGAGAAAGCCGAAACACAACTTCGAGGACGAAGTTGATTCTTAAGGAGGGTAGACTGTAATACCCGAGAATTTTGCAACATAAAACAAATAATTAAATAAATAAACAGTAAATAAATAAACAATAAATAAATAAATAATAAATATATACACTAAATAAATAAAGAGAAAGAAATGAGAAATGAAGTCGAATCTAAAAAGGAATCAAAGTTCCAATACGCAAGACAATTTAATCGAATAAATTGTACACCGAAACCCGACACCAATGAACTCGAGAATTGGAGTCCAAACATGCATTTAGACCCGAGTAAAAATTTAGAGAGGAAATAGGAACCCGGAGATACCCCGGAAATCCGAATCCGAAAACATAGAGGGATAGAAGTCCGAAAGAGAGGAGGAAAAGCACGACGGATCGCACGACCCGCCCGGACCGAAGTCCAGGCGGCAGTTGCGCGGTCAATGGCCAAACGGCGCGCCGCGGCCGCGCCAGCAGGCAGATTCGCCCGTTGCGAGATTCACTCGCCCGAATCCGGATTTTCCGACTTCGGTTGTATTCCTTTCGGCTCAAGACTCACCAAGGCCGACCTTGGACGTCCCTAGGTCGTGCCTATCTATAAATAACACCTCTTGTCAGCCCCGAACACTTTTCAAAACATCCATACTCTCTATACGTTCGAAAACCCTAATCCCGGAGTCGTCGGAGGCACGAAACCAAGGCGAGATTGTTTTGGACGAATCCGGAAGATCTCCATGTTGTGGTAAGTTCTGGTCCATTCAATCTTTTACGTTCTCAATCCGAAAACGGATTCTAACTTCATTCTTTTTCTTCTCTACGCCCCGAATCGGATCTAGAACGAAGAACCCGACGAACGGAGAAGATAAACGGTGGACTGGAAGCCACGCCTCCGAATCGACGATCCCGGACGCCCAACAATCAGTAAGTTAATCTTACTATGGTTTTGGGAGAATTTAAAATACATTTGATCTAACGATTTAAACCAAGAACGTAAAATCTGTCAAAACGAAATCTTTAACGGCGCAGTGTTTTTGCTTGATTTTTCCGAACCCCTAAACCTGTTCAAACGAGAAAACGTAAAACACAAAAAACATTCCTAAGACAATATTCTAGCTACTGTAAAAATTTCATAATTTTTTGTTATGATTTGGTATCTGAATTCGTTCTCAAACCGAACTGCCTTGAATTTGAATCTTGAAATCTGGACAGAACTTTGGTTCGAACTTGATGACGTTTTTGACATTAGATCTAGATCGATTCAGAACTTTAACCGAACATGGAAGTTGTAGATATATGTCTTAGGTATCGCTCTGTAAAATTTTATCAAATTTGAAGTTAGTTTGCTATGGTAGATCTTGAGATCTTGAAACTGGTGTTAGAATTTTCGGACAGATTAGCATCCTGTTAAAGATTGACGTTTATAACCTACTTCCGTACCTCGGATTGAAAAACTTAAAACATGAAACTTGTTCATCTATGTGAATTCGAGTCACTGGTCAAATTTCAGAATTTTTGGATTTAAACTCGATTTTTAATGAATTTTGAAGTAAACTGTGGTTGACCGAGTCAAGTCTTGAAATCTTGTTGAAATGGTGAAACTAGCCTTTAAGGTTTAAACGAGTAGAAGAATCTTTGAAATAAATACACGAAATCTGAAATTTAGGAAATCCCCTTTACGAACTTGATCTTTTAAAATTAGGGGGTGAGTGCTCTGCAGGGTGCCCTCCTAACGATTCACTTCGTGCCTTTATGGACGATGGTGACCCGCATGAAATTTTGAGATATGTTGCCAAAACGGCATGAGATATATGGCCTACACTCTCGTGAATATCCATATGGGTTTCCCGAGGCTCCGGAGTGGTACTGGGTATGGCAGATACGGCTGCGGCCGCCGGCTTCCGGCTAAACTTGACGAGATTGCAATGCAATCGTGAAATACTTGAAATACTAAATCTTGGGAGTAATGGGGATAGTTAAATATTTATTTATTGTTCTTTTAAATTATTAAATGCTTTATTTAAATTAATTATGGCTTTTATTTAAATTATGCTAAATGTATTATTGATTAGTGCCATGAATTAATTATGCAAATTGGTTAGATAACTAAATTGAATTATTTATGGTTTATTATCATGCTTCTATTCAAATATTAATTAATGGCTTTTAAACCCCACGACCATGTCTGTATTAACTTACTCAGCAAGTTGTGCTGACCAAACCATTTATTTCCTTTTTCTTACAGAGTATGTGGAATGAACATGAGCACGTACATGCATGGGATTTTGGGAAACTTTTATATTTAAATTCTTGCATTAGACTGTAGTATGAACGGGCCTGTTTAACCCGTGTTTTGACCATGTTGGTCCTATTTCTATTTTCCGCAGCAAAACTTATACTCTGATATTGTTTTCCGCTGCATTATGATATTAATTTCGAACTTATATTGAATGGGCTGTTTTTGTATGCTTTTAAATACTTTTAAATTCTGCAATACCTAGCCTTGCATCTCTTTAGTAAGCTCGGAAAAACCGTGTCTTGCTAGGGAGGTGTGGCGGTGACATCCCGACCTGGGTCACCAAAAACCGGGGTGTTACAAACAGGGTTGACAACATTCCAGTGGTAAGAGAATACCCGGACGTGTTTTCGAAGACATTCCAGGCATGCCACCTAAGCAAGATCTTGAATTCACCATAGATCTCATTCCGGGAATAGAGTCTGTTTCAAAAGCTCCGTACCGGATGGCGCCACTAGAGATTAAGGAGTTGAAGGAGCAACTCGAAGAACTACTGGGGAAAGGATACATAAGACCGAGTACTTCTCCATGGGGAGTACCGGTTTTATTCGTCAAGAAGAAGGACGGAGGATTACGTCTTTGAATAGATTATCGGGGATTAAATCAGGTGACCATCAAGAATAAATATCCCTTGCCGAGGATCGAGGATCTATTCGATCAATTGAAGGGAGCCTCGGTGTTCTCGAAGATCGATTTGCGATCTGGGTATCACCAACTGAGGATCGCCGAGAAAGACATTCCGAAGATGGCGTTCCGAACTCGATATGACCACTATGAGTTCATAGTGTTATCCTTTGGGTTAACAAACGCTCCTGCAATGTTCATGAATCTCATGAACAATGTGTTTCGAGAGTTATTAGATCAGTGTGTAGTAGTGTTCATCGACGGCATCCTGATCTCCTCGAAGAGCGAGGAAGAGCATTCCCAACATTTGCATCAAGTGTTAGGCGAAAGAATCAACTCTATGGCAAGTTGTCCAAATGCGACTTTTGGTTGAAGGAAGTCGCATTCCTTGGACACATAGTATCCGCTGATGGAGTTTCAGTGGACCCGGCGAAAGTTTCGGCCGTGATAGAATGGGCAGCGCCGACGAGCCCAACGGAAATAAGGAGTTTTCTTGGACTGGCTGGGTATTATAGGCGATTTGTGAAGGATTTCTTGAAGATCGCACGTCCTTTAACCCAACTACTGAAGAAGGGAGTAAAATACGAGTGGACCGATGCGTGTGAGACTGCGTTTCAGGAGCTGAAGAAATGATTCATGACTACCCCCGTATTGACACTACCATCAGAGAATGGTGACTTCGAAGTTTACAGTGATGCTTCGAAAGAAGGATTAGGATGCGTTCTGATGCAAGACTCGAAGGTCGTTGCATATGCATCACGCCAATTGAAACCTCACGAGGAGAACTACCCGACACACGACTTGGAAGTGGTAGCTGTCGTTTTCGCTCTGAAAATATGGAGACACTATCTTTATGGGCAACAGGTGTCGAATGTTCACCGATCACAAGAGTCTGAAGTATATATTCACTCAAAAGGAGTTCAATTTGAGGCAGCGAAGATGGTTGGAGCTCATCAAGGATTATGACTTGGAGATATCCTACCACGAGGGGAAGGCGAATGTGGTGGCCGACGCCTTAAGTCGGAAGACCCAACACGTGGCACACTCGTTGGTGATTCCGCCGGCATTGTACATGGATTTGGCAAGATTGGATGTGGAACTTGTGCATTCTGGCACAGTGAGCGAGATGGTCAACGCAATGGTTGCGGGGACTCCAATTTTTGACGAGATAAGACTCGCTCAACCGGGCGATGTAAAGTTGGAGAGGATAAAGAAGAGCATTGCCGATGGCAAGGCAATAGGATTTACTATCCACGAGGATGTAAGCATTCGCTTCAAGGGAAGATGGTGTGTGCCGCAGAAGTGCGTTGAGCTGAAACAGCGATTGATGGAGGAAGGGCATAACACGCCATATTCAGTGCATCCTGGAGGTGACAAACTTTATAAGGATCTGAAGAAGATCTATTGGTGGCCGGGAATGAAGAAGGAAGTGGCAGACTTCGTGGCGAAATGCCTCACCTGCCAAAAGGTTAAGGCTGTGAGACAAAAACCCTTAGGGTTGATGCAACCACTGGAGATTCCAAGTTGGAAATGGAATAGTATCTCGATGGACTTTGTCTCGGGATTACCACGATCACCTAAAGGGATGAACAAGATTTGGGTGATTGTGGATAGGCTAACAAAAACGACCATATTTATCCCAATGAAGGACACGTGGACTACAGACCAATTGGCCCGAGCCTACATTGATAATGTGGTACGACGACATGGGGTACCACATGACATCATTTCTGACAGAGACAGTAGATTTGTCTCTCACTTTTGGACGGAGTTACAGAAAGCTCTCGGTACTCAAATCAAAATGAGCACTGCATTCCACCCGATGACGGATGGACAAAACCGAGAGAACGATCCAAACCTTGGAAGACATGCTAAGAGCATGCGTATTGGAGTTTAAGGGAAGTTGGGAAAATCATTTACCCCTAATTGAGTTTTCCTACAACAATAGCTACCATGCTAGCATTGGCATGGCACCGTTCGAAGCATTGTATGGGCGAAGGTGCCGAAGCCCGTTGAGTTGGCAAGAAAACGATAAGACTGTGGTAGTGGGACCACAACTTGTCGAAGATATGGCCCAACAAATAAAAGTGATTCAAGGGAAGATGAAGGCTGCCCAAGACCGTCAAAAGGGTTATGCTGATGTGAGACGAAAAGACCTAGAGTTTCAAGTGGGAGATAAGGTTATGCTAAAGATATCACCTATGAAGGGGGTGATGCGCTTTGGCAAACGAGGGAAGTTAAGTCCTCGATACATAGGACCTTACGAAATTCTAGAACGAGTCGGAAATCTAGCCTACCGACTAGCTTTACCGCCACAATTGGCTCGAGTTCATAATGTATTTCATGTCTCACAACTAAAGAAATATGTGCCGGACCCGACACATGTACTTCATCCGGAAGTGATTGAACTCGAAGATGATTTGACTTATGAGGAAGTCCCAGTGCGAATTCTCGATGTTAAGGAAAGAATAACGAGAAATAAGACCGTGAAGATGGTCAAGGTTCTTTGGTCGAACCATGAAAGTGAAACAACAACATGGGAATTGGAGTCGGACATGAGAGAACATTACGAGAAACTTGGTTGTGGCGTCCTCTTCGTAGTTAACGGGGAAAATCAAAAGACTTGGAATTTATATTTATTTATTTATGTCGTTACTTATGCCTTTTAAATTATGTTTTTAAATTTATGCCTATGCCTTACTTTATCATTTTTAAATTTAATTTAGTTATGATAAAATATGAATTAAAATATTGTCTAAATTTGCATGCTTAAAGAAATGAGTTTTTTTTAATTATTAAATTTTTAAAACCCCTTTATTGCTATGTTAGGGATTGTCTTACTCAGTATTCTTTAATACTGATAAATGTTGTTTTATATTTTTCTATTACAGAGTACGGAGCATGAGCATGCATTTGGGGGGGGGGGATTATTTTGGACATTACTTTATTATTCCATATGACTGCATACGGGCCTGTTAACCCGTATTTTGCTTCGGAGGTGTGGCGGTGGCATCCCGGCCTGGGTTATCAAATCCGGGGTGTTACGAGTTGGTATCAGAGCCAGGAATATCTTTAAAGCTATTATTATTATTTTTTAAACCATTATTTTTAAACTAGTATTATTTTTAAAACAATTATTTTTAAAACTATTATTATTATTTTTAAGCCCAAGTTTTTAGCCCAAGTCATTTTACTTATTATTTTATTGAAGTCTAAATTTTTGAGCCCAAAAATTTTAGCCCAAAATATTTTTTTTTTCACTTAGCCCAATATTTCTCTTAGCTCAAAGATTTATTACTTGGCCCAATATAGAGGCCCAACATTTTATTATTATCCATGAAATAATTTTTTTTTTAAACACATGGATAAATTGAATTTTTATTGGGGGGAATTGCATATGCATACTTGCATGTAGATTTAAATTTTTGCATCTCCTAACTTTACACTTGACATGTTCTAACTCTAACCTACCTCGATGACACTAGATGGCCGAACCAAATGCGAATATGGTGAACATTATGATGAAATTAGCCAATGCCTATCTTGAATCACTACAACATATAAATTATTTCAAAACGCGGATAGGACAGCTAGAAGCTAACATGGCCCATCTGAGACACCTTAGGGAAGTTGATCATCATGAAATAACCCAACTCAAGACCCAAGTCACTGAACTCCAAGCTCAAGTGGTTGCACTCCAAAACAAGAACAATAACCTAGAGGAGCAAGTAGAGAACTTGGGGTGGGAGCTGACCAACCTAGCTGATGACATATTTCCTCATAGCCCCGAGCCCACTCCCGATGCTTGGCCATCCAGCCCAATCGACATATCAAGCGACGAAGACGACCCCATTGAGGATGCACCTACTTATTCGCTCTAGACTTAAAGATATATTGATGCACTATATCTATTACTACTATTCTTATTTATTACTAGTACAACTATTCTCATTCCTATAATTGTACCCGAGAAAAGTTTTCTATTGAGCAATAAAAATTATGAGCATTTATAAATTACACAAGTATATTTAAATTATTTATACCTTATTAAAATTATTTTTCAAATGCCTTGTTGAGACTCAATCAAACAAACATACAAGGTATTTGCTAAAATAAATAAATAAATAATACATGTATGTATATATATAATAAAGAGATAATAATCAAACAAGGAAACCCTAAACCCTGAAAACCCTGAACCCTTGATCCTAAATCCAAAAAAAAAACTGAACAGTTCGGCTGTTCTTAAAAAAAAAAAACGAATAGTAAATCAACTCCCAATGACCACAATAGTACACCAAACTCTAAACAACTTCTACTAACACCGTTCCAATCCACTGGAACCTATTAATACCACTCTTTTATTTATTAAATCACTTCACAAGCATTACATCATACTTTTACAAGAAAATTTAACCTCTTGTGCTTGCAACAGAATGGCACCAAGAGGGAGACAACGTAACGAGCCCATCTCTCCGAATACCAACGAGGCCCCGAGACAACCCGACATGCCGATACCAAATGTGGGTGTACGCGCTCAAGAAGAGCCAGCGGCCCCTGAACCAAACAACGTAGGCGGATGCCTACGTACTTTAGAGGAGGTTCTCATCGCGCTAGGGAACGCGCAGGTGAACCAGGGCCAAGCGGCTGCGATGCCTCCACCGCAGGCTCGCATCAATTACCTGGCCATGGTAAACCCATATCACCCGCCGCATTACGCCGGTGAAGAGGACCCTGCAAGGTTAGAAGAGTGGGTGAGAACATTTGACAAGTTGTTGAACGCAGTGAAGTGCCCAAACGGGGAAAAGGTACACATAGCCTCATACTACCTAGGAGGCGAGGCCGATGACTGGTGACAAGCCACCCAAGGGAAGTTAGGTGAAGAGGATGAACCCTACTCTTGGGATGAATTTATGGAGCCGCTTCGAGATTGTTTTTATCCCGTAAGCACTAAGGCCTCGATGTACGAGGAGTTCCTATCCTTGAAGCAAGGAGGACAAACCGTGCAGGAGTACTACGCACGATTTAAGGATCTGATGCGATTCGCGCCAAGGTTGGTGCCACTAACGCTGAAAAGGTCCAAAAGTTTGAGATGGGGTTAAATCTGGCCATCCGGGAAGTGATCACAGGAGTACACTACCCTGATCTGCAGGCAGTCTATGATCGTGCCGTGGTAATGGCACGCGTGCAACAGCTGAAGAGGAGAGTGAGCGGGGAGCCCAGTCGAGGTCCCCAAGACAAGAAGGTTAGGGACAACAGGAACGAGAACAATGCAAGGAGGAATGACTATCGGGGAGGACCAAATAGACCCCAGCAGGCAAACAACGGAGGGAACAACGGGAGGAATTATAACCAAGAAGGCCCTATACCACCATGCCAAAGGTGTGGCAGACCTCACCTAACGAGGGCATGCCCACAACAGGGTGCGTGTTTCCGATGTGGCCGGCTTGGCCATCAGAGGCGTGAGTGTCACACTCGCCTCGAGAACATCACCAAGAGGGAGGACTTGGTTGCGGGACCAGCGCAACCTTGTAATCAAAATGTTCAGGATGGAAACAATCAGGGATTTCGAATCCCAACCAGAACCAGCGCCCTCCGCAGAACCAGAACCCGAATAACCAGCCAAATCAGCAAGGCAACCAAGGACGCCCTATGGGACGACTCAATGTGATAAACCAAGCTGACGTACCTGAGCAAGGTGACGTGATGGCAAGTACATTTCACGTTTTAAGCATACCTCTTAAAGTTCTGTTTGACTCAGGAGCTAGTTGTTCTATTATAGCATCATGAAGTTTGCCTGAGTTAGATCTACCTAAGTGCGAGATAATTAGTTTAGGAATTCAACTACCTTCAGGAGAAGTAGTATCATGATCTAAACGTTATAACGGAATTCCGATAGTTATCAAGAACGTAGAATTCTTTGCAAACTTGGTAGAATTTAACCTAAAAGACTTCGACGTTATACGGGATAGGATTGGTTGACCCAATATAAAGCGGTGATTGAATGTCAGAAGCAGACAATCACACCGTCGAAGAGTAGAGGAAGGAGAGTCATCTTTTACTCTCAACCCCCTAAGAGGCGTAACAAGATTGTTAACGCTCTCAAGTTATGTAGCTTAATACGTAAGGGATACGCGTTGTATGCATGCTATGTTCACAACCTTGAAGCGGAAGAGGACAAGGTTGACAATTTCCCAGTAGGAAGAGAGTACCCGGATGTGTTTCCCGAATACATCCCGGGTATGCCACCTGAGAGAGATCTTGAATTCACCATAGATCTCATTCCGGGAACAGAACCTATTTCCAAGGCTCCTTACCGCATGGCGCCACTGGAGCTGAAAGAGTTGAAGGAGCAACTCGAAGAATTGCTGGAGAAAGGATATATAAGACCAAGTACGTCTCCGTGGGGAGCACCGGTCGTATTCGTTAAGAAGAAGGACGGAGGACTAAGCCTCTGCATCGACTATAGGGGACTCAACCAAGTAAACGTCAAGAACAAGTATCCATTACCGAGGATTGAGGACTTATTTGACCAGTTGAAGGGAGCTTCAGTGTTCTCGAAGATCGACTTGCGATATGGTTATCATCAACTAAGGATCGCCGAGAAGGATATTCCGAAGACAGTGTTTCGAACTCGGTGTGGACACTACGAGTTCACAGTGTTATCCTTTGGATTAACAAACGCGCCGGCAATGTTCATGAATCTCATGAACAATGTCTTTAGAGAGCTGTTAGATCAATGTGTCGTGGTGTTCATCGACGACATCCTGATCTACTCGAAGAGCGAGGAAGAGCATTCCCAACACTTGCATCAAGTGTTAGGGATCTTGCGTAAGAATCAACTCTATGGGAAGTTGTCCAAATGCGAATTTTGGTTGAAGTAAGTATCATTCCTTGGGCACACAGTAACCGCCAATGGAGTTTCAGTGGATCCGGCGAAAGTTTCGGCGATAACGGAGTCAATATCGCCGACGAGTCCAACTGAAATAAAGAGTTTTCTTGGACTAGCTGGGTATTATAGGCGATTTGTGAAAGACATCTCAAAAATCGCACGTCCCTTAACTCAGCTACTGAAAAAGGGAGTGAAATACGAGTGGACTAGTGAGTGTGAGTCCGCGTTTCAAGAACTAAAGAAACGACTCACCACTAGACCCATGTTAGCACTACCATCTGAGAATGGTGATTTCGAGGTTTACAGTGACGCTTCGAAGGAAGGTCTAGGATGCGTTTTGATGCAAGACTCGAGAGTCATCGCATACGCATCGCGTCAATTGAAACCTCATGAAGCAAATTACCCGACACACGACTTGGAGTTGGCGGCAGTCGTATTAGCTCTGAAGATATGGAGACATTATCTCTATGGGCGAAAGTGTCAAATGTTCACTGATCACAAGAGCCTCAAATACATATTCACTCAGAAGGAGTTGAATTTGAGGCAAAGGAGGTGGTTGGAACTAATCAAGGACTACGATCTTGAAATTGCGTATCATGAGGGAAAGGCCAACGTGGTAGCTGATGCCCTAAGTCGGAAGACCCAGCATGTGGCAAATCCACTGGTGATTCCGCCGGCATTGTATATAGACTTGGCGAGATTGAGCCTAGAGCTGGTGCACCCAGGCACCGTAAGTGAAGTGCTCAACGCAATGGTAGTCAAATCGACCATATTCGACGAGATCAAACTCGCCCAACCGGGTGACGTGAAGTTGGAAAGGATTAAGGAGAGCATTACCGACGGGAAGGCGATAGGATTTGCTATCGATGAAGATGGAAGCATTCGTTTCAAGGGAAGGTGGTGCGTGCCACAAAAATGTCGGGAACTGAAATAAAGGTTGATGGAGGAAGGACATAACACGCCATATTCGGTTCACCCCGGAGGTGACAAGCTTTACAAGGAGTTGAAGAAGAATTACTGGTGGCCAAATATGAAAAGAGGAGTAGTAGAGTTTGTGGCGAGATGCCTTACGTGCCAAAAGGTCAAAGTTGTACGTCAAAAACCCTTAGGATTGATGCAACCATTGGAAATCCCGAGTTGGAAATGGGATAGTATCTCGATGGATTTTGTTTCGGGATTACCGCGATCACCTAAAGGGATGAATAAGATATGGTGATTGTCGATAGGCTAAAAAAGACGGCCATATTTATCCCAATGAAGGACACTTGGACCATGAACCAATTAGCAAGAGCGTATATTGACAATGTGGTATGGCGACATGGAGTACCACATGACATCATTTCCGATAGAGACAGTAGATTTGTCTCTCACTTTTGGACCACGCTGTAAGAAGCTCTCGGTACGCAGATTAAGATGAGTACCGCATTCCACCCGATGACGGATGGACAGACGGAGAGAACGATCCAAACATTAGAGGACATGCTGAGAGCGTGTGTCCTAGAGTTTAAGGGTAGTGAAAATCATTTACCATTAATTGAATTTTCCTACAACAATAGCTACCATGCTAGCATTGGCATGGCACTATTCGAAGCACTGTATGGACGGAAGTGCCGAAGTCCGCTAAGTTGGGAAGAGAATGATAAGGCGGTGGTAGTAGGACCACAACTTGTTGAGGATATGGCTCAAGAAATTCAGATCATTCAAGGGAAGATGAAAGCGGCACAAGACCGACAGAAAAGTTATGCCGATGTGTGACGGCAAGACCTAGAATTTCAAGTTGGAGACAAGGTCATGCTGAAGATATCACCGATGAAGGGGGTGATGCGCTTTGGCAAACGAGGAAAACTAAGTCCTCGATATATAGGACCTTATGAGATTCTAGAAAGAGTCGGTAATCTAGCATACCGACTAGCCTTACCGCCACCACTGGCTTGAGTGCACAATGTGTTCCATGTATCCCAATTGAAGAAGTATGTGCACGACCCAACACATGTATTTCAACCGGAAGGAATTGAACTGGATGATGACTTGAGCTACGAGGAAATTCCGGTACGAATACTCGATGTTAAGGAGAGAGTAACAAGAAATAAGACCGTAAGGATGGTCAATGTTGTTTGGTCAAACCATGAAAGTGAAACGGCAAAATGGGAGTTAGAAGTAGACATGAGGGAGCGTTACCCGACCCTATTCCAAGATGATGCTACCACAGTTATGGGGACATAACTGTAATCTTAAGGGGGGGAGGATGTAACGACCCGAATATTTTGTATCCCCAAATAAACAAATTCGAATTGTTTTGAACTACGTAATGACTTGATCCCTTCACAGGGTACGTAGGCAACTTGGAAATTTCAATTCTGGGTTCAGTCAAACAATCAAACAATAAAACAACAAACAATCAACAATCAACAATCACACAATCGAACAATCAGTAATGCAACTTCAGGACGAAGTTGATTCTTAAGGAGGGTAGACAGTAATACCCGAGACTTTTAATAATAGGAAATGGAATTAAATTCGAAGAGCAAGGGAATTTTAATTCCAAGAACCGTGAAGTCGGAAATGATTTAAATAAATAAATCATTGCACAAGAATGAAGGTCGACGGATTCGAACCATCGAATTCAAGTTCAACGGATTCAAGAATCCGAATAAGAAATCAATTAGAGACGAAATGAAATTTAGGACAGGAATCGTAATCCGAGAATGACCCGAAAAACCGAGCCCAATAACGTAGGAGGATAGAAACCCGAAAGAGAGGATGAAAGGCCCGATGAATTGCACGGCCCGGCCCGGCCGCAGCCAAGCCAGACGCCGCGCGGTGGCGGCGTGGTCTGGAGCGATCGCACGCCGCGGCCGCGCCATTACACAGAAGGCGATCAACTTTCGATTTTCGACGATTTCTTACCTTATTTTCGGCCCCCGACTTAGGTAACACAATCCCAGTCGAGGGAAGGAGTATAGGGACGGAGTATATGGACGGATTGTGAGGTCTTGGCACTCATATTTTCATCCTAAACCAACCTAAGGCAGCCCCTCTCCTCTCAAATTCTCTCCAAACTTCTCCCAAACCCGAAAACACCAAGTTCTTGCTTTCCGACCATTTTCCGGCGACGAAATCCGACTAAGGAAGCGTGTGGAACAAAGATTCAAGGATTCCAGATTGTTGGTAAGTAGTTGTTAGTTTTCTTTCACCATTTCGAGTCTAAAAATTCGATCTAACCCTAGATTTTTACTTTCGATTCCGATTCGTGGCCAAAGGAGGAAGATTCGTGTTGAATAGATCCGTTCGTGAAGACCTGTAGATTCCCGACGATCTCGAGACTATCTAGAACTCATATCAAGTAAGATAATGCCTTACATATCAATATCAGTGGCTTAGGATCATTTGTAACATTAGTTTTAATCAAAACAATAAAATCGCACTTAAAAGATTCACTTTTGCGTGTTTTCTGAGATCGAATGAAAAACCCTATTTCGAGAATCCGAAACGAAAAACTCCGAACTAGAGATTTGTTCCTAACATCTTAATCTAGGATGTGTCAAAATGTCTCGCATTTTCATCAAGTTTTGATACCCCATAATGCGTCGGACATTTTCTGAGTTGCATGACTTTTTCGAAAAACTTGACAGCATGCCTAGTCGAAATTGATGTGCATTTTTCTATCACTTTCGGTCAAAAATAATCTTTGGTGCAAAAATAAAATTTGTAGATAATTTTCTCAAGATTATGCCTGTAAAATTTCATGCATTTTCGTTTATGTTTGTATAGTCAAAAACCGTTTTGAACAGACTGCGTTTTGAAGGAAAAAGTTGACAGATTTTGAATTCGAACTTGGTGAATTAATCTGATTTAATCCGTAATGATTTTGCATAAAAAGCCTCTAATAAAACTTGCTTACTTTGTTGTCGTGTAAGTACCTGTAAATTTTCATAAATTTTGGAGGTCGCTTGCTATGTCGAAAATTTGTTTGAAAATCAGTGCGCTGTTTTAGAAAAGTTGACAGAGATTGCAAAATTTCACTTGCTTCCTCATCTAATTTCAAAAAACTCAAAACATGAAAGTTGTTCGTTGGTATGTTTTTGACTCGCTGTACGAATTTCAAGTCGATTGCCTTTAAGATTATTTTTAAACTGAAATGGCGTAAACTGTGGCAATGACTTTGGTTGATATGTTGAAAAACTCGACTTTTTGAAACACATGATTTGTGAGCTATGTCTAAACAATCCAAACATTTTTCAGAAACTCATTAATCTAGGCTGAACTAGATCTCCACGTGAAGTAGGGGGTGAGTGCTCTGCAGGGTGCCCCTCTATCTTGCAATTCGTGCCTGAATGGACGAAATGTGAAATATTGTGAAATTGTGCCAAAACGGCCATTGAAAAACTAGTCTACACTCTCGGGTGTATCCAAATGGGTTACTCGAGGCTCTGGAGTGGTACTGTGTATGGCGCGATAAGCGGGTTGCTTCGGCAATTTTCCGAAATTTGATATTGAGAAATGTAACACCCCGGATTTGATAACCCAGGCCGGGATGTCACCGCCACATCTCCCTAACAAGACACGGATTCTCCGAGCTTGCCAAGAGATGCAAGGCTATAGGTATTGCAAAAAGGTTTAAAAATAAGTCCGGAATCTATGTAAAAATAATAATGAGTATCGTCCACGCACAAAGTAGCAATACTAATATATCGCAGCGGAAAATGTAAAGTGGGCCGACATGGCCAAAACTCGGGATTTACATGCCCGTTATGCAAGTATCATGAAAAAGCGATAAAACAATGTTCAATAATTCCATCCCCAATGCACATGCTATGCATTATCTCCGTACTCTGAAAGAAAGAGAAAAACAACAATTTTATCAGTATATAAAATACTGAGTAAGTCGATCCTAACATAGCAATAAAGGGATTTATTTAGATGATTTAAAATTTCACTCCTAACATGCATTCACAAAATCTAAAGGAAATAATATTTTAATCGTGTACTTGAACATGCATTTAATCCACAATAACAATTTAGTCATGATACGAATTTAAAGACATAATTTAAATGCATAATTTAAAGACATGCAAAAATAAATAAATACTTAAAAATATTAATTCTTTTATTTCCCCCGTTACGTAACCATTTCTCAATGTTTTGTATAGCCGGTGATCCGGCGGCCGCAGCCGTGTCGTAAGTATCTTGTATAGCCGGTGATCCGGCGGCCGCAGCCGTATCTGCCATACCCAGTAACACTCCGGAGCCTCGAGAAATCCATACGGACAACCCGAGAGAGTAGGCCATGTATCTCCCGCCGATTGGCGTAATATCTCATCAAATTCTCTCGTCCATTATAGGCCCGAAGAGAAAGGCTAGAGGGGCACCCTGCAGAGCACTCACCCTCCACCAAGTATCTCATGTATCGTTTAGATTTAATGTATCGGGGTTTTTCAAAAGTATAGATGTATCGTATTTCAAATCTTTGATCGTTCGTTTCGAAATTCCAAAATCCTTCGATTTAAAAGTATCTTGGCGTCACAGTTTGCGCCTTTTCAATTTAAAAATTCGGTTTAAGTCCGAAAAATCTGAAAACTTCACATTTATGCAAAACACCCTAACGAACAACTTTCGTGTTTTAACTTTTTCGAAATAAGTTGAGGAAACATGTCAAAAATCGATCTTATTATGCAACCAGAAATCTGTCCGGACTCAGGTTTGACACAGTTCGGAAAATTGGCTTTTTGACATATCAAATGGACTCCAAAAATTCTGAAATTTTAACCACATATACTAGACATGATTATCTACAACTTTCATTTAGATTGTAAAGATCAAATCGGACTAGAAAATATAGAAACATGCTCATCAAGTTCGAATATGAAAACTGTCAGGTTTTTCGAAAAGTCCTAGTAAACAGTTTATGTTCGGCGCGATTTGAAATAGCAAACGTTAACGAAAATGTCTGAAATTTTTACAAAACCTAGATTTATGTGTTAGGATTAAAAGTCTAGTTTTGAGTTTCTCGGATTGAATCCTCGAAATAGGAGTTTTAGGCCGATTTCAGAAACTGCGCAAGTTAGGGTTTTTAATTTCGATTTTTACGTTTCGTTACATTACGCCTATTCCGGACGCCCCGAAATCACCCGTATTGATATGGAAGGCTCAACTTACAGTGATAGAGAGTTTTGGGTCGTCCTAAGGTCGCTGGCTCGCCTAAATTGCTACGAACGGATCTCCTCAACGTCAAGCTTCCGACTTTGGCCATGATTTCGAATCGGACGAAGAAATCCAATGTTAGATCGAGTTTTCGGATTCAAAACTTAAATGGAAATCTATGAACGACTTACCACAGATTAGGACACTAGGAATCTTGTATTCAACGCCTCCTCCGTCGGTTTTCGTCGCCGGGAAGTGATCGGAAAGTCGTCGGGAAGTCGTCGGAAAGTGTTTTGGCTTTGGAGAGAGTTTGGGAGTGAATGGGGAGGGTTTTGGAGGCTGCAAAATGGGGTGGAGACAACCCTAGGTCGTCCTTATTCACTTCCCCCGTCCAAAATCCCCTTTCCAAAGTCGGGGGGTCGAATTATGGTAAGAAATCGCCGAAAACGCGCAAGTTGCCAAAACCTGTAGGGCCACGCGGGGTTGGCACGCCTTTTGGCCAAACCCCGCCCGGCCAGCGCGCGGCCCTCGCCTGGACTGCGGTCCGGGCGGGTCCGTGCGATCCGATTCGTCGGGTCTTTTTCTCCTCTCTTTCGGACTTCTATCCTTTCCCGTTTTCGCGCTCGATTTTCCGGGTCATTTCCGGATTATGCTTCTCATCATAAATTTATTCCGACTTAATTCGACTCCACGTCTGACATCTTAGGTTTAGGTCCGTCGGGTTCTAAATCGTCGTCTTTTGATTTCCGAGCATTTCCGAGTTTATGGGTTCTCGGAACAAAACTTTCTTTCCTATTGGATTAATTCCTATTTTTATATTCTAAAATTTACGGGTATTACAGTCTACCCCCCTTAAGAACCAACTTCGTCCTCGAAGTTGCACTTCATCCTCTCGCGAGTTCGGGAATTGTTTGATTAAGCGATTGTATTATTGTGTGTCGTTGTTTGTTATTATCTGACTGAACCCAGAATTGAAATTTCCGAGTTGCCTAAGTACCCCGTGAAGGGATCAAGTCATTACGTAGTTCAAAACAATTTGAATTTGTTTCTTTGGGGTACAAAGTATTCATATAAAATATCCGGAAATATTCGGGTCGTCACATCCTCCCCCTCTTAAGATTACAGTTATGCCCCCATAACTGTTGTTGCATTGTCTTGGAATAGGGTTGGGTAACGATCCTTCATGTCTGCCTCTAGCTCCCACGTTGCCGTCTCGGCTTCGTGGTTAGACCAAAGAACCTTAACCATCCTCACGATCTTATTCCTTGTTACCCTCTCCTTTTTGTCGAGTATTCGCACCGGAATTTCTTCGTAGCTTAAGTCATCGTCCAGCTCAATTTCCTCCGGTTGGAGTACGTGGGTCGGATCATGGACGTATTTCTTCAGTTGCGAGACGTGGAACACGTCGTGGACACGAGCAAATTGTGGTGGTAATGCTAGTCGGTATGCAAGATTCCCCACTCTTTCTAGGATCTCGTATGGTCCTATGTACCGTGGGCTCAATTTTCCCCGCTTGCCAAAACGCATCACACCCTTCATCGGTGATACCTTCAACATGACCTTATCGCCTATTTTGAATTCTAAATCTTGTCGTCTCACGTCGGCATAGCTCTTTTGCCGGTCTTGCGCGGCTCTCATCTTTCCTTGGATTATTTTGACTTGTTGAGCCATGTGCTCAACAAGTTGCGGTCCCATTACCATAGTCCTCTCGCCCTCTTCCCAGCTCAATGGGCTTCGGCATTTGCGTCCATATAGTGCCTCGAAAGGTGCCATGCCAATGCTAGCATGGTAGCTGTTGTTGTAGGAAAATTCGATCAAGGGTAAGCGATTTTCCCAACTTCCTTTAAACTCTAATACGCACGCCCTCAGCATGTCTTCCAAAGTTTGGATCGTTCTTTCCGTTTGTCCATCCGTCATGGGGTGGAACGCGGTACTCATCTTTATCTTCGTACCGAGGGCTTCTTGTAGTTTTGTCCAAAAATGTGAGACGAATCTACTGTCTCTGTCCGAGATGATGTCATGTGGTACTCCATGTCGTCGTACCACGTTGTCGACATATGCCCTTGCCAATTGGTCCATGGACCAGGTATCCTTCATGGGGATAAATATGGCAGCTTTTGTCAACCTATCCACGATCACCCAGATTTTATTCATCCCCTTCGGTGAACGTGGTAATCCCGAAACGAAGTCCATTGAAATGCTATCCCATTTCCAACTTGGGATTTCCAATGGCTGCATTAATCCTAAGGGTTTCTGCCGTACGGCCTTGACCTTCTGGCAGGTAAGGCATCTCGCCACAAACTCGGCTATTTCTCTCTTCATGTTCGGCCACCAATAGTTCTTCTTTATGTCCTTGTATAGCTTCTCGCCTCCGGGGTGGACCGAGTATGGGGTATTATGGCCTTCCTCCATTACTCTTTGCTTCAGGTCCTCGCATTTTCGTGGTATGCACCACCTTCCCTTGAAGCGGATGCTTCCGTCCTCATGGATTTTAAAATCCATTGCCTTTCCTTCAGCAATGCTCTTCCTAATTTCCTCCAGCTTTTCATCGCCCTGTTGTGCTAGTCGTATCTCATCAAGTATGGTAGATCCTACTACCATCGTGTTGACGACCTCACTTACTTCGCCAGAGTGTACCCACTCCAGACTTAATTTTGCCAAGTCTCTGTACAACTCGGCCGGTACCACAAGTGAATTCACCACGTGTTGAGTCTTTCGACTCAAGGCATCGGCCACGACGTTGGCTTTTCCTTCGTGGTACGCGATTTCCAGGTCGTAATCCTTAATCAGTTCCAACCATCTTCTTTGCCTCAAATTCAGCTCTTTTTGCGTGAATATATACTTGAGGCTCTTATGGTCGGTGAACATCCGACACTTTCGCCCATAGAGGTAATGCCTCCATATCTTTAGAGCGAACACGACTGCGGCTAGCTCCAAGTCGTGCGTCGGATAGTTCTCTTCGTGTGGCTTTAGTTGACGTGATGCGTATGCTATAACCCTTTGATCTTGCATTAGTACGCATCCCAATCCTTCCTTCGAGGCGTCGCTGTACACCTCGAAGTCTCCATCCTCCGATGGTAATGCCAACACCGGCGCTGTAGTAAGCCGTTTCTTCAATTCTTGGAATGCGGAATCACACTCGATGGTCCAGTCATATTTCACCCCTTTCTTTAACAGCTGTGTCAATGGGTGAGCGATCCTTGAGAAATCCTTTACAAACCTTCGGTAGTACCCTGCCAATCCGAGAAAACTTCTTATCTCGGTTGGATTCTTCGGTGGCACCCATTCGGTTACTGCCGAGATCTTTGCTGGGTCTACTGCCACTCCGTTGGCGGATACGATATGTCCCAGAAATGCCACTTCTTTTAGCCAGAAGTCGCATTTGGACAGCTTGCCATACAGCTGATTTGCTCGTAAGATCCCTAACACTTTGTGTAAGTGTTCGGAATGCTCTTCTTCGCTTTTCGAGTAGATCAGGATGTCATCTATGAACACCACTACGCATTGATCTAATAGTTCTCGAAACACGTTATTCATGAGATTCATGAACATCGCTGGGGCGTTCGTCAGCCCGAATGATAGCACCGTGAATTCGTAATGCCCGTAACGAGTTCTGAATGCCGTCTTTGGGATATCCTTTTCGGCGATCCTTAACTGGTGATATCCGGATCGTAGGTCGATCTTTGAAAATACTGAAGCTCCCTTCAGTTGGTCGAACAAATCCTCGATTCTGGGTAACGGGTACTTGTTCTTGACCGTGACTTGGTTAAGTCCTCTATAATCGATGCATAGTCGTAGACCTCCATCTTTCTTCTTCACGAATAAGACCGGGGCTCCCCATGGGGATGTGCTCGGTCTTATGTAGCCCTTCTCTAGCAACTCCTCGAGTTGTTCCTTTAATTCCTTCATTTCTAGCGGCGCCATACGGTAAGGAGCCTTTGAGACAGGCTCCGTTCCCGGGATGAGATCTATGGTGAATTCCAGATCTCTCTCAGGCGGCATACCGGGAACATCTTCCGGAAATACATCTGGGTATTCTCTCACCACCGGAATGTTATCCACCTTGACCTCTTCGGCCTCAAGGTTATGAATGTAGCATGCATATAACGCGTAACCCTTACGCATTAAGCTACATAGCTTCATGGCGTTAACTATCTTGGTAGACTTCTTAGGGGGTTGGGAGTAAAAGATGACTCTCCTTCCCCGACTCTTTGACAACGTGATCTTTTGTTTTTGGCAATCGATCACGGCTTTATATTGGGTTAGCCAATCCATTCCTAGTATGACGTCAAAATCCTGTAGTTCGAATTCTACCAAGTTCGCGTAAAACTCTACGTTCTTTATAACTATCGGAATTCCGTTATATCGCTTAGAGCATGATACTACCTCTCCCGATGGAAGTTGAATCCCTAAGTTAATCAATTCGCACTTAGGTAGATCTAGTTCAGGTAAGACTTTAGATGATATTATCGAACAACTAGCTCCTGAGTCAAATAGAACTCTAAGGGGTGTACTTAAGACATGGAATGTACCTCCCATTACGTCCCCCTGCATAGGCACATCTGCCTCATTGATGACATTCAATCGCCCCATTTGACGTCCCGGGTTGCCTTGCTGATCCCGGTTCGGGTTCTGATTCTGTTGCTGATTTGGATTCTGTGGGGGACGTTGATTCTGATTGAGATTCTGGTTTTGAGGGGGTCTATACCCCTGGTTGTTTCCATTCCGTCCATCCTGGTTGCGAGGCTGAGTTGGCCCCGTGCCTAAGTCCTCCCTCTTGGTGATGTTTTCCAGTCGAGTGCGGCACTCATTCGCCATGTGGCCGTTGCGACCGCACCTGTAGCAGGCGCCCTGTTGGGGGCACCCTCTGGCCAAATGAGGCCTGCCGCATCTCGGGCAAGGTGGTACCGGGTTACCCCGGAAAAGGGTTCTATCGTCATATCCTCTGTTGTTGTTTTGAGGGGGTCTGTTCAGATCACCCCGAAAGTTGTTCCCTACAGCATTGTTACCGGAACGGTTGTCTCTACCCCTCTTATCCTGACCCTGAGATCCTCGGCTGGGTTCCCCGCTCACTTTCCTTTTTAGTTGTTGCACCCTTGCAACAGCTACCGCACGATCGTACACCGATTGCAGGTCTGGGTATGGGACGCCAGTGATCACCTCTCGTATAGCCAAGTTTAGCCCCATTTCAAATTTTTGTGCCTTCTCCACATCTGTCGGCACGAGTCTCGGTGCGAAACGCACCAACTCCTTGAAACGGGTGTAGTATTCCTGGACTGTTTGCCCTCCTTGCTTCAGAGATAAGAACTCCTCGTACATGGCTGACTTTGTGCTCATGGGATAAAAGCGATCCCTGATCAGACTCATGAATTCTTCCTAAGAATAGGGTTCCTCGTCCTCGGCTAACTTATCTTGCATGGCACGCCACCAGTCATCCGCCTCCCCTCCGAGATAGTACGATGCCACAGGCACCTTCTCGCCAATTGGGCACTTCACCGCGTTTAGTAGCTTGTCGAATGTTCGGATCCATTCTTCAAGTTTAGCCGGGTCCTCTTCTCCGGCGTAGTTCGGCAGTCGATATGAGTTCACCATAGCTAAGTAGTTAATGCGGGCCTCGGGTGGAGGTACCGCAACGGCCTGGCCTTGGTTCACATGCGCGTTCCCTATCGCAATGAGGACCTCTTCTAGAGTGCGTAGGCGCGCGTCCATGTTGTTTGGCATAGGGTTTGCCGGCTCTTCTTGAGCGTGTACCCCTTCGCCGGGTATAGGCATTTCTGGTTGCATAGGGGTTTCGTTGGTGTTTGGAGTAGTGGGCTGAGCGCGTGGTCTTCCTCTCGGTGCCATGCTGTTGCAAGAACAAGAGAGTTTAGATTCTTTTTGTTGAGGTATTATGTAATGCTTATGAAATAATTTGACTAAATAAATGACGATATTAACAGGTATCAGTCTGTTGGAACCTGTTAGTATAGGTTGTTGGGGTTTAGCGTATTGTTTGTTGTTATTCGGGGTTGGTTCTACTTACTGCTTTGTTTCTGGTTTGTTTTGTTTTGTTTTTTTTTTTCGTGAACAGTAACCTGTTCAGTTTTTTTTTTTTTGGAGACCCTAGGGTTCAGGGTGTTGGGGTTTAGGGTTTAGGGTTTAGGGTTTAGGGTTGGAGGTACCCTTGTTCGATAATTATCTCCATATAATATATATGTATATATATTTACTACTTGTATTTTTGTTTAGTTGTTATCTATAGGTCATTGATTATTATTACCTTGTTCATTTGTTTGATCGGGTTTTAGCAGGGTATTCGAAGAGAAATAATTTAATTAAAATGTAAGGAATACTTTAAATATAATTGTATAAAATAAATGCTTGTAGATTTATTACTCAAGAGTAAATTTTTCAGCTGATTACAAGCATTCGTAACAGGAATGAAATAGTAGTGCTGGTACTAGTTTGAAAAAAAAAGAACATAAATAGTAGTGCATCAGTATGGGCTCCTAAGTCTAGGGTGACTAGGCAGGTACATCCTCGATGGGATCGTCCTCGTCGCTGGATACGTCAATGGCAATGGGTGTCCCCACCGGGCTCGGGCTCGGAGGAAATATGTCAGCCTCTAGGCCTAGCAGCTCAGCTGCTAAGTGTCCTAATTGCATCATCCGTTCGTTGTCCTTGTTTTGGAGTGTGACCACTTGGGTCTGGAGTTCGGCGACTTGGGCCTTGAGTTGGGTTATTTCATGATGGTCAGCTTCCCTAAGATGTCTCAAATAGTCCACGTTATTCTCTAGATGCCCCACTCGAGCCTTGAAGTGATTGATATGCTGTTGGGATTCGAGGTATGCGTTGGTCAGTTTCATCATCAGATTAGTCATGTTCGCGTTGGGTTCGGCCATCTAATGTCAACAAGGAGGTTAGAGTTAGAGTAGGTTTCGAATAAAAGTTAGGATATGCAGGAATTTTAAATCTACATGAATATGCACATGCAATCCCCCCCCAAAAAATTAATTTTAATGTATTTTTTTTTTAAATTTAATCATGGATAAAAAAAAGTTGGGCCTCTATATTGGCCAAAAATAATAATTTGGACTTAAGAAATAAAAGCATAGATATTTGGGCCGAAATGGTTGGGCTTATAATAAATAATTATTATTATTGGGTCAAAATAATTTAACCCCCTTTGGGCTCAAAATATTATACTACTTGGGTAAGAAAATTTTTGGGCTCAAATTTTGGGCTAAAATAATAATACTAGTAGTCTTAAAAATATTAATAATAAATTTAAAAGTAATACTTAGTTCAAAATATTTTAAAATAATAATAATAGTAGCTTAAAAATATTCCGGGCTCTGATACCAACTTGTAACACCCCGGATTTGATAACCCAGGCCGGGATGTCACCGCCACATCTCCCTAACAAGACACGGATTCTCCGAGCTTGCCAAGAGATGCAAGGCTATAGGTATTGCAAAAAGGTTTAAAAATAAGTCCGGAATCTATGTAAAAATAATAATGAGTATCGTCCACGCACAAAGTAGCAATACTAATATATCGCAGCGGAAAATGTAAAGTGGGCCGACATGGCCAAAACTCGGGATTTACATGCCCGTTATGCAAGTATCATGAAAAAGCGATAAAACAATGTTCAATAATTCCATCCCCCAATGCACATGCTATGCATTATCTCCGTACTCTGAAAGAAAGAGAAAAACAACAATTTTATCAGTATATAAAATACTGAGTAAGTCGATCCTAACATAGCAATAAAGGGATTTATTTAGATGATTTAAAATTTCACTCCTAACATGCATTCACAAAATCTAAAGGAAATAATATTTTAATCGTGTACTTGAACATGCATTTAATCCACAATAACAATTTAGTCATGATACGAATTTAAAGACATAATTTAAATGCATAATTTAAAGACATGCAAAAATAAATAAATACTTAAAAATATTAATTCTTTTATTTCCCCCGTTACGTAACCATTTCTCAATGTTTTGTATAGCCGGTGATCCGGCGGCCGCAGCCGTGTCGTAAGTATCTTGTATAGCCGGTGATACGGCGGCCGCAGCCGTATCTGCCATACCCAGTAACACTCCGGAGCCTCGAGAAATCCATACGGACAACCCGAGAGAGTAGGCCATGTATCTCCCGCCGATTGGCGTAATATCTCATCAAATTCTCTCATCCATTATAGGCCCGAAGAGAAAGGCTAGAGGGGCACCCTGCAGAGCACTCACCCTCCACCAAGTATCTCAAAAGTATAGATGTATCGTATTTCAAATCTTTGATCGTTCGTTTCGAAATTCCAAAATCCTTCGATTTAAAAGTATCTTGGCGTCACAGTTTGCGCCTTTTCAATTTAAAAATTCGGTTTAAGTCCGAAAAATCTGAAAACTTCATAGTTTATGGAAAACACCCTAACGAACAACTTTCGTGTTTTAACGTTTTCGAAATAAGTTGAGGAAACATGTCAAAAATCGATCTTATTATGCAACCAGAAATCTGTCCGGACTCAGGTTTGACACAGTTCGGAAAATTGGCTTTTTGACATATCAAATGGACTCCAAAAATTCTGAAATTTTAACCACATATACTAGACATGATTATCTACAACTTTCATTTAGATTGCAAAAGATCAAATCGGACTAGAAAATATAGAAACATGCTCATCAAGTTCGAATATGAAAACTGTCAGGTTTTTCGAAAAGTCCTAGTAAACAGTTTATGTTCGGCGCGATTTGAAATAGCAAACGTTAACGAAAATGTCTGAAATTTTTACACAACCTAGATTTATGTGTTAGGATTAAAAGTCTAGTTTTGAGTTTCTCGGATTGAATCCTCGAAATAGGAGTTTTAGGCCGATTTCAGAAACTGCGCAAGTTGGGGTTTTTAATTTCGATTTTTACGTTTCGTTACATTACGCCTATTCCGGACGCCCCGAAATCACCCGTATTGATATGGAAGGCTCAACTTACAGTGATAGAGAGTTTTGGGTCATCCTAAGGTCGCTGGCTCGCCTAAATTGCTACGAACGGATCTCCTCAACGTCAAGCTTCCGACTTTGGCCATGATTTCGAATCGGACGAAGAAATCCAATGTTAGATCGAGTTTTCGGGTTCAAAACTTAAATGGAAATCTATGAACGACTTACCACAGATTAGGACACTAGGAATCTTGTATTCAACGCCTCCTCCGTCGGTTTTCGTCGCCGGGAAGTGATTGGAAAGTCGTCGGGAAGTCGTCGGAAAGTGTTTTGGCTTTGGAGAGAGTTTGGGAGTGAATGGGGAGGGTTTTGGAGGCTGCAAAATGGGGTGGAGACAACCCTAGGTCGTCCTTATTCACTTCCCCCGTCCAAAATCCCCTTTCCAAAGTCGGGGGGTCGAATTATGGTAAGAAATCGCCGAAAACGCGCAAGTTGCCAAAACCTGTAGGGCCACGCGGGGTTGGCGCGCCTTTTGGCCAAACCCCGCCCGGCCAGCGCGCGGCCCTCGCCTGGACTGCGGTCCGGGCGGGTCCGTGCGATCCGATCTGTCGGGTCTTTTTCTCCTCTCTTTCGGACTTCTATCCTTTCCCGTTTTCGCGCTCGATTTTCCGGGTCATTTCCGGATTATGCTTCTCATCATAAATTTATTCCGACTTAATTCGACTCCACGTCTGACATCTTAGGTTTAGGTCCGTCGGGTTCTAAATCGTCGTCTTTTGATTTCCGAGCATTTCCGAGTTTATGGGTTCTCGGAACAAAACTTTCTTTCCTATTGGATTAATTCCTATTTTTATATTCTAAAATTTACGGGTATTACAGTCTACCCCCCTTAAGAACCGACTTCGTCCTCGAAGTTGCACTTCATCCTCTCGCGAGTTCGGGAATTGTTTGATTAAGCGATTGTATTATTGTGTGTCGTTGTTTGTTATTATCTGACTGAACCCAGAATTGAAATTTCCGAGTTGTCTACGTACCCCGTGAAGGGATCAAGTCATTACGTAGTTCAAAACAATTTGAATTTGTTTCTTTGGGGTACAAAGTATTCGTATAAAATATCCAGAAATATTCGGGTCGTCACAAGAAACGAGATACTTGAGAAACTTGGTTGTGGCGTCCTCTTCTTAGTTAACGGGGAAAATTAAAAGACTTGGAATTTATATTTATTTATTTATGTCGTTACTTATGCCTTTTAAATTATGTTTTTAAATTTATGCCTATGCCTTACTTTATCATTTTTAAATTTAATTTAGTTATGAGAAAATATGAATTAAAATATTGTCCAAATATGTATGCTTAAAGAAATGAGTTTTTTTAATTATTAAATTTTTAAAACCTCTTATTGTTATGTTAGGGATTGTCTTACTCAGTATTCTTTAATACTGATAAATGTTGTTTTATGTTTTTCTACTACAGAGTACGGAGCATGAGCATGCATTTGGTGGGGGCTGGGGTGGGGGGGATTATTTTGGACATTACTTTATTATTCCATATGACTGATACGGGCCTGTTAACCCGTGTTTTGGCCATGTCGGTCCTTTTTTTTTTATTTCCGCTGCATAAACTTGATTATTACCGTATATGGATGATTACTACTCTAATTTAAATTTAAGTACTTCCGAACTTGGTTGTTTTTAAATTATTTTTGAAATACCATTAGCCTTGCATCTCTCAAGTGAACTCGAATGAAGTCGTGTCTTGCTTGGGAGGTGTGGCGGTGGCATCCCGGTCTGGGTTATCAAATTCGGGGTGTTACAATGCCAATTATAACAACCGAGGTCGGAAGGAGCTAAAACAGAACCCAGGGGATTAGGTCTAGCTCAACTGGAAGAAAGAACGGTTTCCTGCAAGCCAACGCAACAAGTTATTTCCACGAAGAGATGGGCCATTTAAAGTTTTAGAAAGGATTAATAATAATGCGTATAAATTAGATCTATCTAAAGAATATGGTCATGTTAATCCTGTCTTTAATGTTGCAGATCTGGCTCTTTTCAAAAGAGACAAGGAAGATCATGGTCGGTTGATGGATCAACCTCCCTAAGGGGGTGGGGATGGCATGGAAGCCGGAACCAGAGCACTATTAATCCCTGCATTTCCAAAAGGACCGGTGTCCCAGCAACGTTCCAAGAAGTTCACATCCAGAATTGCTGAGTTGCTGACCCGCAAATTCGAGGACGAACTATTAAGGGCCAAAGCTGGAAAGATGGGCCTGAAGCTGCTGATCCAGATAAAGGAAGACCCCAGACCAACTCCAATGGATCCAGAAGCCCACAATTGATCCAGAGCAGCCAAATGTCGATCGCCGGAAGCTGGCCGGAATCCCCGCCGGAACAGTCGCCGGAATATCGAACATTTTAGAATAATTTTTTGATTTATATTTAAACAAGTGCATGCATGCACAAGACATTTTAAACAAACAGGAGAGAGAAGACACCGAGCGGGCCCCACAGAATTGGAGAAGAAGATATGACGTCGCAAGACCCTCCACCCGTCGCAAGCCTCGGTCCACGTGCAAGACTCAAAACCCGTCGCAAGACCTCCTCTTGCGACGTAACTTACAGGACCTTCCCGTCGCAAGACTCGGCCCACGTTGCGACGTGGCTTTCACGACATGTCCTCTGGAGCCAGTCCATTCCACGACGCAAGACCCTCCATCGCAAGACCCCCACGTCGCAAGCCTTGGTCTCACGATGTGGAGCTTAGCGACGGCTAGTCCACAGGTTCACGAGGATGTGTCCCACAGATGTTCCAGTCCCCCATCGCAAGCCTTGCCCCACGTCGCAAATCCTTGTTTCACGATGGGTATGCTTAGCGACGGGCAGTCTAGGATTTCCCTGTTTTGTTTAATTCTAGTGTAGGGTTGTTTAAACCTATGTAATTTGAGTTGCCTATATATATGGCCTCCCTAACACTTTGTCATTTACCTTTTGAATGAATATATCTTGAAAACACTTTGAGAGTGAAAATATACTTTATTTGAAAGGTCACCAATGAGTTCGTCCACTCGGTTTGGATTCTTTTTGAGCATGGGATGTGTTCAATCGTATTGTAGCCATTAGGATTGTCGATTGAGGGACTCTTAACACATTTAGTGTGTGATTGGTCAAAGATTGAGCCTTCCAACTTGGTAATCCCATTATTCTTTTATTTTTCCATTTCCATGTTCTTCACCTCGTTCATCCATGAATATGTGTCTAATCCGATCCATGGCATTTATTGTAAGCGAATTCGATGTAAGGCAAGTACTTATCCCAACTCTTACTACTAGAAGCATTAATAATCCTAAGTAAATTACCTAAGACTCTATTGATTGCCTCAGTCTGACCATCAGTCTGTGGGCGATAAGCAGTGGAAAAATATGTTTCAATTCAAGAATGCGAGACACAACGAGACACACCCGCTGGAGTCTCACAACTTCCTTGAAAAATATTTTGGCCACGTGGTGTGCATAATTTGTTTTGGCAAAGGGTATGAAATGCGCCATCTTCGAGAACCTGTCAACCACAATAAAAATAGAGTCTTTAGCCCTAGCAGTGCGAGGTAGTCCTAAAACAAAATCCATAGATAAATCAATCAATGGGCCCTCAGGTGCTGGCAACGCTTGATAAAGCCCGTGTGGTTTGGCGGTCGACTTGGCTCGTAGGAAAGTGATTCATTTGTTGATGAAGTCAGCAACTTGCTTCTCCATCCCTGGCCAATGGAAAGGTTCTGTCAAAATTTCATTGTTGCAATCCTACCAAAATGACCCATGATGTCACCAGAATGTGCTTCAGTAATCAGAAGTTCTCTGATGGATTCTTTCGGTATACACAGCTTGTTTCCAAAATACAGAAAACCATTCATTTGAGAGAACTCTTTAAAGGCTAGTTTCTCGGTTTTCTTGTATATCTCTCCGAAATCTGAACCTTGAGCATATAATTCCTTGATGTGCTCAAACCCGACTGGATGTGTTGTTGCGAATGCGGCCAGATTCATCCTTCTCGATAAGGCATCCGCAACCACGTTGTCCTTTCCCTTTTTATAACAGATCACATAAGGAAATGATTCTATGAAAAAACCCTAGCGGCCGTGTCTCGCATTCTTCAATTGCCCCTGTCCTCGTATATGTTTCAGCGTCTCGTGATCTGTGGGGATGATAAACTCACGTCCTCGCAGATAATGTTGCCAAGTCCTCATCGGTTGTATCACAGCGTACAATTCCTTGTCGTATGTGGAGTAGTTCAGTTGAGCTCGTCCAAACTTCTCGCTGTGATAGGCAATAGGTCGGCCATCTCGCTGTAGAACAGCTCCCATGCCGGTTCTGGATGCATCACATTAGATTTCGAATGGAAGATCGAAATTCGGTAGTGCTAACACTGGTGCATGGGTGAGTTTATCCTTTAACTCCTCAAATGACTTCTGCTCTTTCTGTCCCCATTTGAACTGTAAGCCGTTCTTTAGCAGAGATGTTATTGGCAAGGCGATCACACTAAATTGCGGCCCAAATCTTCGGAAGGACCAGCACATGCCCAAAAATCTTCGGACCTCGTTGACGTTGGTGGGTGGTGTCCATTCAGAGATTGCTTTGATCTTAGACTTATCCACCTTCAGTCCATTTCCTCTAACGACATATCCTAATAATGTAACTTTGGGCACGTGGAAGGTGCACTTCTCGAAATTGGCCTAAAGGTCGGCCTTCCTTAGTTTTATGATTACCTGCAGAACATGCTTTACATGATCAGATTCGTTGTTTCTGTAAATTAAAATATCGTCAAAGTACACAACAACGAATTTTCCTATAAACTCCCTTAGAGTCTCATTCATGAGTCCGAAAGGCATCACAAGCTATTCATACAGCCCAAATTATGTTTTGAATGCAATCTTCCATTCATCTCCTGGTTGCATGTCATCGAGTCGCAGAATGGGATGGCGATATTTGATGGTTATCGCGTTAATGGCTCTACAGTCTACACACATCCTCCACGTTCCGTTCTTCTTTGGTATAAGCAAGACTGGCACTGCACACGGAGATAGAATTTCCCGAACCCAGCCCTTGTCCAACAATTCCTAGACTTGCTTTTGGACTTCTTTAGTCTCTTCGGGGTTCATGCGATATGCAGGCCGATTTGGTATTGTTGCTCATGGTACGAAGTCGATCCGATGCTCTACACCTCTCAAAGGTGGTAGTCCAGCTGGTAGCTCCTCCGAAAAAACATCCATATTGTCTTCTAACATCTTGCGAAAATTATCAGGCACATTAAGTGTAGCAGGAGACTTCTTAGAAATTTTATCAACATGTTTCATGAAAGCTAGAAAACAGTGACCTGGTATAGGCGCTTCTTCGATAGCCGCTTCTAGCTCATGCTTCGTAAACAGCAAACACCGATCATGACCTGTCAAGAGTAAAGAAGCTGAATCATAATTATCAGAATCTACTTTTGCTTTACCCCGTTGTTTTCTCTTAAACTCTTCTTCTTCTTTCTGGATGTTTTCCACTAAGTTCTGATGGTCGATCTTGACAGTTTTCGGTGGTAGTGACTTCATCACAATTCTGCTTTGACCATTAGGGAAGGAGAGATCATTTTCTGTGCCTCTATAGAATACTCGTTTGTCGTACATCCAAGGTCGTCCCAAGAACACATGACATGCGGTCATGGGTACTACATCGCATAGAATCTCCTCGGAGTACGGGCCGATGGTAATTGGCACCCTTGCTTGCTTCACGACCTTCGTAGTCCCATGCTCATTCATCCATTGGAGATGATATGGCTTTACGTGATCTTGTGTTGGTATACCTAATCTACACACAGTGTACAGACTTACAACATTTACACAGCTACCATCGTCTACAATCAGAGCGGCTACATTGCCCTTTAGTTTACAATGATAGTGAAATAAATTCTCTCTCTATTTTGGTGCATTGCCGATTGACTCATCAACCTTTTCTGCAGTCAGTGCCCTCATGGCGATGAAATTCGTCACATAATCTTCCTCATTGTCATCTAAGACTACTCAGCTCAGATCGCCTTCGTCTTGATACTGCTCACAACCATCTTCATCATTTTCGCGCTCAGCTTCCTCACGTGCTTCATCAGAATCAATTTCTTTCCATGTCCCTGGTTCAATCATGACCATTCTCCTTTCTTTTCGCGGACAGTCTCTAGAATAATGGCCTTTCTATTCACATTTGAAACATACGACGTCCTTGATGTCCCCCTTGGGCTTATCTTTGTCATCCTTCTTGTACCGATACGGATCCTTAAAATCCTTGCCCATTGTGAATGCCTTGGGCCTGTTAGGCCTCTCCTCCTTTGGTGCATTGGCCTTTCCATATCGATCATTGGGCTTTGAAGGTTGCACGTTAGACCTAGTCATCCAATACTTGGTAGTATTTGAAATGATTGTGGACTTGACTGGTCGGTCTTTGAGTTGCCGATCAATCTCAGCGGACATCTCGACCATGTGTTCCAAACCAATGTATGTCCTTAATTTGACTTCAGCTAAAACCTCTCTTCTCAAACCCCTCTTGAACCTCGATATCAGCAACGGTTCGTCTTCGTTGATTTGGGCTCTCATCATGAGGCGTTCCAAGTCCTTGTAGTAGTCATCCACGGTTCTGTTGCCCTGCACACAAAAATTGACCTTCATGTACAAGTTATCCAAATAATTACTAGGAAGAAACCTCATTTCCATAGCATGCATCAATTCAGCCCAAGTATAGCTAGAAGTCCTAGACGTTGTCCATCGTGCAGAATTTTCTACCACCATGTCTGAGCATAGTCCTCGAATTCACACACGGCAAGCTGGATCTTTGTGAATTTGTTGTATCGTTGACAGTCATAGATTAATTCGATAGACTGCCTCCAATCAATGAACTCTTCTGGGTCGTTCGTGCGCTTGAATGCCAGAGTTGTGAATTTGATCCCTCTCAGATCTTCTTCCAATATGTTCTGCTCGACAGGTATTTGCTCTGCGCCTTCATTATCAAGGTCAACCCCAGGTGGATCCCCTTGAACTTGATTTAAATTCAGCCTCTGGTGGACAGGGGGAGGTGTAGGCTGTCTGGCTGCTGCTGCTGCGGCGGGTGCCGGAGGTGGAGGTACATGAATTTGGAATTAGTGCATCTTGTGTTGCATGAGGCCGCGGGACCATTGGTGCTAGACGTCGAACTTGTGGTCCTTGGCGGTCTATCATAAGTTCCAAATTGTAATTCCCTCTCCTCAATGGTTGTTTCTGCTTCATCCATTGCTGACCGATGAACTCCACTCGTGCTTCCGGGAGATGGCGTTGGATAGCGAGCTTGTTCTTGCATGGCGACCCGACTACAGACATCATTTACATGATTTGCTAGAGTGTTTACACGTTCATTTACTTCCTATATTTTCATCTAATGTTTGGCGCAGTAATTCCAAATCAGCTTGTCTAGCAGTGGTCTCAGTCAGATTCCTAAGCATAGCCACGATTTCATCCAGCCGCTGCTTGGTATTTCCTGCCATTTCATATTAAAGAAGAAGAAAACTAGATATGTGTATAAAATGTCAGTGAAAATATACAGAAATATGTAGAGTGATCTCACAACTGTATCTCTCACTGAAGGTCCGAATTCTTCACCAGTTGGTTTCAGTAAGCGAATAGTGCTCAATCGTATCAACCAACAACAAATGGTGAGAAAAGATAATAATGGACGCACAGTGCAAGAATCAGAATGCAGTGTTCGACTCTATCAAAGAAATGACACACACTTGTGTGTGCCATTTCTTTGAAAATAAAGCAAATATCTGCCGCCTCGCAATTTTAAAGTGAAGCAAAAACCTCACAAAAATAAAATATCTGCCTCAATCACAAAGTCCCAATAATAAATAAAACCAAGTTGTTGGTAATAACCTGGTAATACTTACTGTTGAGGAACTCCAATATCTGGCATTGCAGACGGAGCTTCAACTCTGTGGTTTGTAAAATAAAATCAGAGGAACAGTGACAAGCACTTATTGCTCGAGGAATTCCACTGTAAGTTATAGACTCTGACGGAACTTCAACCCGATTAATTATTCGTGATTTAAATCAGTGAAACCATACAGTAAAAATAACTCCCAAATCTGCCAATTTTGAATTCGAATTCGAATTTTGAAACCAGGAACAGTAATTGGCCTCGGAAATGGAGATGGCACACGTAGCAGTCGCGGATTGGGCCTCTAATTCTGCTTGGACGTCGCAAGGCAAAATGGTTACGTTGTGATACTTGCTTCGCGACGTCGTGCGAGGATCGCGGCGTAATGCGTAGTGCTTAAGGAATGGCCTTATGTCGTGAGGCTGAACTGACGGGCTTGTGACGTCGTTTATGGCCTGCGCGTAACTGTCTCGGTTGGACCTTACGTCGTTAAACGAGATTACTTCGTGACCCTAGGCTTCGCGACATGAGACGTGGTTGGAGACATGCGGGCTTGGCGACATATCTGCTGCTGCCTTGACGTCGTGAGAGGGATTTACGTCGTGAGACTTGTTTGGCGACGTAGCTGGGGATTGCGACGTGATTTCTTTTGCTGGACTTTACATCGCTAAGCAAGATTACATCGTGAACCTAGGTTCGCGACGTGAGGTGAGGCTCGCGACGTTGGTGTCTCGCGACGTAGCTTTAAAATTTTCTTGTCTTTTGTGCTGATAGTGACCCACTCCTTGTTTCCCGACAACCTTGGCAGCAAAGGATGAGACAATTAATACTCCAAAAAGCATGCACTACCCCAATGTATGTTTGTCCCCAAGTAAGCCAAAAACAAACACACACCTAAACCCTAAATCGGATCAAGACACTCAAACCTCAAGAAATTTTTGAATGTTCTTATGAAACTCAAGAACACCCAAAACGTCCAAACTCAAACCCAAAACTCTCGGTAGGCTCTCAACTGGATATCACAAGCATATAAAACCGATTAAGGCATAAAACCAACAACAATAATCCGAACCATTCACAAAACCTCATGTTTAATCAAGAAATACCCTAACCCTAGAACAAGAAGCTTTCGGCCATGGTGGTCATTTTACAAAACTCGATAGAATCGAAAGAGAGTGGTACGGATGGGATGCTATGATGATAAAGATCAATAATATGAAACCAAAACACTAAAATAAACAACACTAGACCCTCAACTCGATCAAACAGTGGCTGCCAAACAAGTAAATGTAAAATAAAAAATATTTTTGGATTTTGATTTTAAAAGGTGAAATGGAATGGGGAAATCGATCCAATCTAGGCTCTGATACCAAAAGATGCCATGGATCGGACTGGATATGATTTTGGAAGATGAAAATAAGAAAACAAACTAAAAAGGATAGATGAGATACCTGATGACAGCCTTTTATGACTGTCATTTGCGTCCAATTTAGTGTCGTAATGATGTTGTTTTGTTCTTAATTCCATTGATTTTTGATGAATAATCATAGAGGATCAGAAAAGATGGAAGAAGAATTAAGATTGTGAAGAAGTTGGAATTACACTGAAAATGGCTTGAAACTCTAAGTAAATCTCGCACGTTGTGGTTCTATTGAACTGATCCACGCTTTGTCATTCATCAGGAAGTTAAGCTGGAAAGCAGCAGGAAGTGGAAAAGACATAGCGAGGAAAGAAAAGGAATGGTGCGAGGGCCTGTGTTTGAAATCAGGAAAAGATTTTAAGGAAAATGTTCAGATGCTGAAGTTCACGCGATGACTGTTTAACATCGCGAGGAAAAGAAGATCTGTGCAAGACAGAAAGTTTTATACATCATGGCGAGAAGCAAATTCTTTGGAGAAATTGAAAGACCTCGCCTTGTTGAGAAAGATGATTAAGTTTCTGAACTCTCACTTTGAAGGAACTGGACAAAGCGAGAGGAGAGTTATTCTGATGCGAGCGGTTATCATCCAAGGCTTAAGCAGTTACAACACCCATCTATAAATAAGACCCTTGGGGGAATCAGCTCAGCAGGCGGGAGATTGAAGAGAATAGCTCGATTTTACTCTCCAGTCCACTTTTAGAAGTTAGTAGGTAGGTTAGGATTTAATTTTCTCTGCAATTTACTTTGAGTTCTTCAGATTTGTAATTCGATTTCGTAGTAGATTTCTTTAAGAATAGTTGTTAGATTAGCTTGAGGATACCCTGGGAGGAGAGTTGCTTTTGGATCGCTTGTTCATCAATCACGACGATCATCATCTAAACTTCCGACTTGTTCGCTCACCTTTGCATTATTCTGATTGCAATCAGATTTCCAGGTGTATTCATTTTTAATTCTTTGTTATTCGAGATACATGAAGAATGATCAGTTATCAGATTGTGAATTTCTTATCTTTCTGGTTTCCATTTCTATTTCTTAATTCTGTTTCAGCAGAGTATAAACCTCAACTTCGATATTCAATTTGGATTTTGCATCATATCTCTAATTCGATTCTCGAAGATCATAATACTTCCACATTTTTAATTCGTAAATTGTTCGTTCCAATTACGCAAGAAGTTGGATATTGTAACCGAGTTAGGTATGATCTGGCAGAATTATGAATTCATTCGATTTTCTGTCGATATTACGTTATGTTCACAAAAGAGAATCATAGTGTTTAATGTTCAGAACTTTAAAAGGTTCCTAGAGACCCATGCAGTGTTAATCATCGCTTGATAATTTTTAAGAATTAATGATTCTAAGTTCATGAATTTGGATGCAAAAGGTTCTGTATTCATGATTTTCAAAACGGAAATCCCAGAAGGTAGTTATGACAGTTATAAATTCTGATCATTTACTTCACATAAGGATAAACCCTCGCTTCATCCTAAAAGATGACGCGAGGAAATATCCAGATAAACTTGCTGTGACAAAGGCTATTCTAATACTCTCGCGATGTCAATCTGACAAAGCGAGAGGACCAACCTATAATAGCAATAAAATTGATATCCATTTTACAGGGTATCAACTATTCACGTTTACTTCTTATACATATATAACCCCTATCTATAAGTAGGAATTGAGTACCTCGCCGCATTCTTACAGAAATTACCGCGAGGCATTCAGTTCTTTGTATAACCAAAATCTGAGGAACATTCTTTGAATATTAACTCCCTCCACGCTGTACAGACATAGCGTGCGGAAAATTGGAATGTTCATAGTTTGAAACCCAAAGTAGTTACTGCGAGCTATTTTGGACATTTATTTTGCAGAATTATTTCTCAAATCCTTTTTCTTGGGAAAGTTATTTCCTAATTCTGTCTAGTTTCCGATGTATATTTTGGAAACACCCTTGCATTTTGATTAAGAGGATTCAGAACCCTCAACATTTCTTTATACATATAATATTACATATACATATAAAATTTTGGGATATTTCCCAGTCTGTGATGAGTAATCTTACTTCATAATTACAGACTCACAATTCATATCTGCAATTCGTATTACTACTTTCACTGGTACACTGAGAAAGATGATGATATAGGTTTTCTCAATCATTATTTACTCAGGACTAATGAAGAACAAACTCGTTCTTTAGTTGGGCATTTAGTACCTGTCGTTTAAAAGGGAAAGATGTTTCAAAAACCATCTTTTGTCCTAATAATTAGTAGAGTATCAGGAAGATTAATTTCCAGGGTTCATGGCTTTATAGTTATCACTATATGCTATGAGTAGGAGATTAAATATTTCTCTTACAGTCTACTAATCCTGAGTCAAATCATGGATATTGGGAACTGTTTACAGAGATTTCTCGAGCTAAATCATTTATACAAATATGAGTAGTCTGGATAAGTCAAGGAATTTGAATAGCAATTTCATCTTGATATACTTATAAGACTATTATTCCTTACGGATACTTGCAGGAATTACTCTGAGGAAACAAGTCTTATGAAAACATTGGATGATAGATTTAAATACTTGTTTTTCACTTTTTGTAGAGGACATCCAACACAGAGTCATAAGATCAGTTTGATCAGAGTAATAAAAAGAACAACTGCAAGTTCAGATGAATATAGCATGATTTAGAAGTGACCTCGAGTTGTCAAAGGCTTAATCTGAGTCTGAAAGAAAAAGATTAAGTGACAATTCCGAAAAGCTTTTATTACAGAAAGAGTCTGACCGATCATTCTGTGATGACAGTATTCCATGATTTCAGAGCTTAGAATGTCATGACACTGAATAATAAGTACCTGTCTTGGGAAGTGATTTAAGACATGAAGATTTGATTAAGTTGTATAAAGGATTTTTTCTATCTCAATGGACTTTCATTATATTTTAATCATCGAAGTATGATACTCTCATCATATTCTTATTTCATTCATTTGATTTGGTCCGTGATATCTTAAACACATGACTATAATCACAATGTTCGACATCATTTTAATTGCTTTCTTTACTATGTTTATAGCTTTAAGCATTTACATTTCAGCAGTATTCTTTAGTAATCATCATTACAACATTCTTAAATCAAGAGTAGAGACAGATTCTAGAGCTAACAATTCTATTAAAACACTTCTATCGTGTAACTCTCTATTGAACGATCCCGACAATAAAAATAAATATTGCAGCTTGATACCGTGCGCTTTCGGTAGGAAAAACTAGGCAAGCTTTTTAACAGCCCTATAGGATTTATAGTGTAAAGGCTGTCGGGGGCCATTGCAGCGGGGTTTTACCTCAAAGCTTCATGGCGCCGTTGCCGGGGAGGGTGTAGCGTTATGAATTTTAGAACTGTAGATACTCTTTGGTTTAACTGTAATTATTTACTTTATACTATAATAAATTCATAAATTCTTCATTTTGTTCACAGAGAAGTCTCAACAGTTTATGAGCGAAAGAATAACTCGATCTTCAAGACCACCTTTGCTTCCTTTTAATTGTGAACTTGAGAGAACAGCAAGGCTGATCAGAGCAAGTGCAAGAAGGAGACAGAGAGATCTTGCGGAAGGGAATTTTTCAACTATAACTAGGATGGCTAACAATGGACAGAATGACGGACCTGGAAACTTACCAAATGGATAACCAGATAATCAGCAAAATGTTCCACTTCGAGGACCTTTTCAAGCACCACAGAGAGCTGCTGCACCACAATTTATTCATCAACACTATTTTCCACCAAATTTTGCTAATCCTGTTCCAAATCCTCAAGAAGAGCAATATCAACCATGGCAACCTAATGTCGATCAGTATTTGGCTGGAACGGATGAGGAGGTTGATATACCGCCTGGTATATTAAACCTAGCATTTTCTAGAGCCTTTTATGGAATGAGTGCTGAAGATCCACGTTTACATCTCAAAAAGTTTGTTGAACTAAGTAAGACAGTGAAGAAAGGAAGAGCCTCAAGGGAAACCATTCAACTAGCTATGTTTCCATTCTCTTTGGATGGTTCAGCGAAAGAATGGTATGATTCATTGAATGCTCAACAGAAGGCTACGTGGCCAGAATTAGTCAGGAACTTCCTACTCAAGTATTTTCCTGAAAGCAAAGTAGATGAATGGGTAGACAAGATCTCTAGTTTCAAGATGAGAAAAGGAGAATCTCTGAAGGATGCTCGGCACAGATTCTTTGATATGCTTAAGAGATGTCCACAGCATGGTATAACAGAAAGAAGACTGTTAAAGATCTTCTTCACTGGACTCACTCACACTTGGCAGATGATGATTAATGCCACTGGAGGGGAACAATTACTTCAGATGCCACTTGATAGAGCGTGGTCAACAATAGACACCATGATAGCCAGCAGAGCAGTCCTCCAAGATGATGATCCACCATCTCCTACCAGAAAGAGTCTTGTCATCCATACAGACAAAAATGAAGAGAAATTTGCAGCACTCACTAAGCAGATTGCTGAGCTACAGTTAGCTCAGCAAGCAAATCAACAGGCTCAGCATCAACAACAACAGCAACCAGTGATGATCCTTCAACCTGCTCCAATGGAACCGGTGTATCAGTGCGGAATTTGCTCAGGGCCACATCACAATGATCAGTGTCCACAAATTCAGGAAGCCCCAAAGCAAGATGAGAGTTGTAACTACACCGGATTTCAGAATAAACACCCGAATCTGAGTTATGGTAATACACAGAACGCACAAAATGCACATCTTCTGAACCCACAACCACCAAATCAGCAGCAGTTTCGTCCTCCACAACCATTTTATCCACAACAACAGATGTACCCTCAGAGACCTCTCCAACAGATGAACCAACAGAATAGGCCATTTGGACAGTTTGCACCAGTCCCGGTGAACTTTCCACAACAACCTTATCCTGTTGCTCAAGACCATACTTACTCTTTAAAGGTGGAGAATGCTCTGAAGGAGTTCATTGTTAAGCAGACGGAGACGAATAATCAACTGCAGGCTTCAATCAAGAATGTTGAGAATTCAGTAACAGAGATGGCCAAATTACTACAGCAGAGAGAAAAAGGAAAATTACCAAGTTCCTCTGAAACAAACCCACAATGTAAGGCAGTTACATTGAGGGGAGGAAAAGAGGTTGTTGATCCTGAATTTGAAAAGAAAAGAGATAGGTTGCTGCAGCAGAAAAAGTTCAAGGATGTTCAAACAATGGAAGAAGATGATCACCCTGAACAAAGACAGATACTTGAGGATAAGGGTTTGGAAAAGAAAGTCTCAGGATATTCCTTTCCAAAGGAAAAAGAGGGAGGTAATGATAATCCTAACTCTACAGGTAACAAAAAGGATTCACTGGATGAACACATGCCCAGGATACCATATCCTGGGAGACTAAAAAACGATCTTCAAGAAATTAAATTTAAGAAATTTCTTGAAAAGATTAAGGCCATTGAAATATCAATCCCTTTGGTTGAATTAATTGCTGAAATGCCCACTTACGCTAAGTTTCTGAAAGAATTAATTTCAGGGAAACGAAGTGCAGGAGAGCAGCAAATGGTGGTCTTAAATCAAAATTGTAGCTTGGTTCTTCAACAAAGGATTCCTCCAAAGCTTGAAGATCCAGGGAGTTTTACTTTACCTCTGATTATCAACTGTAAAGAAGCTGGGCGAGGACTCTGTGACTTAGGAAGCAGCATCAATGTAATGCCACTTGCTATGGCGAGACGTTTGGATTTGGGAAAGATGAGGCCAGTCAATATGACCCTCTTCTTTGCTGACCAATCGAGCACCAGACCAGAAGGGATCATTGAAGATGTTATAGTAAAGACAGGAGGCCTTTGTTTTCCAGCTGACTTTGTCATTCTTGATATCGACGAAAATGTCAGAATTCCTATCATATTAGGGAGGCCTTTTCAAGTGACTGCTGGAGCCATGATTGATGCAAAGAATGGCATAGTGAAACTTCATGTTGATAACCAGGAGGTCACTTTTGACATGATGAAGATGTCAACATATCCTTTTAACGCTTTTGAAACCAATGTAGCGGGGAAGGAATTAGATGCTAGTACTATGGAGGGGGGAAATCTTTTTGATTACTATAATCTCTTTACCACTGATGTAATTGAGAACAATCTCACCCCACTCACAAATGCTAAAGATGCTACTTTTGCTTACTTGTGTGCGGTTAGATTCGCTGATCCTGAGACTGATGAAATCAAGGATGGATCAGAAAGTGAGGATATGCCATCTTCAGAGCAATCTGAGGATGACATTGATAAAACAGACCCTTCTGAAGAAGGATCTGATTTAAAGATGGAAGTGCAAACTCGAAGCAAATTAATTCCATCAATAGAAAACCCACCTGAGCTTGAGCTTAAAGTATTACCAGAACATCTTAAGTATGCCTTTTTGGCAGACAAAAAGAAGCTTCCGGTAATAATTTCATCCAAATTGAGTGAAGAACAAGAACAAGCTCTAGTAGGTACTCTTAAAAATCATATTCAGGCAATTGCTTGGACTATAGCAGATATCAAAGGCATCAGTCCACACATTTGTATGCATAGGATTCTGATGGAGGATGAATACAAACCATCCAGACAACCACAAAGGAGGCTAAATCCACCAATGCAGGAAGTTGTCAAGAAGGAGGTAATCAAGCTACTTGATGCAGGTATAATCTATCCTATCTCTGATAGTAAATGGGTGAGTCCAACACAAGTTGTACCCAAAAAGGGTGGGATTTGTATTGTGACTAATGAACATGGTGATGAAGTAGCAACAAGACCAGTAACTGGTTGGAGAGTTTGCATTGATTATAGAAAATTAAACACTGCCACAAGAAAAGATCATTTTCCTTTACCATTCATCGATCAAATGTTAGAAAGACTGTCAGGTAAACCATTTTACAGCTTTTTAGATGGTTATTCAGGTTATAATCAAATAGTTATTGCTAGTGAAGATCATGAGAAAACAACTTTTACTTGCCCATATGGAACATTTGCTTATAGAAGAATGCCTTTCGGATTATGTAATGCTCCTGCTACGTTTCAAAGATGCATGATGAGTGTTTTCTCTGATTTTATTGAAAAATGCATTGAAGTGTTTATGGATGACTTTACTGTTCATGGAACTGACTTTGAAGATTCTTTAAAAAATTTGTCAAAAATTTTGCAGAGATGTGAGGACAATAACCTAGTTCTTAACTGGGAAAAGTGTCATTTCATGGTTCAGGAAGGAATCGTCCTAGGACACAAAGTATCTAGAGCAGGAATAGAAGTAGATAAGGCTAAAGTTTCTGTAATAGCAAATTTACCACCACCCAAAACAATTAAGGCAGTAAGGAGTTTTCTTGGTCATGCTGGTTTTTATAGAAGGTTTATTAAGGACTTTTCTAAGATAGCAAGACCCTTATGTAATCTTCTTCATAAGGATGTGACATTTAGCTTTGATGAAGATTGCTTGATAGCTTTTAAGACTTTGAAGGAGAAATTAATCACTGCACCTATAGTTCAGTCTCCTGATTGGAGTCTACCTTTTGTGCTTATGTGTGATGGAAGTGAGAATGCAGTAGGAGCAGTTTTGGGGCAACATAAAGAAGGCAAACATCATGGTATCTATTATGCTAGTCATACTCTTAATGATGCTCAGATAAACTACACTACTACAGAAAAGGAAATGTATGCTGTAGTTTTCGCTTTTGACAAGTTCAGACAGTATCTTATTGGAGCCCAAACTATAGTTTACACAGATCATTCTGCATTACGATATCTTTTCTCAAAGCAAGAAGCCAAACCGAGGCTGATAAGATGGGTTTTACTTCTACAAGAATTTGACATTATTATCAAGGATAGAAAAGGAAAATATAATGGAGTAGCAGACCATCTTTCTAGATTGGAGGAGAAAACAGAGAAGGAGGAAGTTGTAAATGATAAATTTCCAGATGAACAATTGTATGCTTTGCAGTTACATCAATTTGATTGTCCTTGGTTTTCAGATTTTGCTAATTATCTAGCTTGCAAGATTGTCCCAAAGTTTAAAGACTCTCATCAGAAGTCAAGGTTTTTCAGAGAAATTCAGAAATACTATTGGGATGATCCCTTTTTATTCAAGTTTTGTTCTGATCAGGTTATTAGGCGCTGTGTTCTTGAAAAAGAAGGTTTTCAAATTGTTAGAAAGTGTCATGAGAACCCTTTAGGAGGCCATCATGGTCCTGCTAGGACTGCTAGAAAAGTTTTAGACTGTGGGTTTTACTGGCCAACTATCTTTCTGGATTCCCAGAAACTTATAAAGATGTGTGACAGATGTCAAAGACTGGGAAACATTTCAATGAGAGAAGAAATGCCTCAAAAAGGGATTTTAGAAGTAGAGATATTTGATGTTTGGGAATTGATTTTATGGGACCATTTCCCCCATCTTTTGGTAATCATTATATTCTAGTAGCTGTTGATTATGTCTCAAAATGGGTAGAAGCAGTAGCCTTACCCAATAATGAAGCTAAACAAGTTACTAAATTTCTACAGAAGAATATTTTTACCAGGTTTGGAGCCCCTCGTGCCATTATATCTGATGGAGGATCTCACTTTGTGAATAAACTCTTCGAGAAATTACTGAAGCAGTATGGTGTTCATCATAAAGTTGGATCACCATATCATCCTCAGACAAGTGGACAGGTGGAGGTATCTAATAAGGAAATCAAGCACATTTTACAAGCTTCTGTGAATATTACAAGAAAAGACTGGTCAAAGAAGCTAGATGATGCTTTATGGGCTTACAGAACTGCTTTTAAAACTCCTATAGGAATGTCTCCCTACAGATTAGTTTTTGGAAAAGCATGCCATCTCCCAGTTGAGCTAGAACATAGAGCATATTGGGCCAATAAAATGCTCAACATGGATTTTCAGTCAGGACAAGATAAGAGGAAGTTTGATCTGTCTAAATTGGAAGAGATGAGACTGGAAGCATATGAAAGCAGCAAGATTTATAAAGATCGAACTAAGAAAATTCATGATTCAAAAATTAAACATAAGGAATTTTCTGTTAGTCAATTGGTTTTGCTTTATAATTCTCGTTTGAAATTATTTCCAGGTAAGCTCGGATCAAGGTGGACAGGACCATTTCCTGTTGTAGCCGTTCATGACAATGGAGCAGTTACAATTATGCTCAATGAAGGAGAAAAGACTGTAAACGGACACAGGCTAAAGGAGTATATTGGTCAACAAGATCTAAATATCCAAACTGAATATTTGGATAATCCTTAGTTTTCTGTTTTCTTAAAAAAAAAAAAAATAGGGGGGTGGATACTACCCAGGTTAACTGAGTAGTATTTCCCTTTTTCTTTAGATACATTTTCCATCTCTAATTCTTTTATTCTTTATTTTCAGGAATTCGAGAAATGAAGCTGTGATGGAATGAAGGAGGATGAGATAAGAATCTTCAACCAGGTTTTTGAGTATTAAGTTTTTGGAAATAAAATATGAATGAATTCTGAGGCTACGCTCTTGTAATTTTGTCAAAGCGTGATTAAAAAGGAACTACTCTTGCTCACGCTTTGTAAAAGTTATGACGCGAGGTGATCAGTTTAAATTCTTATCTTATTAAATCTGATAAGTTGTTTTATGTCTACGCTTTGTCGAAATACAAAGCGTAACCATTTTTCTCTGAAAACTGTACAAGAATGTTTTCTCGCGTTGTAATTAACAAAGCGAGAAACGATTTTTATAGCCACGCGATGACAATCGACAGAGCGAGAGTCTGGGAATATTGAACGGATAGATTTTCAAACTTCCCAAAGACCAAAATACCCTTTTCAGACTTTTCTTCTTCTCCTGTACCAACCATCACACGTCGTTTCAACCGCTAGTAATTATGGCAGAATTTAGTTTTTCTGCTATAAAATCTAGTCGAATCCTTCTCTTCTTTCATCTCAAACATTTTTTTTCCATCCTTAGAAATTATCCTAAAACCTTTATCAGAAATCAGAATGGCCGCAGCAGCTCCCAATGCTAGAACATCTATCTAGACATTCCTGATGAAATCTTAGGAGATATTCTCTCAAGGCTGGGAAGAGAAGAAATGAAGGATGTAGCCAGGTTAGCCCCAACTTGCAAGAAGTTCGCCAGAGCAAGTAAGGCGCCTGTAGTATGGAGGAGAGCGAATGTAGAAAGGCGAATGACTGCAGAGAGGACGCTTGATTCTCATTACGTCCAAATACTGCGAAGATGCAGAGAGGCGGGGAATTTCATGCTAAAATTAGAACCTGCACTCTCGATCTTCTGCAACACAGGGCTCAAGGAAGCTGCTTTTGAAGTCCTTAAGCCTGGAATCGATGACAACCATCACCCTTCAATCTTCATCAAGGCCTTCATTCTTCTGAGTTCGGAGAGCCTTGAAGAAATTGATGAAGGATTGTATCTTCTTGGATCAATCCTTAAAGATGAAGAACATATTCGCAAGATAGAGGCGAAGATCAGCAAGTTGTTCAACGAAAGTGAAGAAGAGCCTAATCCCTTTCGGGGACAAGGACATCGCGATTACTGTGATTATTTAGCGCCACATAGTAGGGACTTAGTTAGGGAACCTCCAAACTTTAATTATGGTGCCACAAACATTGATTGTTTGTGTTGTGAGGTTACTAGTTTGATTAGGAGATTAAGAGAAAATTTTAATGAACATGTAATTGAATCTGAGTCAGAATTAGAAACTGATCCAGATTCAAATTGAATGATTTTGTAATCTCTTAATTTGTATCTAAATTCTAAGTCCTTTGATGTTGATATGTACTCCTCGCTTCATTCTTCTAAAAAGGAAACAACTTGATCTTATCTTTTACATTAGATTTTTATCTGAGTCATTTTAAATAAAAATTTTCAAAATAGGCTTATTCTAGGCTTAATCATTACTCTCTGCAGAGACAAGATTTACTATCTTGACCCCTGCAGTCCTTAGATAAAAATAGGGCGGCTCTATCCTTGCAGTCATTCCTCTCAGTTGTCATTTCAAAACTTTTTCATCAGATTTTCTTCTCTTATTCAAGAAGAAATCGCCATACACCATTTTTATCATTCTCAATCATTCTCGTAAGCAAGATCATTCAGAAACCCTATCGACGAAGAAAATGGCTGAGAACAATCCGTAAGCAATCTAGTTCATCCTATCTTTCTTTTATTTTTGGTTCTATTTTGCAAAGTTTGTTGCCGGATTACATTTTTAGACTTAGGGTTCATGATTCTGTATTTTTCAGGGAATGGCTGTAGAAAACGGAAACATTAAACATTTAAGATTTCTCATAACTAAAAGCCGTTTCTTTACACTCATTAATCTGGAGAGTCTTTTCTGAAATCTTTAGTTTGTAACCGACGCATTATCCATTTGAGACTTTTGGAGCTTCACAATAGGAATAAAACCCCATTTTCGAATTTTTTTGGTTCCATCATTCTAGATAAAAGTATTTCCCTATTTTCCTTATCGTATTATTTTCTGGAAACAGAAATGCTAAGAATCCACAGCGCGTTGGAACTCAGATATCTCATTTACCCACTGAGTTGTTGGGAGATATTCTGTCAAGAATTGGAAAAGACAATGTTAGGGAGCTTTTCAGGGTAGCAGAAGTCTCTCCATCATTTTATCAAGCAAGCAAAACTCATCTTGTATACAAGAGAGTAGACTTGGAATCATGCATGAGATGGAGAGAAGATGTTTATCCTGACAACCAGAAAAGATTCATTCAAGAGTGCCAAAATGCAGGGAACTTTATGTTCAACATTGAACCTGCATTGAAGGCATTTGTGGAAGAACGAGATGAGAAGAAGGCATTTGAACTCCTCAAGCCAGGACTAGATGATGGGCATGAACCCACTATTCTGCTCAGAACGATGCTCCTCTTAACAAAACAAGAAGATAAGTTGATTGAAGAAGGATTAGAGTTGATCCAAACAGTAGCTTCAAATGTCCTAGAAGTGGTTTTTATTAAACTCTACCTTTTTCATTGGCTCATCCATATTCCTAAAATCCCAAATCCTTTTCAAGGGCAACAAGAGAAGAGCTATTGTAAGGATCATACTTTGCAGGTTCGAGTCTTATTACCACCACACATCAGGATGGACTGTATCCCTTGTCAATTCTTTGACATGGTGAGGCAGTTTAGATTGTATTGTGGCGAGGTGTTTCCTGATGAGTTTATGTGGACTGACTCCGATGATGAGGAAATTCTTAATCTTTGAGCAGTTCAGAGCTAGGAAATTCTATAGTATTATATATTTTTGTATTTCCTGGAATCTTTTGATGTATTTTGGACCGTTTAAACTTTATGTATTACAATTCTCCTACTTTCTATCCTGTATGATCAGTTTCTTTATTCAATTCAACCATGAACTAAAGATGAAACTGGAAGTTTCTCTTGAAACTGAGAATGTCATCAAGGGAGTCTGGATCAGAGGAAACTTAGATCACAACACTCCACTGAATATTCTTCAGACTAAAAGAGGAAGTAAAATCAGGGAATGAGATGAAAGAATTGGTAATCTTAAAATAAAGAAGTTAAGGGTAGATTTTGTTGGGCATTAGGATGAATTGGGTGAGGAAGATCTAACCAGACTCAATATACAATTTAGAAGTATTAATCCCTTTCTAATGTTTACCCCTCGCTTTGTTTTTCAGCCAATCTAATTTTATCCAATTTATGTTTGTTTGGGTTTATTAACTCAATTTTTAAATCAATAACCAGACTCACTGATGTGGCAGGTCTAGAATGAATGAGTACAATCTAAATAAAATAATTGAGTACCCTACTCTTTATTCTTTAGCTAGGCCAGCCCATTGTTTTATTTATACCCTATAACCTCCTTATCTTTTCAAATCATTCTCATACCTTTTCATATTTTCTCTCGAGAAGAAACCGCCATTTTTAAGTTCTTCTTCTTCTATTGCGAAACCCTTATTCAGAATCATTCAGCTTCAGGAACAATCCTAATGGCGAGCAACAACCCGTAAGCTCTCCGTTCATCCTTCACCGCATTTCTTCCTGATGTTTCAAGTTTTTACATTCTGCATTATAGTGTTTTACTCATACTAGGGTTTAAGTTTTTCATTTCGTGTAAATTCTCTTCATCCACTCTCATTCTTCCCTAATTGGAAAACTTGGAGTATAATTTCAACTGATCTTTCTTCTTTAAAATTCGATTAAATAACAGTGAGGAGCAGGCTTCTGAGTCCTCTGCTTTACACCTGATTGATCTTCCATTGGATGTCCTTGGGGAGATTCTGTCACGAGTAGGGCAGAGCAGCTTTGAAGATTTGCTCAAGTGCAAACAAATCTGTTCAACATTTACAATAGTCGCAAAATACCCTACTGTTCTCCGGAGATTTAATGTAGAGGATCCGGCCTTTAAAAGAATCTCTAATGAATCTACTGGAAAAATCAAGTTTCTATATGCCTGTAGAAAGGCTAAGAATCATATTCTGAACCTACCAAAGGCTTTGGAACTGTTTACACAAGGGAAAGGATTCAAGGCATTTCAGATCCTGGATGAAGGAATAGAAGATAACTTCAAGATTTCTCAATATTTTAAAGCTTTATGCTGTTTAAGTAGAACTTCTAGAGAAGAAATAGATGCAGGACTATACTTAATCAGTCCAATTCTAAGTGATAGATTAAACAGCTATGAGTTTCGATATAATCTTCTCACCCTACTTTCAGAATGGGAATATGTTCCGAATCCATTTTTAGGGCAGAAAAAGAGGGAATTCTGTATTATAGAAGATCATGATCAGGAAAGCCTTCATAGGCCATTATACTTCAATTATATAGCCGATCAGATCAGCTATCTCTGTTGTGACACAAGTAGAACCATAGCTGATTTTAGGATGGCGGCAGGGGAGAACTATGACAACTATAGCATTAATGAATAAGTTTTTGGACAAAGGAGGAAGAGATTGATGCATGTGACATGTCTTCTAATTTTTGACTTTGAAACTGTCACTAGATCAGGTCCTTTGTATCATGTAATGCAGCCTGGTTTTGATAATAAAAGCTAATCTCATTTCTTAATTACTGTATAAATGTTGAGTTTAACTCTTAATTCTGTGTTTTTCCTCCTTTTCTTTTCAGAAATGTCGAAAACCCTCAACTCTTGGAAACTCAAATACTTGATTTACCAACTGAGTTATTGGGAGACATTCTGTCAAGATTAGGAACGGAGAGCATAAAGGCACTCTTTAGAGCATCTGAAACTTCTAAGCAATTCTTCTCAGCAAGCAGATCATCGTTAGCTCTAAAGAGAGCTAATTTGGAAACTTGTGCTGTTTGGAGAGGAGATGTTTACCCAAGTAACCAGGTCAAATTCATTAAAGGATGTCAGGATGCAGGCAATTATATGTTTAATATTGTGCCTGCATTGATAGCCTTTGTGGAGGATAAAAATGAGGAAAAAGCTTATGAAATTCTTAAGCCCGGATTAGATGATAAACACAAACCAACTACTTTCATAAGATCTCTTTTACTGCTTTCCAAACAAGATCCGCAGCTGGATGAGGAAAGAATTCAGTTGATCAAATCTGTAACTCAGGATCCTTTTGAGCTACTATTCCTAAAAATGAGGGTTCTGCACTGGCTCCTTTATGGTGAAAAGTTCCCAAACCCATTCCTTGATCAAGAGGAAAGGAGTTTTTGTAAGAATCACTCCATTCAAGAGCGACAGCAACTACCTTTCAATGAAAGGATGGAGTGTATTCCATGTGAACTGTTTGATTATGTCAAGCAATATAGAAGAGCAAGTGGAGAACTAGGCATATTATTTGAATGGGAACAATGGAACAATGGAGAAGAAGATCAGAATGAAGAAGAATTGCTAGAATTAGAATAATTTAGAAATCAAGCGGTTCATAGTTTCTTTGCTTGTAATCTTTTGTGCTTTTTGTCTTGGGACAAAGAATTATATGGATGACTCAAAACTATACATCCCTTTTCCATTAATGAATTGCATTCTCTAGTTTTTAATTCTATTATCGTTTTTAATCTTATTCAGCTATGAAATTGGAACTTCATCAAAGCAACCAATGACTTCAATAAAGAAATCTGGATCGGGGGAAACTCAGATCACAGATCTTCCTTATGAGATTCTTGGAAACATTTTATCAAGATTGGCATTTGACCACCTTGAGACTGTCTTTAACTGTAAACTAGTCTGCAAAGAGCTCGAAAAGGCTACTCATCATCCTTTAGTCTTGAAAAAGGCTTCTCTTGAAGACTTTTCAGCATGGGGATGGGAAACTTTTGAAGAGACACAAAGCGTTTTCCTTGAAAGCTGCAAAAATGCAGGAAATTGGATGTACCAGTTACATGAGGCATTGCGTTTGTTCGTTAAAGACAAGAATGAACAAGCAGCATTTGAACTCTTAAAACCTGCAATCACTGATAATCACCCTCCATCCATTTATGTAAAAGCTCTTATGCTCTTAAGTAAGGATGAAAGGGAAGAACAAGAGAAGGGAATTTGGCTCTTCGCTCCTCTGTGCAAGAATAGACGAAGACTCAAGGATCTTCGACTTCAAGTCAGAGGGTGGCTATCAAGTTATGAGGAATTTATCTCACCCTTTCAAGGACAACCTAAGAAGAGACTTTGTGACCTTAGGAGCTATTATGATAACAATCACGGTCCTTCAAGGAATACCTATGGAGTCGTGTCAATTTACTGTATGAGGTGCTTAGTCTCTGAGCATTGTAATCTGTTCCTCAGATTTGGAATTGAGGCAGAGACACCTCCTCATTTGTAATTGATAGGTTGAATGTCATAAGAAACACCATGCTTTGTAATTCCATATTATGAATCTGATGAATTCTATGTTTTGCTTTTGATTAATGATGTTTTGAATTTAAGTTTTCTGCTATTTTCTGCATTAAAGTAGACCTAGTCAGCATTGAAATCTTCACATTTAGAGCAAATCTCTAAATGTGAGTATGGTGATATCATGGATAGAATGATGAATATAAAAAGGAAAATCTGGTATTATGTTTCTTTTTATCATCTGCACATTTAGAGTCAAGCTCTAAATGTGAGTATGGTGACATTAACTGACCAGTTTGTTCTCATTTCTTAAGGATTCATAAGATGACTTATGAAAAACTTCAAGCTCGAAGTATAGAATCGGATAAGAAAGAGAAATCATTCTTGGCAAGGATAAAAACAGTTAACATGGTAGAAACTATTCGGAAAAGTGGTGGATGGACAGGAATGCAAATTTCACCTCCAGACTTTTATATCAATCCATTCATGTTTCAACATATACCAGACAAGGAAAAGGAATCATTGAGGATTGATTTAGAAGAAGCATTCTGGAATAAGATGAATAGATTTTGGGATGATCAAATGATAATTCTGATCAATGACAGGCATCTGCCTAATGAAATCAGACTGGAAAGACTTTTGGAAAGGGAAAGGAAGTGCATGGCTGAGTGGAATCAGGAATGCTACAGAATTATCAATCCGAAAGATCAAACAGGGCTGGAGTTGGATTACTTTGATCCTCAACCACTACCAAAATATGTGAAGCGACTCACCAAATATTGCTGCAAACTTAATGAAATCCGGAATGCTAGAGTCTATGATGCTCAGCAGGCACTCCCAGCATACATGCCTCCAACATTCCTGAACAAGAAGGGACCCGTTGAACAGAATTTCTTAACAAATCTGGCCCTGGATAGGATTATTGATGCTCGGATCAACTTAAGGCATGACCTAGAGCCTTATTTCAAGAAAGCTAAACAAGGTAAGACGGTATGGAAAGATGTCCTTAGAATTATTCAGGAAGCTAGAAATAGCTGGATCAGGTATATGAATAACTGGTCTAAAGGGGCAGATCTAAGGAAAAGGATTCTTAAACCAGGGTTGATAAGGAAACCTGATGAGGAATTTCCTTTGGAGGAGTTTGCTGATTTGATACCAGAGCAGCGAGCATGGATTAAGGATGCAGAGGAGAGAGAAGCTGAGAGATCAGGCAAAAACAGAAAGCAGAGATCAGATGCAAAACAGACACCACAAAATATAGTAAGGAATATTTTCAGAGAATCTGTTGTTAATGAAGGACTGGAACCTATAGCGAATTTCAGAAAGGTTTCAGCCCCATCAATAACACCAGCAGATGCAGATCTTCTCATTACAGATAGACCCAAAATGATCATGAAGAGATTACCTCCAACTCTCCAACAGGAAGTTCATGGATATGTCCAGGAGAGGAAGAAAGAATTCATTGAGAAGTATGTCATGTATGATGCTATGTGCAGAGAAAATGCATACAAGGAGCATAGACCCTATACTGATCAAACACAAGGAAGAATTCAACAGGTAATTATTGATGATTGGGATGCATGGAATGAGAAATATCTGAATAGAAAGGGAATGAATGTCATGGCTGAAAGGATTGGGCAAGAATTTCTATGTCAAGAAGCACGATTCAGATGAAGACAGCACAGATGATGAGCAAAGAATTGAGAAGATGAGAGTAGATGATGAGGTCACAACTATTGTGGGAGAAAAGAATGAAGAGAATGATGAAATCCATCCGATTCTGCAAGAAAGTATGGATTGCTATTATGCAAACAAACAAAAGGCAGATCGTGAATGGGAGGAACTCATGAAAACTCAAGACAAGAAAGGTAAAAAGAAAGTATCCACCAAAAAGAGAAAGTCACACAATCTCAGTTCAAGCACTTCAGATGAAGTACCAACAGCTAAGAAAAGGACTGGGAGGAAGGTGGAGACAAGCAGGTCTAAGGAGACTAGCCGAATTCCAAAGAAGAGGAAGAATGAAGATGACCTGGTAGCCAAGGAAATTTTGGACTTGAAAAAGGACTTAATGGACGAAGATGTTGAGATTCTACAATCAGCCCAAGAAAAGAAAGAAGTTGTTACCTATAAAAGGAGAGGAAAGTTACCCTCTAATCAGAAGGAGACTGATCCTGAAGAACTTAAGCAGCAAGGGTCTTTTCTGGAGAATGTAGAACAATTGAAAATCACTCTTGAGCAAGAAAAGCAACAAGAAAAAGAACCTGAAAAACCTGTTAAGAAATTCAGGATAAAGATGAAAGCCAGGAAGCCTAAGTATGTGGTACCTGACACCAGCTCTGAAGAAGAAAAAGTCGAACCAACTCTAGGGATAGTTCCCTACACAGAGAGGTTGGAGCTCACTCCTTATACTAATTTGGAAGTGGGAGATATAGATCCAGAAGGCTGGAGAGCATGTATTGAAGAACATCAACCTGATGAACAAGGATCAACTAAACCAAGCACTGATCTCCAACAGGTTCAGATTGCTGAAAAAGATGATAGAGAAGGGCAGGATGAAGATCAGCAAGCTCAGGTTAACAGGGATCTTATTCAAAGTCAGATTGATTTACAAGGATTTTCAGGAAAAGAAACTGAACAAGATTTACCACCAGAACAAGCTGCAGATGAGCAAGAATTTGTGAATCAAATTGAGAAATCAGTGGCGGACACATTTCAGGAACAGTCACTTGAAGATTTACAAACTTTTGAAGATATGAACTTGCATGGAACTACAGTAGGGAACATGACTTACTCTCTGGAAGGACTGATTAAAAAGTTCAGAAAATTGGCTAGAGAAGGAGGGAATGCATGCACTTCAGTAGAACAAGCAAGTTAATATGCAGCTAAACTTGAGTCAGAATTAGAGGAAATCCAACAACAAATAAATTCTGACCAAGTAGTGGAACCATCTCCATTAGCAATTCAAGCTTATGAAGAAGAAGTGCAGAGGAATGAAACTCAAGAAGTTCAGCAGAGAAAATATTTTGTGGAAGACACTGTTAGTCAATATCTTAGAACACAGACGAATGCTGAAAATCAAATGAATCAATGGCTCCTACCACCTCAAGTCAGGGATGAAGTAATTCAGAGAGCAATTGCAAGGATGAATGATCCTGAATGGGCCGCAGAACAGAAGAAGAAAGCAGAAGAATATTTTGGAATCGAAGGATTTCTAGATTCAGAACCTACTGCTGTTCCACTTTTACTAAACGAACCTGTACAGGAAGATCCCACAGAGATCTTAAATCAGCATAGCCTGGAAGTTACTGAGAAGGTAGATACCAGCACGTCATTGATACATGATTCAGGTATAGGCAATTCACAATATGATGACACTGATAGAGTCCAAGAAGAACATCCAGAACCTGACCATGAACAAAACCCAGAACAAGTTCATGAAGAAAACGCGGAACCTGCTCAAGAAGGAGGCCAAACAGAAGAAATGAGAATGCTGGGGATGAGCAGGAAGAAGCACAAGAATCCGAGGGAAATGAATCAGATACATCTGAAGGATCGTCCCCCGGAAAAGATGTTCCAGAATTGCTACCTTTGAGTTATTGGGGGAAGAATAGTCCAAAGGTGAGGTTGTCAATCCCTGATAGCATTGAAAAGAGGACTGAATTCACAGAAGAAGAAATCAAGGTTAAGTTTAATGGAAGAAAGGAGGCATTGGAGAACTACTTGGGGATGTCCAAAATGATTGTTCCGGACAAAGGATTTCATCCCAAGTGGCTGGATCATAAGTGTATCAGCTACTGGAGGAGGATCAATGAATGGGACATTTTCATGAGACACAATAACAAATGTGGTTATGTGGAACTGACCAGGGAGTTCTATGCTAACTTTGATGTTGAGGCAGA